>OX346252.1:34374317-34921440 GCA_947049275.1 Epinotia bilunana | reverse complement strand
TTTTCTCGAGCGAAGTGAGGGAAAATTGTTCGAGCGGTAAATATGGCTTTTAGACCAGAGTTATATACTCTACTTTTCACTTAGACTGCGAGAAAATAGTGAAAACAAAGATTAACAATCCACAATCATTAATAAATTCCACAGCGAAAAGATTGTTTAGTTTGGCGGCATGATCTTTTTTAATAAAATGTTTGAAACAGATACAAAATATTGACACCACGAATAAACCCTACTTACCATATATAGCCGGGTCCAAACGAACGAGCGCGGCGGACAGCATACGCTGCATAAAATAAAGCGAGATAGCAGTCTATCCCGCTCAATCTAATAGCTTGTCATGTTTGCAGGCCACCCCGGTTGAACGTTTGGACGAGGCTATAGACGGCTAAAGGCGTTTATTTTTTTAATGATTGTGAATTAGGGAATAAAAAACGCCTAATATTTGAAATTTATTCTGTTTCCTGATTGGTTGATTTTAATATTATGTATTCTGATTAATTGATAGCAAATACAAATGGTTTTTTAAAAAGTTGTGATTGGTGGATTTAATACGTTGAAGTGTTTTGATTGGTCAAACTAAAAGGTGTTAAAATCATAATATGTTTACATATTTTCCCTAGGGGCTAAATGTACTTCTTTAGCCCCGCTATCTAGGCCTAATATGACACACTTTTCGAGCATGAGAAGTGAAAAAACATTATACCTACTATGTATAACAAAATATAATATCATTACCAAAAATAAATGTAGCTCATCATTTATATAGATCTATACAACCGACATGTGGCTTTGTCCATATTTTGCCTGAATATCTTACAGGTTTTCACACGAAGGTGCAAAATGTATGACATTGTGACTTCAGTATTCGATTGTACGCGGCCGCTTGAACGGTGTCGCCGAGACGCGGGCATACTATTTGTCCGTTACTTCTCTCAATGAATGGTGCCTCTTTCAATTATGCCCAAAAGCCTTAAACTTGATTTATGTTTCACTAAATTGTGCTTATTTTCGTGAGACATTGGGTTGAAATTCTAAAAGCATTAACACCGTCATGTTTATAGATTAAAGATTGTGACCCCATGTCAAGAGGAAGTGAGGTGGTTGAGAGTGTGCGAAGTTATGTTTGAAACCGTTTAAGACCGGGAAACGAACTCGCCGCCCACGCGCTGCCGGATATACGTCACTCACGATCCTATCGTCGCGGAGTAGGTACACTACTCACGATTCCGTCATTAGTAAGGATTGCGCATTTTTTGGATTTCAAGAAAGGAAGTTGAAATATGATAAGGTCTAAACAAACAAGACATTTAACCCACCTGGTAAATGTTGAAATAAGTATAATACCCAAATAACATTAAAAATGTTAGACGGATGTGGCGGGTGTTACTCGTACATGGCAGATTTACTTTCCCCTGGGCAGTAGACGGTCGCGTCGCTAGCTAGCCTTATTTCGTTGGGATCGTTGGGATAAAGTCCTGAAAGCCAAAGTCAATGAAGCCAAAGAAAAAGTACAGGTACACACCTATACCTACTTTTTCTTTGGCATCGACAGTAAATAAGGCATTTGATAATGCCTAACTTTATTGTAAGCATTTCAAGACTTTGTTATTTTATTGTATTACTTTTTAAACTGACGTTAGTTGGGTGTACGTTCAAATTTAGAAAACACTTATGTTGCAAACAATCAAATAATCCATATTTTGTTTTTCAGAAATGTGTATTTAATTATAAACGAAAAAAGAAATCGAGTCGGAAGTAGTATGCATTTTTTTTAAATAACTGTTCCGTTTAATGATGGCTATGATGAGACGAATACCGATAACCATTTGTATTAAGTCGCAACTTTCGAGGTTCACAGGATCGACTTCGTATTCATCTTAATTTAAACAATAGTCGACATTCTTACAATAGTGTACAGAAATACAATTTACATAAAATTAAAACCCGTCGAAAGAAACATGGCCTGCATGTTCGCTTGTCTGTCACTTCATTGTAAAATCGCTTTATCACGAGCAGCTATCGGTATGTCAGGTAACTCGTACAATTAAATATCGCAGCTTCCTTGTTTTAGTTAATAGACCAAGTAGGATTATAATTCTGAAAACCCTCTTGTGCTCAGGATATTAGTACCTACCTAGTCATTAATTCCAAGCCCGTTTTGCCCGTTGAGTTTAGGACTGTAGGTAGGTATCAGATTTCATCCACATATACCTAACAGATTTTTAGCACTCCATACAACATTCCATACGTTAGAAAGAAAGAAAAAAAATCATAGGTAACTGAGTAGTGATTGATTCAAGCAACCTTCTTTCGCATATATCTAAATCGTTCAGCGGTTTAAGAGTCCGGCTCGGTCGAATTTCACCTTCCCATACAAACGTAGTTACGCTCTCATTTTAAAACTACGTGTTGGATTGTGACGAAACTTTGCATATACAATGGCATGAGGTATATCTACGTCTGTAATTAGTTTATATGGTTCCAGTTTACAAAACAAACGAAATACAGCAAAAACAAGTTTTGTATGAAAAACTTAAATTCGCTGTATTTTTATTACTATGGTATCTGAAGCTACATAAACTAATTACAGACATAGATATACCTCATGTCGTTGTACATGCACAGTTTCGTTACACTCCAACACGTAGTTTTAAAATGAGAGCGTCACTACGTTTGTATGGAGAATCGAGCTTACTGCGGACTCTAAAGCGGGAAAAGAAACGAGACAGCTTTTTCTTATCCGCTAGGTACTCTTATTTAATTGTTTGTTGGTTTGAATTTATTTATTTATTTAACTTATTTAGGCATGAAAGTAGACGAAACCTCTCTTGGGCTGTTCATATTAACTTTATCTGCGATAAACTTAGAATATGATTGGGCAAATTATTTCATCTAAGTTTAAAGATACCTGTTAGTACTTTAAGGTGCTTATATATGTCACTAGTAGACTCAATCCTGAGTTACGCCCTTGACAGCTATGGACTCACAACTAAAACAAACATTGATAAGTTAGAAAACATACAACTTAGATTTATACAGTTATTAGTAAACAGTAAAACTAGACAAAAATGTAAATGCAACTAGAAACTTCTTTTCAAAATTTGTAAAGTTCTGCCTGTAAGTCTTAAACATAAATATCTTCTTGCTATAAATAACCATAGCAGTCTAGAGCCTAGCTCTGAGAATAGCTCGTTATAAACAGTCGATAATACATATGTTACTAAGGCTATGGCGTCCGGTAAACTGTGCGTACCGAAGATTAAAAACTATGGTGATAGAACGCTAAAAAAACGTATCTCTTATCTTCTGAACAGTTTACCAGAAACTATCAGCCGTGAAAGGATAAAAAAGGACTTTAACCTAAACCTATTTACAAATGAATGAACTCTGTACTATGATGTCTATGATCAGGATCACAGACAAACTGTTCCGACAGTTTGGTGGGACCTAGTTAAGTATCAAAATATAGCAACACCGTTTAAGGGCATAACAGGTATCGTGTTCTGATAAGAAAAAAGGAATAGAACATTTTTGTGACGCGATTTTTTTTACATTTGTATGGAGCAGGGCGCCCTAGTCGGCCAACGTTAAAAAATGTTCTCTTAGTTTTTTTCTTATCAGAACACGATACCTGTGTTATGCCTATAAACGGTTTTGCGTTATTTTTGTTACATCTTGTATACTCGGTTTATTAAATAAATAAATAAGTGATACATATGCCTAGATGGGCCTTATCCCTTAAAAACGCCTCAAACTTGAGTTTAGAGGGTTCGTTGAGAGCGGATGAGTCGGGAACTGCGTGTGAACGTAGCATGGACTGGAGATGACCGCGATTGATCAAATTCAAGTTTGTTTGCTATCCTAACATTAGTAAAAACTTACAAGTGTCATTTAAACCAATTTTGCCAAATCTAAATATGCATCTCTTATTATTATTACGTGACTATACCAATGTAGTTATTTATAAGTTTTATAACCAAACCAAAATAAAAGTGTGAGTTAGTTTAATTACAAAGGGTGGATATTGAACTACATACGAGTAGTTTGTAACGACAATGATTACATCTGAATATTATACATTGTCGTAGTTATTTGTTTGTAAAGACAATGATTACATCTGAATATTATACATTGTCGTAATTATTTGTTTTTGTGTTGTAGTTAGTTAAGTTATACCTTCTAATTTGAATGCAGAGAAGTTTAATGAATGGAGTAGAATCGATGTCAGCCGTCCATATAGTAACGGAACATTTGCTATTGATACCCCATTAGCATCCGATCATAAATACGTTCCGAGATTCTAAATTCGGAGGCTTTATAGTCGCCGTGTTCTTCATGGCGGAATAAGACGACTAGCATTGAGTTATTA
This sequence comes from Epinotia bilunana, assembly GCA_947049275.1. Classification (NCBI taxonomy): domain Eukaryota; kingdom Metazoa; phylum Arthropoda; class Insecta; order Lepidoptera; family Tortricidae; genus Epinotia; species Epinotia bilunana. The sequence continues at coordinate 34,917,071 of OX346252.1, read as the reverse complement.
TACCGACATTTTAGCATTTATTTTACTGTGAACAAGTATTTCCGCTTTGCAGAATATCAATTCAACTATTATTTTCTGTATAACCTAATGATTAGCTAGCAGCGAATCCTTCAAAACATTAAATCCTCTTTTTTGTATTGTGTTACTAATCCAAAAAAAACAAACAAAGCGATGAACTTTGAATAAAACATTGGTCGGCGCACGGAGAGCACCTACTTAAGAGATGGCGAACCATGAATATTCTTGCATTAATTACAATACCTATACAAGATGCTACAGTCAATATATGATTGTAATGGTGGTTAAATATGATAATATGTATTGTATTTAGTATGCCTATGCGTCTGGTATCGGGTTCAGAAATTAAGATGGCTTCGCGGTGATGTCACCGTGTGAGTTAACGGACAATACGGCGTTTTCTATTCCGCAAGACAGTTTTTTCGGTCACTTCGTTTTGTGACCGAAGTCAAATTGCCATAGGTGTGAACAAGCTGTACTAATACTAACATATTTAAGTATAAACTTTTCTCAATGGCCACGGATTCTTATTGTTTAACAATAATACATTCAGTTCACCCTTATTACTTTGGCTAATTGGGAAACGGAGACGAAATGTTTACTTAAATAGTACCGTCACCTACACTAGGTGACACGGCGAAGCGCGCAGAAATGTCTAACACGACCTAACAGCGCGATAAATTTAGTTGTCACTTTTTAATGCGCGCCTTTTTCTATTATAGGTATAAGTATGTTATTGCAGCTGATTGTGTAGACAACTGCATAGAAAAGGTAAAGGTTTATTTGTCTACATATCTCATTTATTCTTCTCTAATATCCTTTGACCAACATCGAAGAGAAAACTTAATATATACAAGTGATCTGCAGTCCATTGTTTAAGTAAACGTGCAGGTTTTACGCATCCAGTTGATATTTGTTTACACGATCGTAAACGCGCTTATAGCTGTCCAAGTAGAGTGTCGTTGAGTCAAAGCAGTGTGGTCACATGCATACATGAGGATAACATTAATATATGTAAGTGGTAAATCGCATATTGACATAACTGTCGTTCGCGCACGGGACATGGGAATCGGCAGCCCGCCCACGCGAAGCGCGTCGCCCGCGTCGCCCGCGTCGCCCGCGGCGGCATCGCCATTCGGCAAATCGGCACCCAGCACTTGACGTCGCGTCTACTGCCCCTCTATTCTGTAACTTGTTTTAATCTCACCTCACCGTTCCCCAACAAATATGTCTTGACGCCGCGATTCGTAGTAACTAAGCGTAATTAGAGGTCTACTTTCGTTAGACGTGACAGGTGACAGTGAGGTGAGCATGAGCGCGTTCCGAAAAACAGCCCAGACGCGGTTCACTAGTCACGTTGAAAATTGAAATTCTAGAAATGCATGCAGTGCCTTAGTAAAAAGCATTTCGAATACAATTAATCTCATTACAATTTTAGGAGTCTTAGTGTTAATTCAACCAAACAAGAGTAAAAGATTACTAAGATATGTCCACGGCCCTGTTTTATAAAGATGTCAGACTAAATTATGTCAGATCAAATTTAAGTACATTTTTTGACAACACTGACCGGAATAAGGTCTAACGGATCTTTATAAAACCGGAGGTTAATAGGTTGGTCAAATCAGACACTGACGACTGACGTAAAAAGTATCGCATAGTATTGATGATATTTCTTCGATATTAGATATATCATTATTTAAAATATCAGTCACCGTTGGTCCGCTTATTAGTATTTTCAAGAATGAGCTATAATGAAGTGCTTAATTAAAATATATAGCGAAGGAACTAATCGTTGGTTTAACTCATTAGTTATAATTATCATTATCATATGGTTTGCACTGACCTCAAGTATTTCTTTTAATTCTTCATCAAACGCAATTGTACACACCAGGTATTCACTCCCGTGGGTCTTCCCTCCGCAGTCCACATTTTTACACAAAAGCGTTTCTTCCTGTTGTATGCAATTTCGCATAAACGCCATTTTCACACACACACACAAACATACATCAAATATCGCCACAATCGTTATTCAGTACAGAATACTGTACGAGTACCTACATTTCAGGAGCATCTACAATTGACATGCGACCCGTGAACAAGAATAAATGTGCTGAAACGCTGTTGTGAACAATAGTGATGAAAACGATTAGCGATGAAAAAGTTCAGTGATGAATTAAGATAGCTAATAGGAAGAACATTTTGTGTAATTAATGGGAACTGTGAAGAACAACTAATATGGTGAAACTCTGTTGTGGAAAATAGCGATTGTGAAAAATTGAGAATCGGAAGAAAGCATATGACTTGTTGTAAAGCATATGATGATTTTAATTTGTTTTATCGACGTTTAAGTCAGTTTCGTTTGTCGGCTAGCCAAATGGTAACAAGTTTATAAAACTTGTATCGTCTTGACGCCGGTAACAACACAGTAATACGATCACTACATAGTAGCGCAAACGTCAGCGGTGGTACTTTTACCGCTGTTGGTCAAACCATTCCTTATTAAGACCCAAGTAAATCCTTTTCGGTCACATTTAATGACGTACCGACTCTGTCTTACCATATAGTCAGTTTGATGGAAGTAACTTGATGTTTTGTGCAGTAGATAGCTTGAGAACTAATCACTTGGACGAGAAAACTGGAGATCTGACTATTAGTTAATGCCTGATTTAAAGCAGTGGGACAGAAAACGTGCGCCGCGCTGCGCTAAGTCGGAATGTTACAGTACTTACAGTCTCTTTTTGTAGTCGTTAAGAACATTTTCGGTTATTGTTTCATTATCAAAAGTGTTGAGCTTTTAGAACATACTTAGTGAGGCAAGATAGTACGTACCTATCTTCTAAAATCTGTTGCCAGCAATATTACAGCTGTAAAATTTTTTAACAAATGGAGTTATTTTTCCTTGCAAGTGTGTTGAAAAACTTCGTCTAGTATACGTGTGCCTTAATCATTACATTACATTCGCGGCTTTCTATTGCAGGTGTCTGCAGCTCGCGCAATAATTTCACTTCGTGTGTCATCATCAACATAACCTATTGTATCATAATCTAGGTAATATTAGATACTATTTAGTAACTAGGTAACTTCTTAAATTGTAAACAAAATTTGTTTCCTGATTAAAATATTAGTGGACAATCTCAAGCAAATCTCACTGCATCACGGACTCTTCCAGTCCCGAGAGGAGTACCTCAAGGCTCCATCCTTAGTCCCATGTTGTACAGTCTGTTTAGTGCGGATATTATGAATAATATAAAACACTGCAAAATCCACATGTATATGTTTCATATAATTGAAGCCCATACTACGATACTCACATAGCTGTGGATTAACTTAGCGAAGATCTGCGTCGGATTGACAACTGGTCAAAATTGAACAGCCTAGTTCTTAACACTACCAAGTCCAAGTTTCTCGTGTTAGGGTCGAAAAAGCAGGATAACCAGATAATTAGTTTGAGTCCTCAAGTAAGTATCGCAGGAAAAAGTGTATAAAGAGTCTCAGAAGCTCACAATCTGGGACTTCTAATGGATGATTCCTTGCATTTTGAACGTCATGTGGTGGGAACAGTACCAATCGAAAGAATGGACAAAAATAATAATTCTTCTTAAGTAACATAGTATCTTAAAAGAAAGGAATAACGAATAACTTAAGAAGAATTTTTTTTTTGTCCATTCTTTCGATTGGCATCATACAAATACGATATTTAAGCTTTAAGGTATTTGCCTTTCATGTCGCATAGTCTTTGACGCCCTGTACATTTATGAAGTTGACTGTACAGATTTTTCTAGAATTGCACCTTCTTCAAGTAAACTGATAATCATGTTTACTAGGCTAAAAATAAATGAAAGTTACTTTGGTGTTTGATTTTACTGGCAAAAATCACAATACTTAATTATGTAGGTATATGGCTGTTTTTGCTGACTTGATCACGCGTAACTCGCGTAAGCCACTCCCCGACACGAACAAAATAAAGAAAAAACATAGGAAAATATCAAGGCAATTACTTATTTTGAAAATCAAAGTAAATACTAAGTTCAGACTAATTTGTTTTAAGTTATACTGCATCAATGCAACGTTAAGTACGAGTTTAGGCAAGTATGTGTTCAAGATGAACATTTTAAGGCAAACTTGAATTTACTTCTCTTAAGAGTCGGCAGTAAGCACGGCCGAATTTCACCTTCCCATACAAACATAGTTACGCTCTCATTTTAAAACTACGTGTCGGATTGTGACACAATGACACCAGGTATATCTATGTCTGTAATTAGTTTATATGATTCCAGTTTATAAAAAAAACGAAGTACAGCAAAAACAAGTTTCGTATGAAAAACTTAAATTAGCTGTATATTTTTACTATGGTTTCTGAAGCTATAAAGGCTTGTGTTATGGGCACTAGACGACCTAATATCTTTATACAAATGTATATGATCTTGTATATGTACCTAGGTATATAACATACAAGATGATAATTAAATTAACATTAACTAAATTAAATTAAAACTAAGTTAAATCTAAAAAAGGCCTCCGAGGCATCGTACCGAGGATGCTGGCGGCATTTCCTCGCTGAATTGCAATGCGTTGATGCGTTGGGCATAAAAGCCGCTCTTCGTTCACCAGTTACATCCACCAGACATATCCCCCACGGATCAAGGGTTTCGTTTCGACGCCAAATGGGACAAAGTTGTAATCACTGCCGATGCCTCTATATTTACTACGTTTCAGATTTTCGGCATTTTCCACCGCTGCACCCGCTTTAGAAGTAGCCCGTTGGAGGTGGGACGGTGCCAGTGTGTCTACACAGGTAACACACATGGACCAACATGATTGTCTCGCGAGAAGCTCACTGTGCTTGTTGAGGCTGACTCAGGTTAACTGGCTCTCATTCGTGCGCAACTCGTCATATACAATAACTTTGACACAGATTACATAGATATATACATAGATTCTGTTACTCATTCCATCCATTCAAGCCATCAGCTTTGAGAATTCGCCTATATGTATATAAATGTGTGTGGAACCTCCGAAATCGCCATAAATGTCCGGTCGCGCGGTCTCGTGCCGCAATATGAGTGGTCTGTGTAACTGTAAAAATGTAAAAAAACGGACAATAATGAAGATTTACGACTGAACTGAACTGAACAGGTGGCGAGATTGATCGGGAGATAAAGCAGTTATGTCGATAAACGGACTGGTTTACTTTGTTCAGCCAGACGGTTCAGACGCGTACATTCAAAATTATGATATCTCATGCTTAACAAGTTTTTAACAGCGGTGAATTTAAATGTAGTAAGCATAATACTAGTATAGCTAAGTGCACTCCACTTGTAGGTTTATAAACAAGGCATCGTTACCAAATCTACTAGGAAAGCAAACCGAACTAAGCCATAATATAAGACAAATTATGAGAATTAAAACTGCTACAATGCCGCCAGCTTTAATGTAATGGCCGGCCCGTGCTAAAATTTCCAGTTCCTGATGTGAATAAATTTCGAGCATGCATGAGTCATACTAGCAAAGATATTTCCATTCATGAATAGATACACAAAGAAGCTGCCTTTCTAGTTTTGTTGGTTAACTGCTATTAACGTTAATATAAATAAATAAAAATATAAACAATTATGGAGCGCTAATGAGATGGTATGATTCTTTAAAAATGTCAAGAGTCTTACATTCAGATGATAAGCGATTAAATAGCAGGGAAGCCGATTTTAACCTGGCTAAGATCGAAGTGGAGTTGTTAAGTGAAATGTTTATTTTGAAAAACGCTTCGATGGCTATGTTGTCTAGTCGGAGCAAGTGCGTAGCTACGAGTACGCCGGGCCCCGAGCTCCGAGGCCCGGGGCGCGCGGTGGGACACCTGTCCGCTGTTAGTGTGCTCTCGTTTTGTCGATAGTGCGAATCGTTGTTACGTTAGACACTAATTATTCAATGGGCTACATAGTAAATGTAAAGAATATCAACACTTCATTTGAAAAGGCATAGAAAAAAAAGTAAAGAAGGTTTCACAACGGAAAGTAGACAACTCGTTTTGAACCTACTATCACGTCTTTGGCTTTCAAAGTTACTTTAGCATTTCGCAACAACAAGGAAGCAACGCTAAGATCAGTCAAAGACCAGGAGAGAGGGCCCAACCTGCAACAATACCTCCAGTATTGTGTATGTTTATAGAAATTAATGTAATATTTACCAATCTAACTAGTACTAGTTGTGATTCAGAAGAAATTGAAACGCATAGACTTTTTACATTTCTATCCGTTTTGTTGTCCTTGATTGTAAATAGGTCACACAATAAGGCAGTAGGTACAGTACTTGTCATCGTCCAGTCCGACGTCCAGTCAAAGGCCCGCGGTGTGTCCGCGCCGGCGCCCGAGGCGGCGGCGGGGCCGCGGGCTGGGACTGCGTCGCCCGCGGCGAGCCGGCGCGCCACTTTCTATGCGGTCTGACCACAATCGATGTGCCCAGATAATTTCACTTATTACACCCTGTGCGCAAAAAACCTGTGTGGTCTTTGACGAGACCCTTTAATATCGATTAGTTAGTTAAGCTCGCGCATTTGGTTAACCTGCCGGAGACACGAGCCATATCTGCGGCCACCGTTTACTAATTGCGGTGATCGGTTAATTTAACTTCGTTGGCGTCGTTTCAGAATTTATGAAGCCGAATAAACAAACATAATACGATAATTAACATAATATTAGGTAGATGACAAGTATTAGGTAGTTTATATTATAAGATAGAAAGCTGTAGGTAAGAGAAGAGGTGGAAAGACCGAGTGGACCAAGTGAAAAGTGGATGGGCTGTGGTAGAGACAATTATGTAGGTATATGAATATTGATAAGTATAGTCAAGGAATTTGAAACGTACCACACTTTCGTGACGTCACAATGATGAAAAATATTTATTTAGAATAGAAAAGGTAGACGTTTCGAATTCTTTTACTGTAACTAAAGAAAAAAAACATGTTATACTTATCACTAAGCGAATGATCATGAATACGTTTGATTTCTCCGATAAAAGGGATCATTTTAGCCCAATAATTGTTATAATGTGTACAGTCAGCATCGTATATGTAGCCAGTAGCAGCCAAAGTGCCCAAATATTTCGTAACACGTCCTTACTCCTTCAGTTATTAAAGCCGTGTTGCGATATATTTGGCTACTTAGCTAAGTTTATTTTTGTTATATTTTTGTTGGTTCAGGCTGTACTTGTAGATCACACCGCCAGGAATAATATGAGGTAGAGGTACATTCAATTGCTAGACTATAAGCCAATCTGTAGTGTCAAAAATAGACCTCGGCTAATCCGCCCGTCAGTTTGATGTTTTGATAACCGCTCATACGTCACCTGTCACATGACAATGCACATTGTCAGCGTAGATTCCATTCTTATGGAATTCTGATTGTGTGCAGTGTAGGTACCTCAACGAACACAAATTTAAATTTAGAATTAGCATCACGCGCCTTCTATCTGTTCCGATCTAAATCGGCTTACCCCTATACATTCGACGAATAAGCTTGATGAAGTAGATCAAAAGTCGACATACACTGCGGAGTGACTTCAGTTTAAAGACTTCAAAAGGCTTGTAGCCACGGTCATGTACGACGTGTAAGACCAAAGTGCCTTATGAACAGACTTCGGAGTTGCTCAATGCTATGTGCACAGAGTTTTGAGCTCATTTGTCATCGGAAAGATAATAGTCAATGTTCGTCGAATCGACAATGGGTAATATTTTCTTCTTGTTAGGTTATCCAGAATATAAAACGAACTATTCATAAACATTACAGCAGCAAAGTAAGCCTTTATGCTGTCATTGAGTATGAGTAGAGTGGAATTTCGTGGCATTTTTGGCTCTGTTTTAATTTTAATGAAAATTTTAAGTAGAACAAAACTACGCATAATATTGCCGGTTTTAATTCTGTAGCACAAGTTTGCCCATCCAAGAACGGTTGAGGTTAATTTCCCGCAGGCGTGTTATGGGTCGTAAAATGAAATCCATGTTCTACTTACTTATACGACAGTCATTATTTCGATTTAAATCGAATTTAGATCGTTTCAAAGGCTCGGATAGTTACGAAGTGACTGTGATGATAAGTAACGAATGTGCAGTCGTATACAGGCGTGGAAAATGTAGTATATTATATAGTACCTAATAGCCTTCCAATGACGACTCTCCATCGATTTGGAATAGTCGTCAGTTCAACTTAGATCCTTTTTAAGACTTTCGCTGCCAGGATTAACCGTTTTGAATTGGATAGATCTCCCAACCACTCTAACATAAGAATGTTTAGATGCTCCAACATACAATTGCTCAGTTCCCGTCATAAATAATGATTAGCCTATGGTTAAAGTTGTACAAGTATCGGTATTATTAAGACAATATCATATAAGTCGTTAGCCTTTCAGCTTTACTAGTCATTGGGTTCTGTCTGTTGTGACTTACCGTTGACTCCACTCCACAACAGTGGAAGCCAGCGCTATCTTTTAGTTAGGTATATGTCTACTAGGCACCCGGCACCGGAAGTTTCGGGTGCCTAGAAGACATGCTTAACTAAAAGATAGCGCTGGCATCATGGCCCATTACATCATACAGGACGCAGCAATGCGTTAAAGGGAGGAGACTTGCTTTCATATTGTTATCACCGCGTAGGTACCTAACTGCGTCCTGTCCTGCGGCCATGATGGCCCAATGTGTAGACAAGACTTAAGGAGTCGGTATCCCGAGTAATTACGTACTCAAAATTGCCGCCGCCGGGTTTGGAAAAGTTTTGTTAATACATACAACGTACAACCGTGTAGGGTATCAATGATTAATATATATAAAATTGATAATTTCCAGAAACAAGCGCCAGATTTTATCATTTTGTTAAGTATAATTATGTGAGCCGCAAAACTGAACAGAAAATGTCTATGTCTCCAATAATGGCGTCATAATATAATAAATCCTTACTTGTTGTCAGTATTACATTTGTGCAGCATTGTCGTACAGCGCAGAAGCGGTGGGGTACGCATTCAGTAGCGAATTCGCTTCCGCGCCTACCCCTCCAAGGAGGAAATAAAAGTACTCATTTAAAATGAGGGGAGCAGTAAAGAATCTGTACAGACTTGACTGAAACTTGCCAATGAAAGCTGATCGCTTACTAATGCCGTACCGAGCACGCACCGAAAAATATTGAACTGGCCTTAGTGGTACAAAACCCACTACACCCACATGGAAACTCGCGCCCACCCCCAAGTTAAGATAAATGTGTAAATTAATGTACTTAAAGATAATTAAGAAGTTCATGTTGTTGATATTTATCGTTATATAGGCTCGTAAGCCTGCGTATTAGGTAAACAGGTAAACACGCGTGTTTTATGACATTATGGCACTCAAGTTTTATGGTTAAATCCCGATTAGTATGAGCACGGTGCATTCGTAAATTAAATTGTTACTCGACTTAACAAACTAAGAGTCCCCAGGCAGCTCGGCACAAGTCGGTGCCCCATACAAACGTAATTTGACTATTATTTTAAAACGGCGAGCTGGTATGACATGAGAAAAAAAGTAGAGAGAAAGAAGTTTAGTAGGTATGACAACCATTTTTTTAACTATTTCTTTTTCTAATATAGTTACTAGCATCAGTTACTAGTTTCCGACCTAGAGATAGTGGTGGGGATGGGTGACGACCAAATTCTAGGCCAGTAGTTAGCCTAGTTAGTCGGTAGTTAGCCATACAAACTGAAGAAGTGGACAAAGTTGACAGTGACACAAAAATTAACCATAGAATTGTATGGTTAATTTTAGTGTCCCAACGGAAAACTTCCATACAAAATTTAATTGAGTGAGTTAAGCTGGCCAAGAATTAGGTCCTTACCCGGATCGCATTGTGTTTACAATGTTCCATATACTTTTGTAGCATGCCGGTTTAAAATGAGAAAAAAACTACTACGACTTTAGTGAGGAGAATAAATCGTGATGTAGGTAGAGGTTGCAGTACACAGGAGAGTTTAGGGAGTAATTGATAATGTTTAAAATACAATAGTACCTAGAATAAAAATATAATGTCTAATTCTACTAGTAGACTAAGTACCAAAAATTATGTAGCAACATTTTAAATACAGCAGTAAAGTACACAAATGTATATATTATTGTCATTGTGGCACTTGTTCTAGTTTCTGGTATAATTTACTGCGTAACGCAGTAAATGGTCGAGACGACGGTTAAAACAAACTAGCGTCTAAACGAATAGTGCCATAAATCGGGGGAGATCGTGAAAATCATCGGACATAACGCAATCTGAACGGCAGTATCGCGATTAGCTATTCAGTCTCGCTACTTTGGCTAATTAATCGACTCACAAACGGCGCCGGCCGCATTCACTTAAATCGATTCTTTAGGTCAAAGGTTGCCTACAAGCATGAATAGGACAGGTATACATTTCACAGTTACGCTGCGTCATTCCACTCAAAATGGCGAATCACGCCTCCAACATCAGACAGAGATAGAATTATCGATAGTGAAATGCTAGTAACATAAACCAACGATGCAAACAAGACTCTTTCTCATTCCATATAAGGCTTAAAGTAGTTTTGTCAAGTTACAGTCTCGGATCTCGATAGTGTCGCAGGCAGGAGGTATACTCATACTTGTACGTGTACTTATGTATATACAATATATGCGGATAATTGTAATACTATTAAAAGATTTTTTCGAAACCATGCGACGACAGTTAGTTCGTAATGCCACTTTGCGGTATCTGTAACAAATATGTAAAAGAGAACCAAGTAAGTACCTAAACTATGCAATTTAATGAATATAGTAATAAGTACTTAATTATTTATCTAAATAACACATCTAATAGACACATAAACCTGGGCTAGGTTAATGTGTCTATCACAGTAATTACTATTAGGTTTGTATTTCGGGTGTGAAAACATATCGAACCATGCCTACTGACAATACCTTAAGTACACCTAATAAATGAATACTTACTAACTCACAAATGATCCTGTACCTAACTTTACTTAAGAAATCATGAAAATCAGAAATGGTGCTTCGATACTTTACAAACCACTACACCACTGCGGCCGTCACGATTTGGTACATACTTAATGATAAAAATCAAATAGGTATTGCTGTGCCCCGATAAAATAAGGTGATTATTGTAAGTTACGAAGATAACATCAGTTACATTTGCTCAAAAAATACACAAAGTGCAGATTTTTGCAGATAGTTAGTCTTCATCTTCACCAACGTGGAGTTGATATCTGGAATAGTTGTGATTAGGTAAGTAACTACCAATACCTAATCAAAACTATTCCGGATATCAATACCAATTGAGAGTAAGTACTTAACTAATTGGTAGAATCGGGTCTTTGTCGTACCTACATACACACTTACCATACACACTACGTAATACACAAGAGGTAGGTAACTGGTAAGGTCGCGTTCTTTAATTTATGACCCTTTTTGCTAAAATATTCTTCGTATTCCTATACAATTTGACAGGATTGTAAACCTTAAGTGGGTCCCAAATTAAAGTTCGTGGCTGTACATATACGTTGTTCTGATGTAAGGGGACTGAATTTACACTGTGTCCCCGACATGTCACGCGGAGAAGGAATGGAGAGGTCCGGAATGTCTTTCATGTCTCTTTCTGGTATGGGATCGATCATATTCCATCTTCGATATTTGACAGAAAGGTATACATAATATACATATATTCCCATTTAGATGTTTCTGCTATACTGATCTAGAAACAATGAGACATGCAACTGGCGACATGTCTTGTCCCTTCGTCACACATCGCAGACGTAATATCGGGCCCGAATGATAAAAACATGAAAAAGGGATATCCTGTGGACATCCAGTTCTTTCAATGTAGAATAGTTCCCCATTGTAATTGTATAAGTTTGTTGCGTTTGAAAATATAGTTCGCAATATAAATAAAAAAAGAACGCTACCAAATGATTTTTGCTTTTATAGTTAGAGCCATAGAAGAGAGCGACAACGCGGATTAATAAAAGGGGATGCCCAGGCATGTGGATGTGCAAAGTAAGGAAAAGGAAGTAGGAACGCGCATCCCAGCAAAAGCCGGGACATCACTAGGTAGAAGCTTCTAAGTAAAGGTAACAGCCATAGAAATCCATTTTTAATGTGCAAGCTTGAAGTCAAATTTAGGAAAACACAGCTTCATACATCTCCGGCTGATATCCACTCTTAGAACCCTCCCAATCCAACATTTTCCGGTAGTTTGATTATCAACTAACATGTACATTTTCGGTAGTCGGTATATATATGTATACGTATGAAATTATCTCAAATTGTATATGCTTGTAATCTAATAAAATATCGCCACACTCGCGTTGTTGATAAGTCCGATAACAAAATGCATTCACAAATTGTGACTGCTATACATTATAAGATTTATAAGCTTGTACATATTGGTGGTATATAAGGGCATAAGATTTCTTATATTCGTTTTGCAATTTAAAACAAACGTAAATTTTCATAATTTTGCCATGGCACTCATTCATTAAATACGTTATCAATCATAGCCATCATAGGTACTTACATTCTCTAACAAATATCGGGCACTAGTTCCTGATAATTGCAACCATCTTGATGCTTTACATAGTTTTTGATTATTATTGATGTTCATAATAATATGTTTTCTTGATGTTAATAGATATTCATGTTTCGATTGTTTTAGTTTTCTCCAAAGGGATGTATGCTTTAAAACGAAGATGCGTGTTGATTTCTCGCCACAGGCAATGCAGACAAGCTGCAATGTACACAGGGTCACTTTCTAGGTCCGGTTCAGTTCGACATTTTAGTCAAAAGCTTCTTGTTTGCATTACAGAGTGTAATTTTAAAGAACCTGGTAGCAATGGAACCTAATTCAATATAAATTACTCCGACTAGTCAAACATAACTTTAAGTCTTAAACGAACGAATATAGGTCACCAAACAAAGGTGGGGTTCGCAAAATACTATATTTTCGAGTTTATCTTCTTTTAGTAGGTAAATACATTGCAGAAATATTGATAAGATACGTGGCAGTTAGATAAAATATTTGTGCAAATACTAAAATGCACATTTGTATCTGGCCACGAGTTGGTTTTGAAGCCCTTATTCTCTCAATGACCTTAATGTTATGTTCATTTGAATGACCAGATAGTATAGATAATTGCCGGATTTGCTAATACACGTAAAACTTATAGGATCTGGTCTAATCTAGTCTAGTCATAGCTAATCAAATCATTGAGTCAGTTACTACTTAATCGATGTTTTTATTTTATGTGCATAATTAAGTAAGGAAAGCAAATACAGAACATGCAGATTTTTACGATAACGTACCACTGTAACTGAAATTAAGTTGTTGCTTTAAAAGTAAACCAATTAATCTAAGTTGCTTTAAAAGTAAACCAGCGAGAGCAATGTTAATTTGTTTTTTTTTTAGCACGGCCATGAGATGATGTCGTACCGGCGGTATAAATAAACTTTTGGGGGCATCATTTTTAGAAGAGCCCAGTTCTTACTAGAAGTGAAGATAGGCAGGTCATAGTCTTTTCCTCAAAAATAATATCATGCCTGAATTTAGAACCTAAAAAATTTCCCCATATTTACAAAGTAAAGTACTTGGTCTTTATATACCGTTGCATTCGGCTTTATATCTTGATTTAAGTTTAGGAACGAATTGACTTTGTCCTTCAAGGAATCGCGATTATTTTAGACGACCGATTAAGGGTAGTGATTTTTTTTCCTAGCTGTACCTGTGTGCATGGTAATGTGGTGGGAATCAACGTCCTCTTGGACATGCAGTTCTAATTTAAAGTATAAAGTAAAACGTTGAACAAACCTATTTAAGCTAAAATGCCGTTAAAATTCGTCTTTATCTGTCACATATTCAAATCCGTAAGAAAGGGACAAACCACATTTAATTTATCATAGGAATTTACAGTTTTATGAATAAGAGGATAAAACTTTAATAAGTAGATGTTTGTGGCAATACATCCAAGAGGTTAGGACATAGGCTGCACCGTTACAGTTTATATTGAGCTTCTTCTCTACATATTTTTAACACTGTTTTATATTAAAAAAACAAAACACGTGATGACTGAAATGGACTTAAGTCACTCCGACTCTCAGGTAAAGATGTGTTTAGGAATTAATAATAGAATAGAATAGAAATGTATTCGGATAACACATCATTACACATACATTCACATAATGTACCTTAAGAACTTACAATAGGGATGTGCTACCGAAAAGGTCTCCACTCAGCAATGCAGTTGACTCAGTAAGTGCCAACGGCGCTGGTTTTCTGTAAACCCAGTGAGGTGTGCGTGCGTGCGGGACAGCATACTGCGCGACTCGTATTAACGGCGGTATAAATACATAAAAAATACAAACAAAATAATATTCAATACATATAAGTTTAATTAATAAAATTGTGGTTAAATTAATTTGAATCTCTAGTTAGTGTTGGTAAGCAGCATTTTTTTTAAGCTATGCAGGAAAGAAAATAATTGTTCTGTTCTGTCTGTGTGTTCTGGTTCAATACCTAAAGCCTGACAAGTTCCTATTTAGCCCTCACTATGTTACGGATTTTCAGTGCCACTCATTTATTTTAATGGCAATGTTTATTTTTGACTACAGACGTTGGAAGTCATTGAATGTCCCCGATGTAAACAAAACGAAAATAATTCTTCATATTTCAGAAAAATAATCGATATTGCAATCAAAATGCCCAAAAAACTCACCCCGATGAACAAAAAAACATTTTAAATACATTCAAATGGTTGCGGCAGAAAAAAGAAAGGATTCAGCAGCATTCCAATAAACAATGTTTTGAAATTAGTTGTTGACATGACAGGTACTGATATTCATATTGTGGTTGTAATGAACTGGTTAGTTTGGTACTAAATATGTACCTATATTAATTATTAAATTAATATATTCTTTTCTCATTCAAGGCGTCTGTAGTGCTAAAATCAAAAATATATACAAAAAGAATGATAAAAATAAAATTAAATAAAATCTGATAAATATATGGTTGTCGAATATTTAGAATCGGATTTTGACGGATAGGTAATTAATTTAATTATCAACGAGACATGCTCTTCCGATTACCTGAAAACATAGTTTCACAATCTACAAGTGCATAATTGTATATCTCATTCATTCTTGCACGATGCCAATATTCATGAGGTACACGTATTATTGCCATATGTAAGCTGTTTGTAGCGACACTATATCAGGGCTAAATAGCAACTTTTCAGGCTTTACGTAAGTATAAGGCCCTAGGCAACAGTACTTTGCGGGTCCAAGAAATATTTTTTAAACCTTGCTTTAAAAGTTCAGATACTGCTAATAAATAATACTTTCGAGTACCCATTGACCGGTAAGTCTTTACGCGGAACAAAAGATCTCTTTTGAAGTGGATACTTCTTTGCTCGCGTTCTTGTATAGGGGTATAGTTCAAAATGTATCACGTGACTTCCGGAATAACTTTTTGTGTTCTCACAAAAAGTTATAAGTTATAAGGCTTCTGCCTTATCTGAATTCAAATAATTGTTTTTTACATGTTTTAATCCTTCTTTATTTGCCATTAGTTGTTAATCACAAAATGTTATTTAGTTTATGTGGCGGACATGAAAATAATGCTGAAATGACCGCCATTTTCAATGTATCGCGAGTCAAATGAGCTACGTCAGTCAATGTTGCCATATCTTATACAGATTTTAGTGAATTAATTCAGATATATATTTTACGGGTACACCATAATAGCAGATTCCTTTAAATAATCAAAACACTGAATTTAAATTTAAGTAGATTTTCCCTTTAGATTGAAATCAATCGCAAATCCATGGGATACAATTTAGGACGGGGACAGTTATTTTTATACCGATTACCATTAATCGTGGTATTTTTCATAAATATGGTATAAAATAAAAAATATTGTTTTTATTTATGTAACTGCTTATTTAGAAATAAAGGTTGAGATTTTCTAGAAGGTACCTATCCTCCGAGAAGTACTTACCTAGGAATTATGGTATCTGTATCAGAAGACTTCGCTCTTCCTTCCTTCTTTGATTTGTACTGTAAGTACTAAAAGTATGTCGCAAGATTATTTACGTGAATTTTCAGACATATAACCTGGCATGCACTAATAATTCATTTTTTTAATAGGGTTCCATAGCCAACAAAGAAGTATCCACTTAAACTTAATTAACGGTTGTATCTCCGACACAACCCGCTTTTTTAAAATTAGATATCAGACGGCAAATTTATATTTTTAAAACTATACCTAACCACTTAAGTTCTACCATAACGCGACCCCGAGCCCCATTGTCATAATTACTCTTATTTTTCAAAGTATACAAAGAGGCAAATATTATTATGATACAAGTATTTTCCTGCATGTTTGTCAATCTTTTGGCTGAATGTCAACTTAAAGACGCGAAGTAACGCAGTTATAATAACGCCTTAATACTGACGCGATTGATAATTAATGTTTAAAATGGCCCGTTCTATACCGATTTAATACATACTGTTTATTGCCATACTTAAATATAAATACTGACAAACCAGTATGTGACAAATACTTAGCGTGTTATCTTGCAACACAAATAGACTTTTTGGCTGAACGCGTGAACAACGCGATACCATGCCATTAAAACATAAAAACCGGCCAAGTGCGAGTCGGACTCGCGCACGAAGGGTTCCGTACCATTATCTATAAAAAACAGTTTAAAATAAAGTTTGTTGCATGGGAGCCCCCTTAAATATTTATTTTATTTTGTTTTTAGTATTTGTTGTTATAGCGGCAAAAAAAATACTTACATAATTTGTGATAATTTCAGCTGTAGCTATCGCGGTTCCTGAGATTCAGCCTGGTGACAGACAGACAGACGGACGGACAGCGAAGTCTTAGTAATAGGGTCCCGTTTTTACCCTTTGGGTACGGAACCCTAAAAAAACAGAGAAAACAGTCGGACTTTTACGTTATTTTGTTGAAATTTGTTGATACATTTATTGATAGTACACCTTAATACGAATTTAGCGCATATAATATTAGAATCGTTCCCATATTAGAATCGTTTTTTTATGCTTTATCGTATGCGTTTAGTGAAGGTATATCAGACACACCGGATCGAAATTATTAATATTGGATAGTTAAGGCAAGCCCGACATTTTACCGTACCGTCACTGAAATTTGACAGATATTATAGCAGCTAGGATTTCAAGATGAAGAAATGTATTTTTATATGAGGTCAAATGTTTCGTAAAATTAAGTAATCATCGCAGTCGGATAAAAACTATCCTAAACGGAAGCTAGAATAATAGGGTACCAATAATAGTATTTTATACAATCGTTATCGAATACCACGTTAGGGCCACGATTCTTTTTGTGTGGCCTAATTAAGGTACGAGACTTAAATAGCTAACTATATAACTATTGTATACTTACAACAGTTTTTCTACGAGTCAACTGAACTAATTAAACAAACTTCGTATCTATTGAAAATCTAAGCTCTGCGCTTTTTTGTCGTTGATGTCTTTTACTTTTCTTTTGTACTCAAGACGACATCCTATTGGTCAAATTCATTATAGTTCAGCAAAGGCGCCACGTGATTGGTCGAATTTTGTCTAAACAGTTGTAAAATGTTGAGTTGGGACCTCCATAGTAAAAAGTATGTGATTTTAGTTTGGTGTACGAAGTTTTAACTCAAACATTAAATAAAGTCAACGAGTATGAAAAAAATATTTCATATTTTTCCGTTCATGGGAAGCTGAGATCATTCGTGATAGAACAATGCTTAGTTTTATACTGGCTGTTTCATTTTTTAATTCAGATATTTATTATAAGTGTAATCTAAACAATGGGATACAAAACTTAATCTATTAGGTACATTTCCCTGCAAAACTGTTTTAACCGTTGGTCTGCAGTGCCCGTACGGGTCTCTATAAAAACTATCTATTTATAACAATATTTAACACTACTTACTGAGATTTTATTTATTTATTTATTTGACTATTTTATTGCGTAATATAATTATATAATGTACGCACATAGAGCGTGAAGCTAAAACATTTGAGTGGCATTTGCTTGTAACCATTTGTCACTCAAATGTTTGTAAGAAAGTACTTTTTCGTTTTTTTTAATTTAAGCTCATTTAGTTCGTGTCGAATGTCTTCGGGCTAAGTATTTAGTAGATGAGAAGTCGTTTAGCTAAAATTCTATATTCGAAGTAGTTTTTTACAGAACGTACTACATACTTACCCGCAGACACCGACCTAGCGCCATACTTGTCATCTATAAGATCGTGACTCTGCCTACGAAGCTGACAGTCCTAATATGAGATCGAATCCCGGAAAGGGCGAATGTGTATGATGATCATAGATATTTGTTTCAGAATCTTGGATGTATTTTAAGTTTATATGTCTATAAATATATCGTCATCTGGTACTAATAAGAAAAGCCTTAAGGAGCTTTCTATGGGGTTACTTACTTAAATTTGTGTAAGATTGTTCCCTAGTATTAAAAAAAGCTGGATGCATTTTTACAGAAGGCGGAAAAACAAATTACATGGAAAAACCACTTTCGGCCAGATACTATGGTTTGGTATTTATTATTTGATTATCCAGAAGCAAGAAGGCATGGTTGTCGTGAGAAGTTTTGTATAGTTTTGTGTCGTTTTCATAACACTTGGGATCTGGTGTAGATTGTATTATGGTTACATTAGAGGCGATTATGATACAAGAAAGCCTTGTGGATACATTACAAGTAGAACGGGTCTCAGTCTCGTATCGGGGCATATAAAGTGAAACTACAGTGAGCCGCTTATCAATTGCAATTTCATTATCTAGCAGACACCTGCCCAGTGGGCCTATCGGTTTATTTACTGCACTTACACCTCGGCGAGATCAGGGGGTTGGGATAGGTGGTTATAGTGCTACCTTCTCGTCGTATTAAGTATATCAAATCCTAGTTTACTTCATTTCCTACATCTCATCATCGCAAAGACGTCCACTGCTGGATATGCCCCCCAAAAGGTGCCACAATGGCCGGTCCTGTGCCACACGCATCGAGCGGACTCCCACGACCAGCTCATCAGTCCACCATGCGGTACGAGGTCACCACTCGTAAACATTTCCGCTCCAACGGCCACCGGTTCTACGTGCAATAAGCCCCGCCCTCTGCCACTTAAGTTTGGCGATAGCGATTTAAGCTATAGGTATCGGTTACCTTGGTTCTGCAGCGGATTGCCACATTTCTACCCTCAACCCAGCACTACTCTCCTCTTGTCAGAATATTGGACAAAGAGATTCTACACGTAGAGTATTTTAATTATGCTTAAAAGGCAAGATGCCTCATGTTCAAATTGATAACGTAGTGATGCTAAATGGATAGTAAACCATTAAATTATCGAATTAAGTATAAATTATAAAATATAATTGAGATCATAAAAAGATATGAACCTTGAAAGTTTAGAAAAAATATGCATTTTTAAAAAATCTCCAATAGTAAATTTAAAGCTACCGATAGAATCCTTAAGCTTTTATAGAAACAAAATTGTATGACAACTAGGTACTTAAACGCAGTATTTCGCGACTGAAACAACAATTTACCTGATTTTCCATACAACGATTAGTACAAATGTGACGTCATACATGTGTGTCTATCAGTATGAAGCGTTTTGCGCTGCCGCCAGCGAGGTCAGTCTTTGTAGAGAATTTGCCGCTGCTAACCGCCAGGTCCCCCAATAGGGCCAATGGGTGGGGGCCCTAAACGTCTTGTAAGAAGAGTTGAAGCGTTACCAAGTCTTCTCTCCATTTGGTGTGAGGGTGCTCACGAGGCAGCCGGGGGGCATCGTGGTAGAACGCTAGCGATCCCATGATTTTGTAACTTGTAACTGATTTTACAGTACATATGGTGCTACTTTCCCGCACTAGTGCGGAAAAGAGCACTTTTCGTGCATATCTCGAAACTTTTTAAAGCCATATGTACAGTAAAACGTTGTACGATACACGTGCGAATAGGTAATTCGCAACTCGTGTCGATTTAAAACACTCCCTTCGGTCGTGTTTTAATTTATCACCACTCGTTGCGAATTTTCTATTTTTGGCACTTGTATCGTAAATAACTATTATGTCATGTTTTTGTTTTTTATGCGTTTTCATATGTTTTTTTGTGTCATTCTGATTCAGCCATTCAAATGGATTTTGCACTTTTCCGTCGTTGCTTATATTCTGTTTTTCTTTTCGGTTTCTGTAAACTGTCGCTGGTTAATTCCTTGCGATTTCCTGACCTTTGGCTTTGTTATCGGACTCCGTGATCTAATGCAAGATTGACTTCATGTTAATTGATCATGGATAAACGAACTTAACTTTTTTTACACAGCGATTCAAGATTTCCCGCCTTACAAAAAGTTGTAGAATATGAACAAACCTTTCCAATGATATATAGCTTATCATTATTGGTTTCTAGGCCAGAGTCCATACAATACTCCTTTAGATTTAGTAATTTAAACCTTTTACGTTTAAACCCAAAACAGATTTAGATGGAATCTGGCGTAAGTATATGAAGTAAGGATATTCGATAATTTTTATCTCGGAAATAATCCCTTTATATGGTACAAGTTTGTTTGGGACAGCGAAAATTAAGCTTGCGAAAAAATTATATAGGTAATAGCAACCATTTTTCAAAGACGCTAACAAGTTCTACGCGGACGAAGTCGCGGGCAACAGCTAGTTATGAAATAAAAGAAGCCACACTGGCGGGGTCTACCTACAGCTCACAGAGCCACAGCCACTAGTTGTATTTAGTTCGGTGATCACCGCCTAGTACTTACAAAGGCTACTTCAATAGACAAACAGAACAAAATAGCATTCAGCTTTGGGCAAAAATGCTTGCGTATGTCCGGATGTCCTGCTATTCTCCTCAACAGGTCGCTTTTTTCAACCGATTCTGGTAAAATTTTGTGAGAACGTACTCACAAAATTTCATCGATAATTATTATATGGATTTTATAGTGAGTAAGTTTTCGGAAATAAGAACATCAAAGAAAAGCTCTAATTCTGATAAACCCACCGGCTATTAGTTGAACGAGCGAGCGAAGCGAACGAACTTCTCCGTTTCAGCTTGGACCAAATTGCTCGCTAAGGAAATTGACGCGAGCCGCACTTCATATTTTGCGACATTGACAGGCAATTTAAAAATTCTGAATATAACGACCTTTACATACAAAACTGCTAGGGAGGCTCGCGGGCCGCAAGTATATAAGGGTCTGGCGGGCCGCCGGTTGCCGACCCCTGGTATAGAAGAATGAAAAAATATTTAGAATAAATATTTTACAAAACATTGTGAATTTTTCTATTTTCCTAATACTGAGGGGAACTCCATTGTATATGGTACACATATGATGCGTACCGGCTCTGACAATTTGCATTTTGCTAAATGTGTTCGTTAGTTTATTTCTACTTCTCAGATTATGATAAGCCGTGCTGCAGTTATCTCTATTTTGTTCCAGTATCGTTTTGTTATTTCTTACGAATTTACAAATTTCATAGATGTACAATGAAGTTAGTGTTAATATTTTTAGATGAGTAAAGTGCCACTTGCAACTCTCTGTTTGCTTTATGTTCACTAAGATTCGAATACACTTTTTCTGAAGTATGAACAGGATACTGGCATGTGTGCTGTTTCCCCACAAAATAATGCCATAATTTAACCACAGGCGTGCCCGTAAGCATAATACGCGCTGATTGCAGTTTTTAAATGCGTACAGCTCTTTAATTGATAAAGTGCACAGGTAAATTGCGACAGTTTTCCCTAGATTTTTGCAACATGCTTCTTCCAGTTTAACTCCGAGTCTGCCTCAATCCCCAGTAATGAACAGGAATTGACTGTCACTAGCTTCTCATTTCCGTAAGAAAATTTAGTATTGATCGTTTTTTTTGTCGCGGTTTGATCTGTATGAGTTTGGTTTTAAACACATTGAGCTTTAAATTGTGATCAGTTAGCCAATGTATAATTTTCCTCATAGTGATATTTAATTGCTGTTTAAAGTGTTCCCTGTCATCATTTGAAAACTACGGTAATACGAGTATCGTCGGCGTAGAGTATACAGTTATTTTCTAGAATCTTTGGCAAGTCATTAATGTATAGTAAGAATAGGACACATCCCAGGGTGCTGCCCTGAGAAATTGAGTATTTTACAAGTGATTTTTGTGACCTACAAGTATTCAAACATTTTTGGGTAGAATTATCATGGTCTATTTCTACAAATTGCTGTCGCTTTTCAAGGTAAGACTTAAACCATCTATATGTTATTCCTCTTACTCCTATTCCGTATAATTTGTCTATAAGTACCCTATGTGATACACGGCCATAGGCCTTGCTTATTTCAAGCATCATGGCTATTGCGTGCTTAATAATAAAATCATAATAAATAATACAAACTTAATGTGGCTCATTTTAAAACGGCGTGCTGGATTCACATGAAACTTTTTATACCTATACAGTGGGATCCACTAAATCTTCTTTAAAAGTAAAAAAGTCATGTATGTCTTTTACGGTACTGGGAGCCGGGAGCCGGAACGCTAAACGGAACTATTGAAACGGCAATTTTTCACTGAATAGATCCGTGGAAGAGAAATGTACAAAAGTAAATTATTCAATCACTAAAAGTACCTCACTAGCCGCTGCTTTGTAATCCATGGTCGATTTGCCACTAAACTAAAGCTACATTATACATTGGCTTCCTACCGCAATTAATATAATAATTTACTTTAAAAACAAAGTTTAAACAGGCTTCAATTCAGTACTTCGCTAGGCCACTTGAACATGAAAATTTCCACTTTCCTTTCCAATTTACCACATGAACTGCTACCCGAGAGCAAATGCGTTACAGAAAGAAATCCACCTCGCTATATGAGGGCTGACAATATATCCGTCGATTTTTCAAGGATATCAGAATTGACACTTCACTAGTTGCTAATTCAATGGAATCATGTCAGAACCTTTGACGTACTTTACATCCTTAAAGAGTTCCATAAGTCATGTGTGGTCTTCATCATCAGTTCCACTTCACCAAAATTACGATTTCCGCGGGGAATTCCCGAAATCCTGTATTTTTTAGGTTATCATATTATGTTATTATATTATATTATATAGTTGCCGAAATCACTACACGCGCGCCTTTGAAATTTGAGGGATGCCCTCAATTCCCCTCAGATTCTGACTTGGTGAAAATGGGACCACCTCAGGAGTATATTATATACTATATATATATATATATACTCTTTCGAATAATATAAAAAATTGAAAATCGATCTATAATTGACAGAGAAAAAGGCAAACATACATAAAAAAATACATACAGTGAAATATAGAAACTCCTCCTTTTTTGAAGTCGGTTAAAAAAGGGTTCCACGTCCACGTATTAAAAAGAAAATTTGATGAAATCAAAAGCGTCCAGTTGGCGTGATATCCCGCTGTACTAGATTTAGATGAACAAATAGGCTCTGAGACGAAGCATACCTTCCAAATTGTTAATTGGTTAGCAGCGAGAGTTGGCAGCAAGTTACATAACTTTTTATTAACTTTCCTGTCATTACAGGATTGATAAATAGCCAAATGCGGGTAGCGCAGGACTTAGGCACTCTTTGAGGGAGACCTGAGTGGACGTCTTTCAGCTGATATGATGATGATGAACTAGCCAAAACGCTTTCTGCCGACTGGACCCGATTGATAACCGTGTTTCATGTGACTAACTTTGATTACCGTTTTTTGCCTATTATATTTAAGAATTATATTACCTTATTAACATATAGGAAGGTTTTTGTAGTGCCACGTGTGTTGTTATAGATGAGTCACGGTATATTATTGCCCGAGGCTATTAAGACAAACTAGTAATGGGCATTGCGTAATACCTACTATAGGAGTGAAATGACTCACCCTCCGAAATATTGTAATACGAGCACAATTAAGTATAATATATTGCAAATTTAATTTATTTTAAATAACCACTACTAGAATGAGTGAATCATGTCACGGTTTATAAATGCTCAATAGAATATATTCAACCTTTCGCATATCATTGGGGAAATAAAGTTTATTTATAATTACTTCGTTAGTTTTGACATAGGAATACCAATGATAAAATTGGGTTCCAATTAATATTTTTATTAACTTACTCAAGTCTAAACAGGGCGAATTAAAACATGACTAATGATGATATCGATGATAAGATAATTTTACAGTAGTTACCTACTTACCTACTCGTATGTTTAGGTTTTATTTTACTTACGTTACTGTCAAGAGGGTAAATTATTTTATATGTAACTGCACCAAAAATATAGCGCATTAAATCACATCGTATTACAGTACGGACCTTAGATACTGCTAGGAAAAAAGAAAGCGGTTACCGCAACAGTCCCCAGCAGGTTAACGTCCGACTTTTGTAAGTTAAAAGACTTGTAGTTTAAAAAAATGGCGCGCCAAGCTGTCTGCTACAAGTGAGGTGGCCGCACCAGACGACGACGCATCAGATATAACAACTTTTACAGTGTCGTGTTTACGTTAATCGTATAGAAGGACAGAGCCGTCCGAACATGCGCATCGATGCAGCGATGGATGTGAGTACTACTTGCATGCCATGCCTTCGTGATATTATTTCTAGTGCGACAGAATTAAATTAGCACTTGCTCTCATGAATAGTAAATTGCTCGAATAAGTTTTCGTTGAAGTCATAGTTACTTACATACAGCACACATGCATAGGTCGAGTGCCTGTGAGACGAGTGCAAATCCAGTTCGAGGCACATTGCGTCATACAAATGGAACATTTAGAATGTTTGACCCGGCGTCAAGACCGCCCAGTATCCGCAGTGCGCCACCGACGACTCCGCGTGAATTCCAACCATTGTCACGACATTACCTATAGGTACATAATATCTAAACTTTGCCTATGCCCGGCCCCGCAGCGCCAGAAATACGTTTACTCTTGCCTGCTGGCTATTTGATTAGATACACGATGGGTCACATGCGAACGCTGCTTACTTTTTAACAATAAACTCCTGCACTTACTTGAACCTTTTAAGATACTAATTTTAAAATTAAAGTCAGTTTTTTATTTATTAATATGCGTTTTATTTCAGGTAAAACCCGTATCTATAGACGCGTTTTAAAAAAAACAAAATTTCAAAATTTATAAAAATTAAGCACACTTTTCAAGATAGCGGTTAAGCTCTATGGTCCTTAAAGTTCAAATTTTAAGAAATGTGAACAGAGGTTTCGATGTGTGTGTGTGTAGTGAGTTTGTCAACTGTCACTTGCATTTTGACCCCATTTTTGCCCTGAAATCTGTTTTGACCATTACATTATGAAGTTCCAGCAATACGCCCCGCATCAATAATTAATATTAAATGTATAGTGTATAGCACTGGCGAGTCTACTGATGTCATGTTTATTGAAATCCGCCCGATTGTTTAAGTGCAAGAAGCAAAGTTATGATTTCAGATTTGGTGTCCACTCACGCCCGCCCTATTGTATTTTTTTTAAACTCCCGAGCGTTAAATCAGGAGAATCTTGCCTGGAAGGCCATTGAGGGAAAATCTCACATGTGGATGCATTTTTCTACATGAAGACACGTTTTCTTATCATGCTTTCATAGAACACGTAGTTATCGAACGAAACCTAAATTTCTTACGAATGGAGTAGACTTTTTTTCAATATAGCGGCAGTTCTACGAGGTCCTGACCCGGGGACTTTTGGGAGACGAAAACAGGGCTTCCAACGAACATTCATATTACCGAATTTCATCAAACTCCTCAGGATTTCGAGGTTGGACAATATCGACTCTACTATTATAAAACGATTCGAATTTATTGGCCACATTGTATTTGTGTCTGTTTGTATTTTTTTCCTTATTATCGATACAATAACACGAATAGAGGTGTTGACTCATAATTTATTATTACTTCAAAAGAAAGAAGGCAAAAAATATGACTAATGACGAAAATCGCATTGAGATATTTCAAAAAAATATATTACTAAGCTACAACCGTTTTAATGTTGCTTGTTAGAGAGAGAAAACGCTAGAAGATCGTGGCGTCATGATCCCCGAGCGTCATAGTAAATGCAAATCGTTTCATAGGTGCGTTTTGCGGAAAAGGCACAGAATATACACCCTCTTAAAACTTTTTACAATTATAACTTAATATTGATTATTTTACCTATTGCGTTCCTTTTTTCTCTATTTGACTTCATTTTAAATCCCTTTTCGAGAAAATACAGCATTATTGATTATTTTATTTAGTGTCTACACCCCTATTGTAGGTACCGTACCGATTATAGGACTTCCTAGCTTCTTTACCTTCTCAATTTTTAGGTTTGAGGAAGAAAATACTCCTGAAAACCAATGCTTGCTTTGATTCTTCTAATCGACAACCTATATTTGTACTGTTTGTGTTTTTACTTGTGCACTTATTATTATTATCATTTTATATTACGATGGTGGTTAACAAGCATACGGTCTGCCATATCGCAAGCAGACGCCACAGCCTGTGGACGCTTGTGATTCTAGTTGAATCATACACGGGTTGCCTATACCCCTTATAGATTGAGGATTCGTTGTGTTATTTATTTAATCGTACGGCATATATTATTTTGGCCTTTAAAGTTTGTCACTCTTTAATATCACCCAGGGGACACGTGCAGGGTTGTGGACGCTAGTAACAGTTGTCCCCCCTTTGTCAAGTGAGTGGGCAACTCGACTGTTAGAAGTTCTTAAGCCGCCCGAAGGCCTCTAACTCGGCTTAACGACTACTGTCATAGACAGCAGCCGGGATCAACTGGTTAGCGTGCCTTCCAAATCACGGAAGCGCTTATTTATATTATCCACTCAAACATCAGGCGGTCACCCATCCAAAGACTGACCGCGTCTATCTTTGCTTAACCTGCGTTATCGTTTCCGACCCGCAGGCGCCGCTAGGCTATGAGCGCTTCGTTGTGTTGATAGCTAGAGACGAACGCGGGTCCCTCACTCATCACGCCACGGGAGCCCTGGCGACCTTACTTATTCTTGAACATCGTTAATCGAATTGATATATACCTGCCTGTGTAATTTTATATTCAGCTTTAACGTTGTGTGAAAGATAGCGACAAAAGGTGATGAAATAAACAGTGGGCTCTTTTAAAACGTTCTCTTATTTTCGCTCTGTGGTCAATTTTGTTACCCGCTTAAAGCTAACCTATGCACTTAATCGTCACCGTGTCACCTAAGTAACACTCCAAAACGCATCACTATAATTCTACGCTATCACGGCAACACCCACTCGGAGCGATTATTTTGCAGTTGGGCAACTGTTTAGGTGCTTTACGAGAAAGGGCCCCCTATCGATGAGTTATTGGTCGGACGTTTCAAAAAGGCTGTTAAGGCATGAATGGCATTACGATCTCTGCGTTTATCCGGCTCGGCTCGTAACCGGCCGTGTGCGGTCGCGTTGACCAACATTTGCGCGAAGATGCAGCCGAACGCAGACGCGCCACTTGATCTTTGACACTACCTACTCGTATTTATCCCTGTCCAGCACGGCTATCACTAGACTTTCTAGGCGTTCTAATTAGAAACATTCTTAAAGTCTATCTCGCCGCGACACAGCTCGCGGTGACATAGACTATCCGTGTCTTTCTAGGCGTTCTAATTAGAAACATACAGATAGTCTATCTCACCGCGACACAGCTCGCGGTGACATAGACTATCTGTCTCTTTCTAGGCATTCTAATTAGAAACATACAGATAGACTTTCTCGTCGCGACACAGCTCGCGGTGACATAGACTATCCGTGTCTTTCTAGGCGTTCTAATTAGAAACATACGGATAGTCTATCTCACCGCGACACAGCTCGCGGTGACATAGACTATCCGTGTCTTTCTAGGCGTTCTAATTAGAAACATACGGATAGGAATTTAAGGAAATATTTTAACAGTTTATATATTTTATATATTTATAGCAGTTTATAGTGTGTATGTTTCTTCGGGTCAAGTTTTGCAACTGAATTTTTATGCAGTTATTTTCTATATAAGTATGGCATGTTGTAAAGAAACTGAACTTCTAAGAAACCCTATCATATTGTCTCCTGGCTACGGGACCAAGTAACAACCAGATATAGTTGATTCGTGACCCTCGTGCGCGAGTCGACCCGGCTGGTTTTATTTGTATAAAACCTCGGGATAACCAGTGAAGTGGCGTATCTGTGTGGTGTGTGATCTGCCGACGATCACTTTCGTCGGCGCTGGCGCAGGTGTCCCGGCGCCCCCCGCGCCGCGCCTGCCCGGCTAACGGTTGGTTTTGTTAAGAAAAGTCAACACATACATTGTACTATTCTCAACGGGCACTTCACTTAATAAATCACTCAATAATCAGTTAAAACTATGTAACTGCGTTTTTCTATCAACACTTACTACGCTAATAAAGGTGGTAGTTACTTCTTTTCTTGTACCGCGTTTCGTAATCTACTCGTTTAGGTTGGAGAATAAATCGCCGGTTAACGGTTATGCTAACCAAGTCGTGTAACTTTAATTTTAAAGTAGGCAATAATGCCTTTAAGAGTTTTAGATTTTCATTGTTTATAAAATCAATGTGTGGAAAGAGTTGTTTGTAAGATTGAAAGGAAACAAGCAGCCATTAAACCTACGTATGGTTAACCCAATCATTTCGTTTTCCCTTGAAAATCCATACCATACAGAATGAATTCTGCTGGACTGATTCCGATCGCTGGTCCATACAAATTCTATGGCTCTACACAACAGGCAGGCCCGTCCGTGGAGGAAGGAACCCGCGCGGAATACTCATCCACAGACGGCGGAAGAATTTTATTAGCAGTTGTGTTTTGTTCCTACCTTGTCCGTACCTAGTAAGTAATTACTTAATGGCGGGTTTAGTTAGACCAATGGAACGAACAAACACTGTGGCATGAACTGTTAAGATTTCTTGTTGTAAGATCAACCTAAGGTATAGGTGAATAATTTAACCCCTATCGTACAGTCAGCAGCAAAATAAATAAAATAAAATAAATAAATATATATTTCAGACTTTACATCCATATTATTGTTAGTACAGTTTACAACCTAGGTATTAGTAAAACACTTGAGCACCTAATTCTTAATTAATTAAAATTATATTGGGCATAGCTCCTAATTTGACCAACCCAGTGTGCCAGGATTGGACAGTCAAACCTCCCCGCAATGACATTCAGAAGGCGGTTGGGACTCCCCCTGGACTCCCCCAAAG
Organism: Epinotia bilunana; assembly: GCA_947049275.1. Lineage (NCBI taxonomy): Eukaryota > Metazoa > Arthropoda > Insecta > Lepidoptera > Tortricidae > Epinotia > Epinotia bilunana. The sequence goes on along the minus strand of OX346252.1, from coordinate 34,887,774 downwards.
GACTTGAACAACGACAAGAGAATATTTAAGTAGTGTGTTATTTTGCGTATCTACTTCTACTGCTGACTGTATGTCGTCGTGACGTATTTTAATAGAAATTATATATACCTATTGGTTTCTAACACAAACCAAACAAATGCCTATTCGAACAGTGCGCAACTATACTGCTCAAAACAAAATAAGGGCCACTTACTTTTTTTTATTTATTAGACAAAGTAATTGATGTGGCTAATTAATGATGAACCGCATCCTTCAGAATCCAACCTCTTTCATGCTGGTCTTAAAGTCTAATAGCTTGAAATAATATATATATATTACTGTTTAATATATTTTTCACGTACCTAGCGATCACGTGGCCCCTTTTTTGTGTAGTATATATAGAGCATTGCATTACCTACTTAATTATGTTTTTTACGTAAAGGTACTTTACTACAATCACAACAATGTTCGGCCCTGGATGCGTTTGTTTCAAACTGTGCTCTGTGAGCTCGCGTTATATTTTCTTATGAGAACACCATATTACTTACTTAAAAAATACGTTTTTATAATTTTGGACCTCGCGCGGCGTGGATAAGCACATCCAGGCCGCAGCGACCGATAAGTCGTTCGGACGTGTCAATAAGAGATAACATACGTAAATAGTCGAGCGAGCATGGAGTCGATGACATACCTTTAAGGTAATTTGGACGAAAGTTGCTTTTACCCATAGCGTCAGTGCTTACGTCATGTTACATTATATTATAAAAATCTTCTCCATAAACAAGTTGCTTCACTCAGATTTTAATTCATTCATTGTGATGCGTTTCTCAGATTTTGATCCCCTAGTTATAAAATCATTTAATTTAGTACCTATTTGTTTTTTTTCTGATTTAATCTAATGATAGATAGATACTGTTTTAAATAAATCCGGGATAATTATTCTCGCAAGATGTGTTTACAATTTAAACCTCATGTTGCAATGTAAATTAAAGCCGAGTTAGAGGCCTTCGGGCGGCTTAAGAACTTCTAACAGTCGAGTTGCCCACTCACTTGTCAAAGGGGGGGACAACTGTTACTCGCGTCCGCAGGAGCTACCTATCACAACCCTGCGCGTGTCCCCTGGGTGGTACTAAAGAGTAACTAGATTTAAATGCGAAGATAATGTATGATACGATTAAATTAAATTAAATTAAATTAAAATGTAAATTAAAGTAATTACCTACTTAAAATAAGAGGAATTCTTTCACCGTTTTTTTTCTGTTGAAGTAAAAATCTTTGCTGTAAAAGTATAAAAACAGGTTAATTAACATATTTCACTCTCACATCGACAATTCCTCTAGTCCAGTGAGACATCGCGGCGCCGCGAGAGTACCTAAGAACTTAGACTAGGTACAACTACCTACTTATATGCAAAAGTTGAGCACAAGTAGATTTCGGGAGTGGAGATCGCGTTTGAGCAAGCGTAGTGCAGGACAGCCTGCAAGTTCCCGACAATCCCCAGGTTACATTCCAACGAGCTGCACCCTGCAACTCGTGCTGGCAGCAGCTGCATGGAAAAAGTTCAAAATCGAATATTTTGGCGCAACTTGAGGCCTACGTTTAGCAGTGGACGGACGACGGCTGATGATTGAGTTGAAGCACGCCTTAACCTACTGCAGCCCCAGCAATTCCCGTCCCCTCATCTGAACTTTATGCCAGTTGCATTCTAAAAAGAATCGGGTCCGCTTACTATCATTACCAAACATTGACTTAGCCACCTGTTTTTGCGAACGTGACTGCTTCCCAACCTAGGGGAAAACTTGACTAAGCGGGGATTAGATCCTCAAGTTACTGGGTGACTCAATTGTCAGAAGTTTTCAAGTAAACATTAGAACTGGTGAATTACCCTATTTAGTTGGTTTACATGTTCTGGGGTCGGCCGGGCACGGCACCGGCTCGGTACGGTGTACTGTGAATTATCCTTTACTCGTTTATAAGCCACTAACTACCCACGCAGCTCCGCCCGCGAATTACGTAGCCGCAAGTAAAATATACCCAACGTCCATCCCAAAAGTTCTATACACTGATGGACAAACATTTGAAATCGGAATGAGTACTTCCGGCGATTACCCGCTACCTATAAAAACTTACTAAGCTAATACAATCTGACAGACTTTTCTTCTTTATGATATTAATAACTGCCCGCGCTGCTTCGCCCACGTATTGCATAGAACGCAGGCAAACCCGCGGGATAAAATATAGCCTATAACCATCCAGAAAGTCTATTCTTCATGCAGATTAAGATTTTAAAAATCGGATAATCGGTTCTGGGGATGGGGGACCCAACACATACAAACTTACAAAGCTATACGGCCTCAGACTTTTCCTCTTTATGATATTAGTATTGTTTAGGATAAATCAAAAGGGCACTGGTTCGGATGGTAGAAAACAAAAAGTATAATAATGTCAAATATGTCATTAAAAGTTACATAAAAATCAAAGACAATAAAAAGTAATAAAAAGGCTAAAAATACTATAAAACGTGCAATCTTGCAGAAGTATAGATGTGATGTTGCGGATACAGGCGCGGCTCCTGTCCGAACGATCCGACTTCCTGGTTGCGACTAGGTACAAAAACCCGACAACCAGTCCAGATGCTTAACTTAACAAAGTAAAGGCATTCATTATATAATATCACGCAAACAGCAAACGTTTCACAAACAAAAACTTATTTTTTCAATGTTGAAGAAAGTAGCCTAAGCTTTTTATTAAGCCACATTATACTTCATAATAAAGGCAATTATAGATGTGCAACAGCACTTATGTTCACTTTATAACGAGTAGTTGCGATATATTTATAAAAAGGCAGACAGGGGCTTCTTACTTTAGGATAGTTTCCACGTTCTACCATTTAAGATATGGCTAGAATAATGCTAGAGGTATACTTAGCCAACATTATTAAACGTTCTCGGAAAAGGCTTGATGAATTTTGGAACATAGGAAGAGAAACTAACCGATCTAGCTAGGTCTCATGTCTGGGAAAATTCGTTTTCTCCGTATTTTCACCCGAGCTGAGCTCGGTCGCCCAGGGACTATTCATTAAGTCAATTGTAGAACCGTAAAATGGCGTTACTATCAATCCGCGAGGGGACTTTGATCTTTGTATTTGCTTCTTAGCAGGATCTTGAAAGTTATTGAATTAGCTAAATACTTTTTTGTTTAATTCTATTTCGAACATACAACATTAGCCACGAAAATGAATTTACAATAGTATGCAATAGGTCGACAGCTTAACCATTCGTATGACTTAGGACTGATCAGGGATATAAAAAAAACATTATGACAGAAACAAAAAAAATACTTCCGCACTGTCAGTGTCAAAGCCTCGGAAAGGTTAAATTGAGACGGCGCGAGAGTTGCCCATATAGTATAGGTATCATTTTCAATAAAAATAGTACTACTTATAACGTTCTCTGCGGTTTCACTAACATTATAGGCACAAGAAGCACACGTAAATAAGTTCAAGCGTTGTTCTTTTCCATTTAAAGCGACTTACTTATGTAAGTAAAAGAACCTACACCCATCATCATCATCATCTGAATCAGATCGATAGATCTCGGTTGCCATAGATACAAATTCCGTAATTACTTCAGACTAGATACAGTCACCGAACCATGCCGGTGTCTGTGCGCAACCGATGCGCAGACGCAGCCTGGCCAACCTGCGAGCTGTGCGAGCGCGGAATGCGCTTGCACCGCGTGGCCGCAGGGTAGAAAGCCGCACGTCGCGCCGACACGCCGGTAATTGGGCCACATGCCCTTTGAAATTTGTTGCACTCCGTGATCGCGAACGCACAGGGGCTACAGCGTGCAGCGGGCTTAACCTTTGCGAGCCAGAAGCAGCGGTAATCGGCAGTCCGTCATGCATTAGATCAGTCTTTATACAGCTTACCACAAAACCTACACCTCCTACATACTTGGTTATCACATATCGAATTAAAAATTTGATTTTAGGTAATGAAATTTCATATTCATGCTCGTATTCATTTAATGTACATTTTAGAGTAAAACAGATTTTAAATGCGAAAAATTTTGCACATTCCACAACGCCTCGTCGATTCGTATGTTATTAAATTGACTTAGGTAAGAACATCAAATGTTTTCATACTCACGTGGCATAATCTGATGCATTATGTATTTCAAGCTGTGCAAAAAACTCTGTTTATTACCTAAACCTTCTCTTGGCATCAATTTTTAATTGAAAATTAATGAATATTCAAAGTCAATTAATGATACTCAGTGGCTAAAGCTGACTCAACATATTGCATATTATCTCATACTTATAAGTTTCATAAGTTACCAATTTTCGATCTTCGTTTAAAAGGTTATTCCGAAAACAACTTTCCGCTGAAGGAATTTTAGATATTTCAGGATAGGACACTGACTTAATGTACCTATTCCATTTATATCTATATTCTATAAATTTATTTGCGTCAACATTTTCGCTTAGCGATGAATGGCATATGGAATTTCGAAATAATGACTTCGGATTTTTAGTGATTTTTAGTGTGCTGGAATCCTGAACGGAAGTTGGATCCATGAATCGAAGCAAGTCTCGGAGAGGCATGGACAGTTGCTAAGCCATGGGGCTGAGACACATCGACGCCATTTAGATACAGTCGCCTTCAGATATATCGGAGCATAAACAGGTCGCTACTATCTAGGCATTAGATATTTGTGAGCACTTTGGCCGCTCCGATATATCTGATGGCGACTGTACATCTCTGTGAACCAAGAACAAGGTTGGAGCGATCAGCGGCGGAAGCGACCGATACACAAACACACCAAAGAAGTATGCCCCGCTCACAACTTTTTTGGCCATCTATTAGACAGTGAATATTCAGAAAATGTATTGTAGCTAACGTTATTTGGAATAACCTACAAACTATAATAAATGCTATTTAAGAGTTTGCCTAACTTAATTTGTATTCAGGTGAATGAAGTTTGAAGATGATGATGATGAAGATGATAGAAAATTAAAATGAAGAAGAAGTAAATGTATGATATGCGCACGCAGAAACTAATAGTATTTTATGCAATCTTTTCCAGTCGAGTACCACGTTTAGGCCACGAAGCTTGCTGAGTGGCCTAATTAAGGTACGAGACTTAAAAAGCTAATTATATAACTATTGTATACAATACTTTTTTCTACGAGTCAACTGAACTAATTAAACAAACTTGGTATCTATTGAAAACGAAGTGCAACCGACGGCTTTTTCTTTTTTGTGCGTTGATGTCTATTTACCTTTTGACTTTCTCATGACGGCGTCCTATTGGTCAAATACATTATAGTTCAGTAAAGGCGCCACGTGATTGGTCAATTTCATTCTAGTTGTCTCAAAAGTTATGAAATGTTGAGTTGGGAGCTCCATAGTAAAAAGTATGTAATTTAAGTTTGGTGTACGAAGTCTTAATTCAATCATTAAGGTCGACGAGTATAAAAAAATATTAATGAGTCGGTGCAGACACTCAAAAAAGCGCTTTCACTCTAATATGTATATACTGACTTGAAGATTAAAGTTTAGGTAGGTACTAACTGTTCAGTCAAGGTAAATACTATCCAATTATCCAAACATTTAAAAATTACCAAACACTTGATAATTGTGGGTATTAAAAAATATATTTTTCCTGGCTATAACTTTATGTAGTTTTCTGTAAATATGATAAAAAACAAAGAGTAAGTAATATGAAACCTCCATCATCATCGCTCATCGTTGCGAACTCTAAGCGCGCTTTCCATTGAATGGAAAAATGCGCTGCGGAGCCGGTTCCTTCATACCTTCCGGATTCCCAACCTGCTACTCTAGGTCAGGCTCGCGTCGCCCCGTCTCGTTCCCTCGTACGCCGTCAGACGGAGATTACAACTTCGATTTAGGGTCGCGTCGCCCTAACCTAGATTGTCTGTGCTCGGCCCGCGTTATACCTCTAACATCGCCTGGAATCTATTTAGCGCTACTTAAATGGACATACAATCTATTCGCATAGCACATTTTATTTTGAGTGTGATATACATATTTTTTATTCCGGATGCAGATAAATATCTGGGGGCACCGCAGTGCCCCCGCCAAGTCGAGCGCGAAGCAAACACTGCCGTACTATCCTTGGAACCATTTCGCCGCATTTTCAGGCCCCTATTTGAGAACCTCTGGATAAGACCAGAACGCAGAAATTTTTGTCATCCAGTAAGCTATAATCACATACTTAAAATCCAAAATTTCAATTCTGTAGGTCATTTAGTCCCGAAGTTAAGCGAAAGCAAAGTTTTGCATTTATGACACTCACTCACTCACTCACTCACTCACTCATGATCATCAAAATAGAACTAGTACTTCCCATAAACTCCGAGAGCTGAAATTGGTACAGAGGTAGGGTTTAATGGCCACATAAAAGGAAAACTATAAAAACTAGGATAATCGAAGATCTGGAGTACCTGGTGACCCTGATTAGAAAACACAAGAGCCCAACCAAACCATTAGAGATATATCTATACCGCCTTTACAAAAAATATTCAACTTGGTGGGCCGCTTCATTTGATGTCAAAAATCGAAGGTCTGAAGTATCTGATGAAGATCCCTCAGCTGGTCTCAGCTGTATTAGAGATATGGTAATGCCTCCTTCTACTATTGGTACATAAAAAAATCGATTGTCATTGCAAAAATCCAGCGTAGTGGGACACATCTTCTAATTTAAATTTAATCTGGGCGCACGGCAGTGCCCCCGCCAAGTCGAGCAAAACAGCGGCACGGCCGTACCATCCTTTTCTCGAAGCAGTTCAGGCCATTTTAGACCCCCCTATAACTTCGTTGTGGATAAAACTAGAAGCCTGCATTTTCATTAACCAAGCACGCATTGTATAAACACAATATATTTCAAATTTCATTTATTTTGAACCAGCGGTTTAAGATTTCTAACTAGACAAAGTTTCATCAAAAGTCTAAGGCACTTCTAGCAGACATAGAAGCTTCTCATTTAGAATACAATTAGTGTTTAGTGTATAAATCAAGGGGAAACTAAATAAAATTCCAATTTAAGTCCAGTTTTCTAGATACACCGCATAAATAATATAATATAAACATATAGGATTACAAAGTTATATTTGCAGTAAATGGGACAAAAATCAAGACTGAATTGAAGACAAATTATTTTATTAAATCGTTTAATTGTATCATATCGTTTAATAGACATTATTATTTGTTATTTTTAGCTGCGAATAGGTATAACTTACCAGGAGATCCGTCTCTCGTATGCACGTTTAGGCACGAATATCATAGTGCATGTGTTGCTTCACCCATGTTAACTTCGAAGATAAAACTACAAGAATCAAGTTTTTTTTTGGGGATCCCCCAACACATATTTCTAGGGAACCACATTCCTATCAATAAGAATGGCAGATTTTCACATGGAACATATTTAAATGAATTGTCAAAGTCGAAAAATCTAAGCTCTGCTGTCGCGTCCACTGTACTAAATACAAGTAGGTGTTTGTGCCGTGCGCGGGGACCCGTACGGGTGGAGAGGGAGATCCTGGAAGCTGAGTCGACCAGCGGTCGGGATAGTTACTGCTGGGAGACAACACTCTTCTTTGGCTCAGGATTCACCTCACACGGGCGGTCATGGCCTAGCCAGCCATGATCAATCGGCTGTCGTGTCCAGTCTGATGGCCACGGGCAAGTGTCCTGGGGTATGGGGTCTGTAGTCGGCGGAGCACGGGTTACGATTCGTCTGAGGAGATGACGAGTAGCTCGGCACCGTGCGGACTCACAGACAACATACTCTCGGGGCGCTATGTCAGTTTGGTAGCCCTGATGCGTTAACGCATCCCCAGGGTGTGGGCTCCGTGGTGGGTGGGGAGCCAAACTGATGAAGCAAGGTCAAAGGTTACATGGTAACCATAAAACCCGAGACGAAGGAAGGAGGGAAAGCCGTACCCGCAAGAGATGAGGCCAAGGCGCATAGCGCACATGCTGTACCGGCGGCACGCACTTCTGTCCCAGACAGGGGAGCGAGAGCGGGTAACAGCCGAGCAAGGGGGTCCGCAAGGACGCAGAAGGCGCGCAGCGCATTTTCAGGCGGAGGCCATGGTGGAGCGGTCCAAACCGGAGGCACCGTTCGAACTTTTCCCCACGGGACGAAAAGCGGACACACCCAGCAGGTCCCCGCAAGGAGACCGGCTGGCGCAGGTGCCGGAGGGGAGGTCAGCGGAACTGTGGTCATCTGCAACAGGCCGGCCGGTCCTCTTCCGAATCCTGCTGACGATCCGGGCGCTGTTGATAGCGTGTCCGCACCCCAGAGCGCGGATGCGTGGTCCGGTGGAGGAGCCGTCAATAGCAGGAGGCAGAAGAGGCGAGACAACGCCAAGGCGAGGGCTCAGACACTGAGCGAGGGCACCTCCCAGGATGCACCCACTTCGGGGCCAGGGACGGTGCAAAAGAAGAGGCAACTGGGAGCCAGTGGCGACTCTTCTCTGCTTGTCAGCGACTCCAAGCGAGTGAAAGTCGCAGCTTCGTTCGCTGAAGTGGCTGCAAGCGAGAGGATGGCCATCGTCCCGGAGGCCTTTCCGGCCGAGAAGATCGGGTTGGGGCATCTGGGCGCTCACTCTCGGCAACGTAGTGGCGGGCGCTCTCCACGTCAATTGCCAAGGGAGAGAGTCCGTCACATGGCTCAGGTCAGCAATCGGAAGCGAGGGATTGCTGGCCTGCGCCTGAGGGTCATGGACGCCAAGGATCTTCCCAAACCTGTCAAAATGGCATGGAAAACGAAGATAGTTGGCGGCCATGATGTTAAGTTGCTTCTCCGTGTGTTGCAGAGGTACAATCCTGCGCTACACACGGAGGAGTGGAAGGTGGTAGACACCTTGACGTCGGACGCGAACACCAGGCGCATCATACTGATGGACCGGGTGTCGGCCGACGTTATCAAGGCCGCGGGCTACCACCAACACACAGGTGTCGACCAACAGGTCCTTCAAGCTCCTAGAGGACGCGGAGGAGAGGGCGCTTGAGGGGGCTGAGGAAGGCACTTGTGCGGGGACGGGCGCGGGGGGTCCGACGCCGAGGGAGGGCGCGGGGGGTCCGCTGTCTGGGGAGGCCGAGGAGGGCACACCTCCGGAAGGCAATGTGCCTGGCACTTACAAGGAGGCTGAGGGGGCTGAGGTAGCCAAGGGGGAGGGGCAGTCAGAGGTGGAGGACGGGAACAGGGCGGGCTCCGGGTACGGACTTGCTGAATCCCTGCAGGGATCTCACCACGGTGATGATCCTAAACAAGGGGGAGGGTAAGGAGCTCATACTATTATCAGCCTACCTCCCCTACGAGGCAACGGATCCCATCACACAACAACTGCGGGATCTTGTTGCATATGGCAGCCGGGCGAACACCAACCTGATCATCGGCTGCGACGCGAACGCTCACCATGTCATCTGGGGTAGCTCAGATGTCAACAGGAGAGGAGAGAAGGTACTGGTACTGGTACCAAAAGGAGAGCGTGGAGGAATCACTGCGATCAGATTGAGTCAATACCGGAAGGAATGAGACTAACAAAGGCATTAGCAACCACAAAGTCGGTACCGCTCACAGCCATCAAGGACAATGACGGTAGAATGACGAAAACGGGGCTGGAGACCCTTAAGATAATGTGTAACACACACTTCCCAGGCTCAGTAATACACGACAGCGTAACAGACGACGGTGTAATTAGTGCGTTGGAACAAACCACAAGTACAACGAGAGACAATTGGGACACGTCTAAAAAGGTAGTAGATCATAAAAAGATAAAATGGGCACTTTCAACATTTCAACCTTTCAAAGCCCCGAGGCCAGATGGAATCTACCCCATTCTACTACAAGAAGGCGCTAATGTACTAATCCCGCACCTTAGCAAATTGTACAGGGCGCGCTTGGCCTTCGCACACGTACCGCGTGTGTGGAGGATGGTAAAAGTAACCTATCTACCCAAACTAGGTAAGGCGGATTACAGTGAAGCCAAATCGTATAGGCCGATAAGTTTATCGTCGTTTTTCCTCAAAACACTGGAGAAATTGGTAGATAGACACATAAGGGATGGCCCATTAAGGAGACATCCGCTGCACGAACTGCAATGTGCATACCAGCCAGGGAAGTCAACGGAAACCGCACTTCACCTGGTAACAACCAAGGCTGAACAGGCTATAGAGAATAAAGAACTATGTCTGGCAGCTTTCTTAGACGTGGAGGGAGCGTTTGATCGCACCACGTATAAAGCTATCAGCGAAGCAGCTGCAAAACATGGTGTAGAGCCGACCATTTGTAAATGGATAGGCAACATGCTAAATGGCAGACTAATAAAGTCATCTCTCTTGGGGGATGAGATAACGGCCACGGCCACAAAGGGATGTCCGCAAGGTGGGGTACTCTCACCAACTCTCTGGAGTTTGGTGGTGAACTCACTCCTGGTGGAACTCAATAAAGGTCCCACCCACACGGTAGGATATGCTGATGATTTAGTAATACTGGTGAGTGGGAAGTTCCCAGGCACGGTATCAGAAATCATGAACAAGGCACTGCAGACAGTGGAGAGATGGTGCGACCGGCACCAATTATCCATTAATCCAGGCAAAACTGTAGTAATACCCTTTACTAGGAAAAGGACCCTTCGCGGCGTACAGCAGTTAAAACTGTACGGGAGGGTACTAGAACTGTCCAATGATGTGAAATATCTAGGTGTCACTCTGGATAAGGAACTGAATTGAAAGAAGCATACAGATCTCACCATTACAAAGGCACTCAGGGTATTTGAAATGTGTAGATCAGCGTATGGCAAAACATGGGGACTGAACCCAAAGGTACTGAAGTGGATCTACACCATGATGGTGAGGCCCATATTATTGTACGGTAGCCTGGTATGGTGACCAAGGACTTTATTGAGCACATGCAGAGATGCCCTGACGAAGGTACAGAGATCGGCATGCATGACTATAACAGGGGCGTTTCGAACCACGCCTACAGCGGCGCTAGAAGTCCTACTGGACCTACCGCCACTTCACATGGTGATTAAGTCAGAGGCGCGCAAATCGCTCTACAGACTAAGAACTCTTGGACTGTGGAGCGACAGCACACAAACATGGAGACTGACAGTCTCTTAGACAGAATAACAAACATGGGATGTGACAAAATGCTACCCAAGTATGTATTCCATAGGAACTACGCAACAAAAGTTCCATCCAGGGCCGAATGGGCCGAAGGTCTAGAACCACCGAGGTCTGGTGTCGAAGACAGTATATGGTACACGGACGGATCTAAAATGGGATCCGGTACGGGAGCAGGCATTTATGCGATTGACTACAGTAGTAGTGTAAGCATGGGTAGTTTGGCAACCGTCTTCCAGGCGGAGACATACGCCATAATTGCCTGTGCACAGGAGAATATAGACAGGCAAACCAGAGGGCAGACCATCTATATCCTCAGCGACAGTCAAGCGGCCCTTAAAGCGCTTACGGCGCCGAAAGTGGATTCTAGACTAGTCTATAATGGCGTCCAGGCACTGAACAAGCTTGGGAAGCACAATAAGGTGCAACTAGTTTGGATACCGGGGCACGAGGGCTACATCGGCAACGAAAGAGCGGATGAGCTTGCAAGAGGGGGGTCTACAAATCACTTTGTAGGTCCAGAACCATTTGTGGGACTCTCGCAGAGAACCATAACTTCGGCCTTTAAAGCCTACGCCAAAACCAAACACCAACACGAGTGGAGGAATGAGGCGGGCTTAAGGCACTCTAAGCTCTTCATAGAAGGAGTGGACTCGGGCTGGACTAACAAGCTCTGGAAATCCAGTAAGAAGCAACTCAGAATCATATCTGGGGTGTTCACAGCACTTCGGGGTCAAGGATCTCTTGGCCAAGATGGGACTGTCGGACAGTTTAGACTGTAGAATGTGTGGCGAGGAGGATGAGACCATGGAACACTTACTGTGTGAATGTCATGCCCTTGCCAGACAAAGAATGAATTACTTTGGTAGCGACTATCCGCAACCAAGGGAGTTCAAGGTGCTCCCGCTGAGCTGCATCATCCGCTTTGTGGAAACGATGGAGCGAGCTTGGGAGTAGGCATAAAGGAGAGGGCAAATGCACAAAAGATCCCGCTGGGTCGAAGTGCATCCGAAAGGGCCCTCATCTAGATAAGATAAGATAAGATAAGTACAAGTAGGTACTGTACTAAACGCTTATAAAATGTCGTAAAAAATATAAAATATCGAACAACATATCGAACTGTATCTAACATGTAAAAAGTAGTCACATGGATAAATATATCGATATCTAAGATCGGCATGATTACTTACTTATTGTAGTATAGATGCTGGTTGATATAATTTCTATGCAGATGTTTTCGAGAGAGATACAATTCGGTATTTTGTTTTTATTTGAAGTTGAAATAATGAATAATCGGTTAAATCATTTTTTGTTGTTTACTTTTTTTAAATAGAAAAATTCGAATATACATTCCTACAAATAGCCAGAAAAACTTTAGGGTGCAAAGAAAGTCCTACTAGTTCAGTGCTCTTATTATTTAAATCATTATATTTAATGATTTAAATAATATTATCTTTCGAGTGCACTTTAATTAATTGTGCCTTGCTGGTTTAATTCAATTCACTGACTGATTTATATAAAAAATAAGAACAAAATCCAGTTTTATAAAAAAAACCCATAATTTATATGTCGCATTTTCCAAGATATATGGCGCCTATTTGATATATCTCTTATTTCTTTGGACATATATTATAAATTATAATGCGATATATTAAACTGCTAAAACTTAAAAATTCCTTTAGATAATTAAGGTAGAATAACATATTCTATAACATACAGAATGCATTATCTTTTCTTTCTTAAGAAATAAATAAATAAAAATTAAAATATTTTTTTATAGATTAAGGGATGTTATATTTCAATTAGTGAAAATGTCATAGAATCTCAACCGAAATTTGATATTCACCCAGGTACACTCTTGGTGTAAATGGGCACTAACATTAATAATACAGTAACGGAACCAATCAGAACTTAATCAAAGTATCATCATAAGTATTCATTAAAATTACGAAATTAATTGTTATAAGTAGTTCACAATGCATGATTAATTTGATTAATACAAATGTAGAGATATCAAATCGTACTTAAAAAATAATTAAAATAACCAAGTGAATGAAAAAAAAAACTTGAAAAAAGAACAAATTCAAGTTGTAGTGAAGTAATGGGTGACTCAGACATGTACCTACGTTTCCAAATCGAATGTACGACGAGGGCAGTGCGATAGCAAACTCCATATTGTGAGTGAACAGAGCCGTCGCGTTTACTTATTGACAAGCTGATAAAGTTACGGGGTAATATTAGTCCTCAGCGGTGTTTGAACATGGTATCTAACACCACATTCGCGGATTTTAACTTTATCACAGTCTTTAATGTTTAAAAGTTACATTTACTTTGTGATAGTAGCACGTTATACGAGGACACCTATCTATACTAAAATAAATTGCGGCTAAACACATAGTACGTCAGTAATGTTTTGCGATTTTTTGTAATCAATTGACCTATTGATTCTTATCTTCAAAGTAAAACAGGAATGGACAAGTAGTACGTTGGATACCATTAAAATTAGATCGGTAAGAGTAACATCGAAGAAGTTTACCCGCGGAGGGAGTACTTTCCCGGCAAATGGTTACGAGTATAAAGAGTTTATCAGTGTGCCGCTTTATGAGCTTGTGGCTTTGTAAGTTTGTTTTTAGGGGATAATCTTCGGAACTTCTGATAAATTTTTAAATATCCTTTCATCAATGTACAGGCTTTCGGGATGGATATATATTTATTCCCGCGGCATCTCTTGAGTTCTTTGTAATACGTGGGCGGAGCCTCACGGGCAGCTAACAATACAAATATTCTTTATTGTTCACCAGACACAATTTTTATTAAGTAAAAGTAAGTACCTAGGTTTAAAACAATTTATGGCAAAAGTCCTGATAGTTGATTGCCATAAACAAATTCTTACCTTGAAAGTATTATTCTTGTGATGTTTGCCTATCATATCACCGACGTAGGAATACCTCGCGGAGGTACCTACACACTTCACTAATAGGTAATGGTACCTACACACTTCACTAATAGGTAATGGTACCTACGCTGTACACATGCCGTGTAGATACATATAAAGGCATAATCGATCGGTATTGAGTGCGATCATTGTGTTCGTCAGTTGGACCGTGAATCCTGTCACTATACTCCCCTCCCGCCCTCCGCCCATCTCCCCCCCGGTCATATTATGAATCTCATTTACGTTTGTGCTTACGCAACTGAGTAAAGTCACCGGAGTGTATAATGCTAATTGAAACTAAGGGCGAAACCCCAATATCAATGGCACAGGCACTCAATACTTAAATCATTAAACATTGTCTAGCGGCCAATCTTCGGCCTTCTACATAAGGTACTAAGTCTGCCTGTATAACGATATTACGGTTCAATAAATAAATACATCAGTCGAAAGCAATTACAAATTTGACAAATATGTGTGTATAAATTAATAACACAAATTTTTAAGGAATGCTTGCAAGCACTATAATTTTTTCTTCAGGATGTCACACATACCTATTTAAACCTGCATCAGTGCACACGTGTGATTTAGTCAATAATTCAGTTGACCGATAATCTTTTTATTCGGTATAAGTTTTGTTTTGATGTTGCCCCCGGTCACTGGCTACCGTGATGTAACGTGGATACGTGGAGGAAGTGAACAATAGCCGATGTCACAGTGCGCGCGGCTCTAATGGTGCGTTTAATATTATTTTACACGCGCTACGCACGGGAAAACATTCCTCCGCATTACATTTAGGAAACCCACTGTTACTGGCGCTATCGATTCACTGTTGATACTGCTTTCCCCACTTGTCAGTTGTCAGATAATTCCAGTTTTTATGTTGAAAAACCCAAAATTATAAGTTTAGGTACAATTAATTGCTATTACGGCAGTATTAGGGACCCAAGGTTCGATTACCAATCTGGTCCGTCAGTACTGCACATGCTGTCAATGTTTCAAACGTTCGTATTACGAAGCTGCGCCAGCTTTCATGTTTGAAGTTTTACCTACTCCGATCTCTGGCCTGTTACGCGAAACCCGTCTATAATAAAGCCTGGCTACCACATAACAAAACCGTAAATAAAACAACTATAAAATAATAAGTACTAGTAGGGGTTACAGCTTGATTGATACAGTTTTCCTTATTTGTTAGTTGTCTGATAGATCCAGTTATCATTTAGGTAAAAACTTAAAACTATATCCAATTAGCCGTCGCGGGATGCATGAGATACAAAGTTTCGTTACCAGCCTGGTCCGCTAGTGAGCACATTAATAATAACTCAGTACCTATGATACTAACATTAAAAATTATATGCAATATTTAATAGATAATATGTTTCCAACGTTTGTAAAATGGAAGCTTTTATGTTGAAAACCTATTTCGATCCTATAAGCTCTTGATTTTTACGAGAAACCCGTTCATCTAAGTATACATAGCGCTCGTAAAAAAACAATTAAATAATAAGAACTAGCGTGATTGATCATTTGAATCAGACCCGCCGTGAGCGCGCAGGAGTCGCGCGTCACAGCACACAACCTAATAACGATAAAAATTGTGGCTTCCTCCGCACACTTCAATGATTTTTGTGCGCATTGTTAAGTATTTACAATTCCAAAAACCGATTTGGATAATTACTTAAGTATGTTAATTTCTAAATAAAATACCTACTGTTGCCGAGATGTTCATAAAGGTCGCTTGTAATAGACGCCTTACTGGATTACTGCTAGTAGGTAATATTTTTATTGTCAATGGGACGATAAAATGTAAGGCTAAGGTAAGAATGTATATAGCGAACGCTTTAAGAATCTACCCGACAGAATAATTCGTTTTTTAAAGATAATATTGAGTATAATCCAGTTTATATCTTGATTAAGAAAAATAATTTAAAAAATATCTGACTTTTCCATTGATATATTTGATTGACGCCATATACTATTCGACGGCTTCGATTTAAACTACATATTAAATCGTAGCTTGGTTTCCTGCTCAACCGTGTAAAAACCACCAATCAGAACCAGCCGAGCAATTAAGTCGACTATTAGCGCTATTGCAATTTATACCTACACGCTTTAACCGGAACTTTTTTGCTGTTTTTCTATCACTTACTCACTCTTTTACTGAGGGGTAATCACTAATCACGTAACATTTTGAACGCGCGTTAGGACACTAACTGTATTTTTTCCATGCTAAAAGTGACATTTAGATCTATCTGACGCCCGCACAATGGATTACGTGATGGACTAGCTGATCACTTTTAAGGTTATTTCTACAGATTGACATATCTTCCTAAGCATGAATATTGACATCATGAAGAAAGTAACGTCCCAAAATATCAAACAAAATAACATCGATGAAATTATTTTTCCCATCTATATTTTATAAAGTTTGAGCATTTTAAAAACTAAACTTGATTCGTAATGTTTAATTTTAAACGACGTTACTATATATTTGGCGAGATTAGCTTATCGACATTTATAGTTGCATGCAATATGCCTAAATTAACACAGAACAATAAATACAGAACTTTGACTCTGATTAAGTTTTGAATGAGTTACCTAAATGTACCTAACAAAGTTTTTACGCAATCGATTTCCTTCTAGGTATATTAATTATGAACAATTAGTTCCTTTGATTAAAAGTGAATTGCATTCTTTCAGTTAAGTTTGCAATTGGTTTAATTCTAATTATGAAATAATGATGTGAATTAATATCGTGTTTTGTTGCAGTTATATCGTATCTCTACATGTTGAGTAATACACTCGTTAAGTAGTTTTAAAATAAGAGCGTAACTACGTTTGTATGGGAAGGTGAAATTCGGCCGAGCTTACTGCGGACTCTTAACCTATGGAAACTAACCATTGCTAATTATTAGGCGCAATTCCTTTATAACTAAAACACCTAATTATTTACACAAGTCAATTAATTGGCGGTCAGAGCCAGAGAGGCTGGTCACTGGCTGCATGCCCATCTTTCTCCAAATACCGGTACCTTTCTGGATCCGACCTCCCTTCGTCTGGCGACCGGTCTACGGCTTGCTTGGGGTCATAGTATTCTCTCCACACATATGCCCTTGTGGCACGGACGTAGACCGACTGGGTCACCACGGACTATGCTGTCAAAAAAGTGCAAACCGCTTTTCAAGACATGCGACTTTTAATGACATAATCCGCCGGTCTCTTGCCACCATCAATGTGACTGCTCTTCTTGAGCCACCTGGCATCAGAGGTGATGGCAAAAGACCTGATGGAGTGACTCTGGTTCCGTGGAGTTTGGGACGGATGCTTGTGTGGGTCGCTACCTGTGTGGACACACTAGCGCCGTCCCACCTCCAACGGACTACTTCTAAAGCGGGTGCAGCGGCGGAAAATGCCGAAAATCTGAAACGCATTAAATATAGAGGCCTCGGCAGAGAGTACAACTTTGTACCATTTTGCGTCGACACCCTCGGTACGTGGGGTCCCAGTGCGTAAGGCAACCGAGGAGCTGGCGGCTTTTATTAATAAACAATTAATCTTAGCATAGAAACATACGAAAGTATTGTTATATACTGTAACAATATTGCTCATGATCATGAATTAAAATAATTTCAAAACGTCACGCTGCCTGCAGTATTTCAAAACGTCACGCTGGCTCCAGTATTTAAAAAAGCCACTCATCGAAAAAATCAAACAACGACCAGTGGTTAAGGCAACAATGTATTGAGACAGATCTCCGGATTATGAAACCTAAAGTACCTAGTCATGACCGTCAGGAATGGGGACTGATTCTGTAATCAATTGGACCCTAAACAGGTACCTAATCTAATAATGACTTAACCTGATGCCAAATACACGGGTAATTTTTTAGGCTCCCGGAACAAAGAAGACAAAGTGAGGAAATGGTTAAAGTACTGACCTGCATCTGCACCTGGAACCATGAGTCGAGGAGCCCGGGCGCGTGCGGCGCGGCCCAGCGGCTGCCGCCAGGGACAATCTGGAAACCAACCAATAAATTCACATCTCTCAACGTCATCATCACCATATATTTATTTAACTCTTGCCGGTGGAGTAATTTTCAACTTATTGTAGGTTACAGCACCCATTCTATTACTCCAATTTAGGTAAGTATCGGTCAAACGTCCAGTTTTATATTAAGACATGTGTGAAATTTCTGAAATTAAACATTTCATTACAGGTACTATTTTATTAGTATACCTCTTATTAATTTAACGTTTTGTATGATTTGGCCGCCTATTTTGAACTAACTTTTTTAAGAGATGCGTCTCATCCTAATAATTGGCTTTAGATTTTGTGTGTTGTTTTGTTTAAAAAAGCTTGAAGTCAATGTATTCGAGTAGATAATCATTAAAATCTTTTCTAATATTGCCTTCGCATTGACATCGATTCATACCGCTTTTGGGCTCATAACATAAAGTTGACATCAAAGCCATTCGTTCAAAACTATCAGCTTATTATGTAAATTATAAGATTGGAAACCATTCGGCACTGTATTATGGACAACAAACAATTCCTATTATTCATAAGTAACCGTACTGATAGGTAAGCTTCTATGTGGCAACGAAGAATGAATGTTTGATAACTTTTTAACAAACGACACTGGGATCAATCAGTTCAGACCAGGTGATGCTTTCCAAGATCAACATAATGCCATAGTTGCATTCTAACGAACATAACTACCTACCTTACATACAATATTTGAGGTGTTATATCAATGCCGGTGTTATATATCAGGTCCAAACATTTTTAATTCAATTTCCTGTAGAAATATTGTGGAAACCGATTTTGAGTTCGATAATTTCTAATAGGTATTTTATGAGTTCCAACTAGGAACTGATCACAAATAGACAACAAACAAAGGATAGCAATGACACATTTGCCGAAGACCAAACTATAACTTAATATCATTGTTAAAAGAAAGTTGAGAGAAAAGGAAACGATCAACAAGGATTACTTTAAGAAGGCGAAGTGCCACACGGTACATAAATATATAGGTATTGTTTCATACAACAAATATATTTATTATTTAAAAAAATATACATGATAACTAACATTAACTAAATTAAATTAAAACTAAGTTAAATCTAAAAAGGCCCTCGAGGCATTGTACCGTGGATGCTGGCGGCATTTCCTCGCTGAATTGCAATGCTGATGCAATATTACAATAATTAACAACTTAGAAAAGTAGAAAAACCACCGACACGTTCATCTCACAGTTGAATATCTCAAAACCGGCTGAACCGATTTTGTTGAAACGTAGATAAGATGCATCTCGCTCACTTGAGCTTTCGGACAAAAAGAACCGCATTCAAATCGGTTTCTTCGTTTAGGAGCTACGATGCCACAGAAAGACACACAGATACACAGACACATCAAACTTACCAACAATTCTTGTATAAAATTTCGGCATCTCACTTATTATTTAAACAATTTGTACTCTAGCAGACTCAATCTAATATATCAGCTTATTTACCTAATATTTACGAATACCGTAAAAATATCACTATACCGGTATAAGTACCTGATAGAAATTGGCTCATTTAAGAATGTAAGTATAGAAGCCTACGTTTTTATAGTGTATATTTATAATCAGGAAACCTTTAGTATTTGAAGTGTTAACTTTATGTTCAAAATTGGTTACAAATATAAATCTTTCGGCTAAGTAGCATTCCTCATTACACAGTGCTTAGTGACAACCAATACTTGAGAATTCGTATAATATACCTGTTATATAACCAGAACGATTAAGTTCATGTATACAGTGGTTTTTTTATTGTTTTAGTAGGATAAGGGTGAAGTAATTAAATCGTACGTCAATGCTTGTGCTCGGATTGCATGATAACGTTTATTTGTATCTTGTTAATCCAGGTTGCATCCTTTTCTATAACAATTGTAACTTCAAAAAACCTTAACGGACGCCAATGTTTAATAAACGTGTAGTTTTATTGATGTATACAATTAAAAAGCCGTTTAGTATCATTGTCGGTCTAGTTTAAACTGCATTTACGAGATGCGCACTGGGCACTATTATATAAATCATAATCTCTATCAAAGGTAACAGGTGTACTTAGCAGTAAATTCAACGGCTTAATTGTTTTGGTACTTAGCACAGAATGTTACTATTGCCATGAGAGATTAGGTGTCGTAGAGACCCCAGCCGCGAGCCGTCAATGTTGCTATTGCCATGTGAGGTTAGGTGTCGCAGAGACCCCAGCCGCGAGCCGTCAATGTTGCTATTGCCATGTGAGGTTAGGTGTCGCAGAGACCCCAGCCGCGAGCCGTCAATGTTGCTACTGCCATGTGAGGTTAGGTGTCGCAGAGACCCCAGCCGCGAGCCGTCAATGTTGCTATTGCCATGTGAGGTTAGGTGTCGCAGAGACCCCAGCCGCGAGCCGTCAATGTTGCTATTGCCATGTGAGGTTAGGTGTCGCAGAGACCCCAGCCGCGAGCCGTCAATGTTGCTATTGCCATGTGAGGTTAGGTGTCGCAGAGACCCCAGCCGCGAGCCGGCAATGTTGCTATTGCCATGTGAGGTTAGGTGTCGCAGAGACCCCAGCCGCGAGCCGGCAATGTTGCTATTGCCATATGAGGTTAGGTGTCGCAGAGACCCCAGCCGCGAGCCGTCGGCCGGCGTTGATGTCTTTTCTAAGAGAGCGCTTCGCCGCCGGTAAACCGCGGTAACCGTCTAACTCACCCGTCTTAATCGGAACTATTACACGTTCCGAGTCATTAAGTAGCACAGCGCATAAACATACGTATATTTGCACGGCCTGCGTTTTTTATTCAAAGGCGGGTCGCAACAGATAATGATAAATGTATGGAAGAATTGCGGGTTCTAGATATATTTTTTAAATAAATATGAGCTTTAATTTTTTGATACTTTGAAGTTGATTAGATGAGCGAGCGATATTATTTGAATTATGCTGTCAAAAGCGTAAACTAATTTGTATTATTTGGCACTTAACCTCAAGTAGAGGGGATATTTCATGAAAAAATATGTATATGTATATTTAATTAGCGTAAAATAAATAGGAAAATAATAAGAAACTTGTGTGTATAGGAATTGTTCATTTCCAAATTATTATCGACATTCAAAAGTGGTTGTGCAGTCGAAATATACCTTGTTTGTTTACATTTCCGGTCAATTCGATCCGACACAATTGATGCTAGTTCAATTAAAGTATTTTAAAGATAATTTAGTTCAATCGATTAATCGTGACTTTTATCTTGTTAATATTTTAATTTTTTAAAGATTAAAACATAAAATAGGCTAGACTCAATTGGTAACATGACCACAAAAAATTGGTAAATATTAAAGAATGGAGCATTTATATAATAGATTACCAAAGTGAAGTACAATCATTAATTCGGTACCAAAGAGGATCATTCAACACTAACAGAGATCATATTTTATACATTTTGTAAAGCCAAATAAATTCGCCAAAAGCAGAAAATATATTTATTTCTACGAGTACCTACGAGCCGAGTTAAGCTAAGCATCCTAGACGTAAAATTATAACAAAACTATAATAATTACCCTACTTGAGTTAACCGAGCACGGGGACTATTATTGTCGGGTCTGGAATCCTCACATATTTGTTCAGATCCTCCTTGGGTCGAAATGGCAGAATTGCGGACTCCGGTCGCGGTCCGACTCCGGCTTCAACACTATCAATCTTTAGGTACTAAAACACTTAAACCTTTCCACCTGCACTTAAGAAAACCTTGTGCACCTCGGCAGTACAAAGAGCCAAAGGGCTGTACCGGGAAGAGGTGACCGTAAGCAGCGCCGGCGCAGGCTGGTGGCCCAATTCGGAGGCACATCGAAGTGGCCCGCCGTCGACACTGCACTCGGACAAGTTTGCACAGACTACGTGGTATACGGAGCGCGGGTCCAGAATAAGAGGGCTCCTCGTACCTGGTCGCCCACAAGGTCCTCGGCAGCTCTGATCGCGCAGCAGGCCTCCATTCCCGGCGGGCCGGGCGTCGCGTCGCGGGTCGGGGCGCGACTGTCACGCGGGGCCGTGGCGCACGCGTGCGCGCGGCTGCTGCGCGGGACACACTGCGTGCGATAGGTGATAGCCGCGGCGACCTCCTTCGCGGGGTTGCAATGAAAGTGATTAGGTTCTTGCGCGACTGATAACGAGGGCTAGCGCTGCGAAACGCTGCTTTCCAGTTGGTTCTTTGTGTATGTGGCGTGGCCGGCCGTAATCATTGCACCGTTAGGTACCGATCTCACTTTAATACCTACTATGTTTTACTACGGTACTAAATAATACAACGCCCGTAGACGTATAATAGTAGATTGTATTACTAGGGAGCTAAAGGTATATTGTAACGAGGGTGACTGATTGAATCCAGAACGAAGGGGAGGACTCCAGAATATAATCCCGAGCGCAGCGAGGGATTCTAACGTGGAATTCTGAGCGTAATGAAGGATTCAAGCAACGTCGCCCGAGGTATAAATAATTATGCTATAGCGAAATACACTTTTCTTTTCACTCTTTCCATAATAACTTAATAACTAAAACACGATAATTACAGTAATCATTTTATTGACAGGGATTGATATTTTTCAATGATCTTAACATATCCATCCTGGCCAAAAAATGATCTTCTTATTCTAGATGCACATGTTTTATTTTATTTTATTTAGAACACAAACAGTCGCATAAAAATATATATGGGGTACACATAGAGTACCAACAGACATAATGCTACAGACCCGGAGGTTCATTAATATTATGATAATTGTGTTAACAAAACAAGTTGTCACAAATCATGCAACTAAAATTAACGAAGACATTTTTCGGTTAAAATACAAGGAGATCTGAAGAGTAACATTTACATATGTGTGCGAATGTTTTTGTATATCGTCAACAGTAATTTGTAATAGCCAGCAACTCCGAAGATTAATGCCACCTGCAAAAAACAATGTTTTACCTGAGAACAAGGTTTAATATACGAGTAAGTAGGTGTTTCAAAAGGATGGCTTTGTGATACAGTCATGGCGAAACTAGAAGGGTTCCTAGCAAATAGCTTGACTACGGAACCGTCAGAAAGACCAACTCATTACAACTAAATGGATCTAAATCTATCGGTAGGTATTTATTTACTTACTGTTACGGCGAGAAAACTGTGTTAATGCGCCTTGTTAAGAAAAAGTGTATACATTTTCTGCAGACAAGCCATCAGATAGGCTTTTCAGAAAAGCTATTAATTTAGCGTACCTATACGGTATTTATTTGAATGTCGTAGTTGCTGACTTTCACTTTAAGCGTTGATTATAACTCCAAATAATCCAAAGAGTGGAAGGTTGCTTATAATATTTCGAATAGTTCTTGAAAACTATATCGTAGCGGTTTCATATTAGGCGTTCAAATATTTTGGTTTGCCTTTTAACAAACTTCCGGTGTTAACGTATCATTTTCACTTGAACTGGATTAATTCATCATTGTAAATTGAAAATATTATTAGAAAAGCTTTTACGTGCTTGTCATTATGTAGTGACAATAGTTTTTATTATTAAGAAGAATTTTGTTCCATTATGTCAATTTATTAGTAATCATATTATATCAAATAAACATTGTTTGAATTAACTCGTAGCTATTAGAAAGTATAGTATCAATAAATTTATATGTTTATTTATTGAGCATGTTAATATTCAAAAGCGTTCCAGTATGTCATAGTTGCAGTATATGAGACCCTAAACGCTACACGAAGAAAAAAGCGCGGTATGTAAAACGCTCAATGAAAGTGTCTCCTTAACCCATTCAGGGCCCATAACGACACATATGTGTCAGACCGCCGTAGTCGCTTTCTGCTACATACGGGGAAAACCACGGGATCGGCTACGAGCGTAGCGCGTAGCGATTCTGGGCCCTGAATGTGTTAAATACGCTACTGAATTACAAATTGTCTCTGGCCTCGCGCTGGCACACAGTTTTTTTAGTTATATTATTAAAGCTTTTTTCTCTATGTGCCAAAGCAGCAACATTTTTTTCCCCCTTGGTCAAAAAAGATAGATTGAAAAAATAATCCAGGTACCAAAAAAAAATTTGCTCCTTATAAACGGGCTAGAAAAGACTTTTTTCTAATAGGAGCTGTAGAACTCGCGAGCTAGGCCTTTTTGAATTCAGAGTCCAGAATATGCCTATCCACAGATGCAGGAGCGGCCGTCCGAATTGAAGTACGAACAATTGTAGGATCCATAGATGAGGATTAGTTCCCTTCCCTACCCTGAGCCCGGCTAGCCACTAGGCTGCTATATACATTAATACGTCTCAATTTAGGCACATTTACACAATGTACTACATTGTGTAAATGTGCCACATTGTATGTATTCATTAACATAATATCTACATTTAGTGTTCGTATTTGACAGCATTTGGCTTTTTGAATAGGTAAAACTTTTGCCGACCGACTTTAAACACTCGCCGTTGTGCTTTTATCAAAACTAGTAGGTAGGCTAATATGTTTTTCTCAAACATACTCGGAAATGTAGACCTTATTTCGCGAACACTCGCTGCCAGGAACCCGCCTAGCAGGTGCATACGCCGTAGTCGCTTTCCGCTACATTCGAGGAAAGCGACGGGATCGGCATCGAGCGTAGCGCATAGCGATTCTTGGCAGCGAAAGTGTTAAGGGGCTCCCCGAGGTTTACATCGATTTTCGTCAAGTTTTGAATTGTTCTGAATACTTTTGCACTACAGATAGAATTATGCGTCAAACGGCTATCGGTTCTTCGATCTTTTATCTCCATTATGAAGTACATACATATTACCATAAAGTGTAAAAATATGATACTTTAAGTGTAGATACATATTATACATATTATAAAACACACTACAGACAGCGCACAGCCTAAACTGCTAAAGATATTAAGTAAGCATGACATTTGGAACATATATTCTTTACAATACGTGGACATATACTAAGAAAGGATTTTTCGAAATTCAACCCTTAAGGGGGTGAAATAGGGGTCGAACCGTTGTATGGAAATCGTTCATTTGGAAAGTTGACTTGAATCTTTGTATGAAGGTTTCTTACTAAAAAGCGAAACAAATAATTTAGCGTTGTTATAAAAAATCATCCCATAAGGGGTTTAAAAAAGAAATGAAAATGTATATGGGAACCATGTCTTTTTTTTAATTAGACGTTTAAAACTTCGGTCACAAGCTCCTTATGTAGTTACAGTCTAAAACATTGATAAGGGTTTTTTTTCTAAATCATCCCTTGAAGGGGTTGAAAGTTCACATAACTAATGTGTGATTTTAAATGATAAACTGTACCTAGAAAAATGAAAGCAGAACAGCAGGTTTCTTTTATGATATGTAGATCTATCCAGAAATATATCTCCATATAACCCTAAAGGGGTCATGTAGGAATTGTACCGAGAAGACGTTCTTTTAAAAATTTAGATATTTGGTAGGTTACGTTCTTCTTGTGTTCTTTATTTATAAACCATATAATTGACATAGCGTTTTTAATATATGTTAATAATATGAGAGTTGAACCTGCGCATAGGCTCCTTTTATATAGTCAAACATGCTGAGTACCTACGGCCATTTCTGAAATTCATCCCCTAAAATCGTTAATAAGGCTATATAGTTTTTATCGTTTACTGTAGAATGTGTAGAATACGATAGAAACTGTTGATGATTCGATATTTATATTTGTAAAAACGGAGTTTTCAAATTAAATTTAGCAATTAAAACGAATGAACTCACCGCACTGTTTACCTTTTACGCTTAATCCCTGAACGGATTTAGATGAAATTTTCCGTACAGATAATTTGAGACCCTTGGAAGGATATAGGATAGTTTTTATCTCGGAAATCATCCCTTAAAATGGTAGAGCTTTGTTTAGATCGGCGATAATAAAGGTTCCGCCTACAGTAATTTAATAGCAATATTTTTTCTAAGACGGTAACAAGTTCTACGTGGACGAAGTCGCGGGCAACAGCTACTATATAAGCATAGATTAACATGTCAAAGAAAAATAATAATTAATAATATTTTTTGATGTAAAAATAGGTGTGATTATTTAATACTGTATGGTACTCGTATCAATTCTAATTTCGAGCGTGATTGCGTTAATGTTAATTTAATATTATTTGTTTTAAATGACAAACCCTCTTATTCATAAAACTTAAAATGCCTCTGCTAAAAAAAATGTGCTTTGTCCCTTTCTGACGAATACAAATGTCAAAGTGACAGATAAAGACAAACGAATTTTAATGCCATTTTAGTTACAATAGGCTTGTAGAACGTTTATGAATACGGCCGTTAGTATGTAAGCCATTGCAATACCCTTACAGGGTTTTCATGTGCCACTGACAACTGTTATATTAACATAATTAACATGATCGCAATAAATAAAAAGAAATATATAAATACTAGCTTCCGCCCGCGACTTCGTCTGCGTGGGCCCGGAATAAAAACAATCCTATATTTTAATCCAGGCTATAAACTATCTTCGTGCAAAATTTCATCCAAATCGGTTAAGCCGTTTCGGCGTGATTGAGTAGCAAACATCCAAACATCTAAACATCCAAACATCCAAACTTTCGCATTTATAATATTAGTAGGATGAAAGAATCGGCCAAGTGCGTGTCGGGCCACGCGCAGTATAGGGTTCCGTAGCTGCCTGTCGGTCTTAAATCGACGCGCGCGCCAACTAAATGGTGCGGTTGCGTCGGCCGAATTTGTACGAAAGTTGGCCTTACTAACTAGTTATGCCTCGTAGCCGTGATAGTTTTCCTTTTAAATTCATTATATGTACTACTGCCATGAATGTTTTCACATCTCCAGTAGTAGCCATTTTTCTCCATTATAAGTTTATTTTTTATTTTTAACTATATATACTTACAGATACATCCTTAAAAATCGTAAATTTGAAATTACATTGAGGCGCCTTCTTATATTGTTCTGATATGTGAAAAAATCACGTATGATTTTTATTTTTATTTTTGGATAAGATTTAGGGGTCGCGACCGAATTTTTATACTTTTTAAGGCTTGCATTTCTTAATACCGTTTTTTTGATTTTTATCATTTTTCTACTTTTTTGAGCTACATTTGAGAAACTATAAGGGTTCCTTGTTGACTATGGAACCCTAAAAAGTGTCTTTCATCTATGCGTCACTCCAAATGAGCCATGTAACGTACGAGTATGTTGGCAGATAGCGGAACTCCAATGGGGTCAAGTTGGCACCTTTTGGGTAGGTACGTAATACTAAAAAGCAATCTTATTACGTCTGCACGTCTAACATGAGAGGGCCGCAACATACTCATAAATTTTCTCGCACTATCCGTCTCTCTCTTATTAGAACACTTAGAACAAGATTAGGTACATCTTAATGCGAGAAAAATCGAGAGTATGTCGCGGCCGTCTCATGATAGACGTACTGTACGTGTCTACGTATAGATTGGCAACCTAGACATTCTAGAATGTAGACTTAATATTAAGTGTGACGCCTGTTACTAGATTGACGCATTACTTTGTATTTAACGAGATTGTGAGAAACATTTCGTAGGCGTTTAGAGTTTTTTAAACAGTTACTTAACCCTTTAACGGGCATAAAAGCATCTGCCCTATCACATATAAATAAGGTTCATTCATGGTGGGAATATAGTTCCCTCTACCTTATAAAGGGTTAAGAAGATGCCTCGATTCTTGTAAACCCCCCTTGTAAGTGCCGTTTATGTCTGTTGTTTCTACGCCTACTATTCTATATTGCCCTTTACGGACGCGTTATTTACATATATATACTTAACACGTTCGCTGACAGTACGTCGCCAGGCGGGAAATTCAAAAGTAGCGATATGACAGTACGTCGAAGGACGTACCTACTTTTTTTAAGATTATGGGCAGTACAGTCAGCGTCATATAGTTAGTAGCAGCCAGATTAGCCAAATATTTCGTAACACACCCTTATTCTTACAATAATAAAGACGTGTACCGATATACGACCGGTTAGCCTGGTGGGTAGTAACGCTGCCTACGAAGCTGAAGGTCTTGGGTTCGAGTCCCGGTAAGGGCAAATATTTGTGTGATGAGCATGATTATTTGTTTCTGAGTCTTGGATGTTTTCTATGTATTTAAGTATTTATACCTATTAAATATATCGTCGTCTAGTACCCATAACACAAGCCTTATTGAGCTTACTATGGGGCTAGCTCGATTTGTGTAAGATTGTCCCCTAATATTTATTTATTTATTTATTTATTTATTTATTTGGCTACCTCGGCCGCTACTTACTATATGACGCTGACTGTACGTCGGCCGACGATAGTTTTTCATATAAACACTAAGAAGAGTAGTCTTCACTGTCATATTGTAAGGAATCTTATATTTCCTACTGCCGTATCAAGAGTATTTCAATAGCCCTATACCTACCTGTCCCTTACACACACACACGTGAACCGCTCGCACTTGAGTACTACGTCGAACGGCGTGAGCGCACGCTTCGGTTTTTAAACAATAATAGTCCAGTCAATGAACTGACAACTTGTATGGAAAAAATGACAATTTTGGAAATAATTTATAATAGCTTATTTTTGACGTGTAACGGATATATTATCAATTAAATAGTTACCCAGCGACAAAATCCGACAAAATTTCAGACATCAAAAAAATGATAAATTAACTAGCTTCTAAAAAGTCAGAAAAAATATTAATAAACATGTTTGTCTTTATTTTGGTTCATTTACATTTGCTCTATAATATTCAATATAAATCGTACAAAAAAAGACAATGCATGCTTCATTTAAATCTACATAATTACTTCCGGGTGGAAAGTTTGCCGGATTCTTGAATAAATCATCTTAAAATTAAAATTTAAAATTAAATCAACAAAAAAAACGCTATTATAAATTAATGTTTTTCAAAACCGTATTTTGCCTGGAGTATAAGTGCAATCAGCATTTTGAGAACAACTACGGAGTTTTGTCGCAAAAGCGTAAGAAAAATTTATATAATAGTTATTTTGCTTGCTTATATCTTTTAATTTAGCTTGCAGCATTAGATGCATAAATACGATTTACTGATATTGGTATTTACTAAGTTAAAAATACCCACATTTTAAATTATAATTAGGTATGTTAATTATGTTAGCAAGCAATTGATACATGAAATGTTTCTATTCTTTTAGTTAGATGATTAAAATTGAAGATAGCTTGGGTAGGTATGCAAGTATTACTTAGCAGTTTGTAAGAATTATGATAAAGTATAAAGGGCCGAATTCCTGAAGGTATACGGAGTGGCAAGCGGAGCCGAAGGCTGAGGTTTTCGTAGGAATGAAAGGCCCTAAGCATGCTTTTAGAGAGCGGTCGCTTTGCGAGCTCGGGGGCTGAAGGCCCGTGGGTGAGCCCCCACGGACACTTACTATCCCCAGATGTATTGCAAGCGAAACTGGAGATCGCATCCCGAAGGTGAGCGGCCAGGCAAGCGAGGCCGAAGGTTGGGGTCAGACTATGACAAAGGGGGCCCGTTAAAAAGACTTAGATTTTTTTTGACCAAAAGTGAAAAATATATAGGAATCATAAAAGACGCTAAAATAAGCATGTTTTATAGAAAAAACTTTTCTCTAAAATTAAAAATGACGGAAATATAGGGCTTCAAAGATTCTGTTTTTCAGGCACTAGTTTTCGTCAAAGTGGTGTCATTATGACACCTATTTTAAATGATAGTTTCGTGTGGAACACATTAAAATAAGCTTCTTTTATTTGGAAAACTTTTCTCTAAATTGAAAAATGGCCGAAATATAGGGCTTCAAAGATTCTGTTTTTCAGACATTAATATTTTAAATGATAGTTTCGTCTTTCGTGTAGAACAGGTTGCGGATGTAGGTATTTGGGGGGGGGGGGGAGTTGGGGGAGGTTTGCTAGGGGAGGGGGGGATACTTTTTTTTTGATGTTGTTAAGGTAGCTGGGACTTGTAAAATTTTCGATGAATGTTGTGATTTCGCGTAGCTCCGACGCTGCGGGAACAGCAGCCCTTCCGCCCTTGCGTGACGAAGCACGGTTACTTCGCTTGGCTCCGCAGCTTCGGCTTACTGGTCACCTTCGGCGACCAGCCTCAGCCGCTCGCCTCGCTCGTTCCCGCGCTTCATCACGGCGGGCAAGGGCTGCTGTCCCTCCGCGCCTCCGTTCTCTTTTATATACACTCTAGGGGTAGGGCAGACAAGACCACGTGGATGGTGGGGTGCTCCGATTCGGGTTGCCCATACAAAACGTGTTTATTTTAGCGTCCTCTATACGATGGCATCATAAAAAAAGTCCCGCGCCCCCTTTGCTATACCCCAACCTGAGTTAGGCGTTTCGGCGAGGACAATTACGCCTGCACCTACAGTTGGTATGCTTAATCCCACGTCGACCAATCCCTGGGTACACACGGTGGATATCGGCGAGTAAGCGGCGGAACCTCGCCGCATCGCTAGGCAGATGCCGCAGGACATTCTGGCGGTACATATATTCGCCCATGTACCATTTAATACGCCTGTCACTGCGGCATGTGCGGCAATGGCGTTTCAATTCTAGCCATTGCCGTTCCACCGTATTACTGTGTACTTTGACACGCGTCATACCTGTCCCAGGAATTGGCTCTCCTAGACTGGCGTTCACCGGTATATCCACCGTTGCGTTGACAAATTCCACGCTGTGATTTACCGTAGAATGTCCACGCATACCCAAACGAAGGTGAACGCCAGTATATGAGCGATGCATATCCGACATAAGGTATGTATCCTCTTTTATGTTGGCCGCCATTATGGGATCCAGTGTCGCCCTACTTTTGTCGGATATGATCTCGACGTGGAATTTTTTTGTAAGACGACTTATACACCCGAAAGCCCATGTTTGGTTTTGAAGTAGGCGCCCTCTATGGTACTTCCGAGTGTATAAGTGGGTCTCGTCCACTTCGACAATGTCGTCATCGCCACCAATCATGACGCGGTCATGAGCCTCTGCCACCTCGCAGACTTCTCGAAAATAGTGGTACATCTGTACCGCAGTTTGGTCTGTCACACACGCATCTTTTGCCGCTTGTGTGACTTTATCTCGCCTAAAAAAATGTAATAATAGACGCAGCGTCACCTTCACCGAAACATGGGTCCGATCAAAAAACGTATTTTTTGTCGGAGACAAAATAATTTTACATGTATTTTTTTTGCACCTAAAGCGAAATCCCAACTTGTAGGATGCCTTTCTTTCTTTAGGCAAGTATTTTTTGCACGATGGGCATTTAGCTCTTGTTGGCAACAAGAGCCACTCTTGAGCAGCCTGTATGGCTTGCTCCTCTGTTGCTATTGTGAGTGCATAATTCCAAAAATTGAAATTGCGCGCTAAAATTACCTCTAAAGGCAACATTTTATTTTAATTTACCTCGAACAAAACTAGAGAAGCAACCACAACACAACAAAAAAACCCCGAAAAGAAGCTAAATACCCGAAAACAACCCCCTAAGAAACACCGCAAAACTAAACAAAGCAAACCCAATTTAAACCAGCAGAAAAGTAATTATAAACCCCGAAACTAAATAAACAAACCCAAACAAAAGAACTAACAGCAAACAACAACAACGAAACACGAAAAACCCAAGAACACTTAAAATCCAAAGAAATCAGTATGAAAATTTCTTTGATATACACACGCTTACATCACCTCGGTCCGAGAAGTGGTGGGGAGTTTTCATGTTGAACATAATTCCGCGCGGGTACACCGCGCGATCGGGCACCGTGGTGAGCGGACGTGCCCTGCGCTCTGCGTATTTTTTCGAAGTTTTAAAATATCAATCTTTGAAGGCGTCTATTTCGGCCATTTTTCATTTT
This sequence comes from Epinotia bilunana, assembly GCA_947049275.1. Taxonomy (NCBI): domain Eukaryota; kingdom Metazoa; phylum Arthropoda; class Insecta; order Lepidoptera; family Tortricidae; genus Epinotia; species Epinotia bilunana. Next base: position 34,855,837 of record OX346252.1, on the reverse strand, counting down.
AGAGAAAAAAAATTCAAATAAAAGAAGTTTATTTTAATGTGTTCTACACGAAACTATCATTTAAAATAGGTGTCATAATGACACCACTTTGACGCAAACTATTCCAAGTGTCTGAAAAACAAAATATTTGAAGCCCCATATTTCCGCCATTTTTCATTTTAGAGAAAAGTTTTTCAAGTAAAAGAAGCTTATTTTAATGTGCTCTACACGACACTATCATTTAAAATAGGTGTCATAATAACACCACTTCACTCCAAAATTTTTTAAGTCCCCGGCCCCCTTTATCATAGTCCAACCCCTTATTCCAATACAAGAAAAGCAATTAAAGGGTTTTGTATAAACCTACCCCTAAGTGAGTTAAATAGGGGTGAAAAATTTGCATGGGGAAACTCTTTTTTTGAGCTACAAAATAAAAGCTTTATGAATAGTTTGAGTCCCGGGGAAGGACTAGAGTTTGTGCCGGAAATCATCCCCTAATGGGGTGAAATGGGGGGGGGTAAAAGTTTGTATGGAGCTACAATATAAACGAGTTCCACGCGGACGGAGTCGCGGGCTTCTGCCGCTAGTTGTATCTGCCGGTAGTTGTTGTATGTTCTGAGCTAGTTGTATCTAATAGCCGCTCCACACAATGGACCATCCTGACCCAGCATACAGGACGCGGCTATACGGTAGAAAGAGACATAAATATGTCTTACTGCCTTTAACGCATAGTTGCGCCCTGTATGATGCGTCAGGATGGCCCATTGTGTGGAGCGATCTGGGCGATTTAGTCGCACAAAATATTAAATACTATTACAATTCAACCAAATATTGCTAGAAAATTTGCAGTTAAAGCCTAAAAAAATACTATGAGTCAGCGAAAACACAAAAAAACCTAACCAGCATAGTAGCTTTACTGCCACCTCCTCCTTGGGTAGTTAAGCGAGGGAGAGGGATTCTCTGACATGCTTAGGAAGCCGTCAGTATTTTTTTATTCGAGAGGTGGCCAATGTCCGTATTCTCTCTCTGTACGAATGGTGCCAATCTTCCCATACGATTTTAAAACGAATTAGTCAACAAAAACAGCAAGGTCAATAGACAGAAAGACAAACTTCATTATTCTGTCATATGGTCAAGGTGACTTTGAGGCCCATATTAAGCGACCACGTATTCCACGTATCCCATTATTCTGTATAGGTATTAAAAATGTAGGTACACACGTTTCAAGCTGGAAAAGGAAACAATTGAAAGCCGAACCTCAAATTAAATATTTTTTTGTTCGAACAACTCGACCCGTTTACTATTCCATGAATGACGTCCCACCCAAAGCAATGATAATTGCGTTTTATTGCACACAGTTATAATGATGATAAGAAGCTATTAAGAGCTAGATAAAGCGTCAAGGCACACACCAACTTCATGGCCGGTAATCGTCCCTATACCTACTAGCAACATTCCTAGGCTGTTATTCGGAACCTCACTTCACCCGTCACGCCTAACAAAAAAACTAGACCTCCGCTTAGTTAATACGAGTCGCGGCAACAAGATATATTTTTGGGTGAACGGATGAGGTGAGGTTAAAACAAGTTGCAGAATAGCGTGGCTTGTCGTCATACTATAGCCTGGTTTCCTTTTACGATGGGCGGCCAGAGGATAAGGTCAAGCTTTCCGTTTTCTACCTCTATTAAGCTTGTAACTAAATAGGGAGTGCAAACCGGTTTTAACTGAAACATGAAACTGGTTATAACCGATTACTTCGACAATATTACATAAATGGGTTTCAGAATTTTGAATAACCGGTTAGGGTTGTTTTCGGTTATACCAGTACCTACTTTTCTTTTCATTAAATATCAAAATAAATTTCTTACATTATTTCTGTGACTAAACAGTTATGTATATATGATAATTGCGTAAAAAAGGCCAAAAAAGTGCTCTAATTTTGAGGGTTCCGTAGTTAACAAACCCTTATAGTTTCATCATGGCAGTTTGTCCGTCTGTCATCTTCTAAATTTTGGAGATCAGGGGGCAATGATATTATTTCAACGTTTTCTTTGATAAATTGAATAACAAAAACCTGCCAAGTGCGTGTCTGACCACGCACAATGAAGGGTTCCGTGCCTTCTACTAGCTAACCCACATTAGGAATCACTATTCTATACCATAAGTTAAAGAAGGACTTATCTTATACTAGCTTCCGCCCGCGACTTCGTCCGCGTGGACCCGGGATAAAAAATATCCTATATTTTAATCCAGGCTATAAACTATCTTCGTGCAAAATTTCATTCAAATCGGTTCAGCCGTTTAAGCGTGATTGAGTAACAAACATCCAAACATCTAAACTTTCGCATTTATAATATCAGTAGGATATAAGAAACTTACGGGACTTACGTCCTTTTCGTTCAAAAAGGCTGTTTTTGAGCAATAACTCATAAAAGTATTTATAAAGCACTATGTCCACGATTTTTTTCATGTTTTACACGGTTACACGGCTTGACAGTTAGTTAGTTTTTAGTGACTTTAGGAGCGATAATCTCCGAATATATTTACTTAATAAAAAAAAACTGTTAGACCTTATATTTATTTTTAAAGACCTAAACGATTGATGTGACGCATGTTAATAGTGACAATTAGCCTAGTCGCTTTCCGCTACATACGAGAAAAACCACTACATCAGCTACGAGCGAATTCACAGAATGAAACTTCTTTTATTCAAAACATCTGATCATCACCCCCCTAGCGTTATTCCCGGTTGTGTCCTAAAGGAGCCCCTGCAGGTCCACTTTGACATCTACTCCCAAGATTCTGACCTTCCAACCCAGAAGGAAAACGACCTTATTCTAATAAGACCGGTTTCCCCACGATGTTTTCCTTCACCGAAAAGCTAACCGTAAATATTCCGTACATAAGTTCCGAAAAATTCATTGCTAACTAATCCTAATACAATAATAATAATAATAATAAGCCCGCGGGGGCAGTTGTGGCGAGCTGACGGTGAGTGGCGACAGTGATCTGGCCCTCGCCTCTGTGCTCGCCTTAACCGGCCGGCCAGTGGACTCGCAAGAGCGGAACCTAATGCTCCAGGTTGGAAGTGTAAAATGTCATAACATAACTCATAACGCCGGCGGCCCTTGAACGGATTATACCGGGATCTGGCGCACCGCAGACTCACCTCTCGACAACCTCACAGCCAGCCGCTCAGACGTGTTGCTGCATTGTCGCACTGTGCGTGCGACTGTTTTGTGGGGCCCACTTAGCGAGTTGGCGAGTCACCGCCTGCCTTTTCACAATTTTGAGGCTAATTGTCACGAAAGGTGTCCGCTAGTCTCCTCCCATAACCCATTTTCCAGCCCACCGACCATTCAACCCAATAACCCAAAAAAAGTCAAAGTTCTCCTTCGGGCATCTGAAGATACTTAACGAACCTAACCTACCTATTCCTTCACCGAAAAGCTGGTGGCAAATAATATCAAATTGTATAATAAATATTCTTTAACACTTTTCCTTTTATATTCATCGATAGGGAATATGCAGCTATAATATTTACCATTATTTTGTGTCCAAAATGTTGAAAAAACATAAAATAGTAGCTATTTAAACGTTTTCACTTTGGTTAGGTACTCATTTCAAACAATAATTACGATTTGATGTAATGTGAAACGGAACGTGTTTTAATACAACAATCAGCGTTTGATGACGTCACTCCTGTCAAAAGTCAAAACTTAGGCAACTCTTTGGGCAACCCTAAAACGTCTAGGGACGAACCACGGACAAAGACATTTGGCGAGTGACACACATGAGTGACGTCACAGGAACTGTAGATCCGTTTAGGCGCGAAAGTTTAAATTGACAGTTTGTAACGGGAATTTTTGACTATAAATTAAAGTATTTAATTTTTTTAATACTTTGGTGAAAATTGATTAATCGATTCACGCAGCAGTCCTGGGGCGTGCGCTGCACGTCTGGGCTGGCTTTGGGTAGGTGCCACTATGGGGCTACCCTACAGCCAAACGAAAACTCTTCATTTACGCCCGGTGTAGAGCAGTTCTCGTGTAGGAACCTACTTATAAACTTGTACAGCATTTCCGTCAGTTTTATTTGCAGTTCTTATCAATCCAACGCATATGTGCGTTTTCTAGTGGATTCATATCTACAGCGAGTGTCAATTTATATCTACAATGTGTTCTATTTCCCTGTTGGCTTCATCGCCTGTCTATTTATACTACGAACTATTTACATGCGTAAAGATTGTTTAGAACATGGCTAGAATGCACAACGCCTACCAACAACTCGCCTGTGTAAGTTGACATCCAATGATACAGTTGTTATGCATATCAGCAAGCAAGGTATAGGTACTGGAGATGAGAGATGGGAAGGGTCGAGACAAGTTGTGAATAGCACTGCTGGCGACATCTTGTTAGTTTAGATATTTATAGAGGGCGTAAGAAATCTACTAACGACTGTATCGTGATATGAAAAGTATTTGCGTATCATAGGTAATATGGTAATAGTTTTCCCAGTGCTATATTGTTTAAAGTACTTGAATATTCTCTCACTCTCCTGCGGCCCTAGCACACTAGCAAAATGACGACTTTTATGCACATGTTTTATGTCCACAACCGACGTATAAAATTTTACCGTCATGAGCTAACATGGTATACCGTCATCTACGAAAAATGTGACCATTTATATGTCTTGCACATAAAACTATTTTTTTTACGTCAAATGCTAACATGCTCTTGATTTTGGCACATAAAACGTGACGATATGAACCGTCGACGGACGAAATTTTATCTAGGTCACTCGAGACCCCAGATAAATTTTAACACTATGAAAACGATACAATTGGCCGCAGGATATTTGTCAAATTTCACAACACACGGTTTCAGTTTCAAAACTTATTATTATTCGTTTGCTGTTTGGATTGATTACTTTTCTACGACTTTTCGCTTGACCATTGGATTTCGATATCGCATATTAATCGTACCCCGTGTTTACGTATTTTGGACCTGATTGTTTCGCACCGGAACTTACATGTTCATTTTATTTTATTTAAAAGGCCTACGAATACATATATATATATATAATATGCGCATCTTCAAGAAACCTGACCAACTCCTACATTGATTTCAGGATGGCATCACCTTACATCAGTTACCTAATATCTCGGCAGGCCGACAAACAGGCAAGGAAGTTGCACCGGCGTCAAATACGCGATGCCTCCAACCCTTTCGAGTGGCCGGAGCCGGAATTTCGACACATACGATTATAACAGAACTTAATACAAGAGTACTATCGACAACACAGCTAACTGACCATCGGTGCACCTTAAGTGCATTGTAATAAGGTTCTATATAAACACAGGATGGTCAGTTAACAGTGTTGTCGTTTGTACAACTATTTAGTAGCAGTGCAGTGCTTATCATTACTCTTTAATTAAGTAGTATTATATTAGGTCTCTAACCAAGACTACGATTGAACGAATGAAATAATTGGTAGAAATTCGGTTGTATATATTGGCAACACTATAGTACACTAAACTCCTTTTTCCTACATATATTATATTTTACGCTATGGCATAAATATATGTTGTGAAATTATCATGTTAGCTAAATAACGTAAAAATGGGCACAATCGTAAAGTTATACGTTCGAACATAAATATATGGCCGATTAGTGTGCTAGCCCGGCTGTAATACTAGGTATTTGAATAATACGTAGTATTTGACAGGAGAGTCCAGGAAAGACTTGAAATTTAGGAATATGTCCTCAGCTCCAACTTAATATAACACTTAGAAATTCCTTTCCACGAATGTTTCGTTTCTTCAAATACTTCAATTAAGACATGGTGACCTTATATGTTCGTCACATGTCGAATTTGTATACTGAACTTGCACGAAACACGAAATTGATTAATAAAATAATTACAGTCCTTGACTTCTTAGAATACAACAGTAACTTATTAATCTAAATGATTATTTCTTGATGCACCAGCAGAATGTGGTACCTACATTTGTGCAAAACTCTACCTGCTTGCGAAAAGAGCTCTGCGAGAAAATGACGAAGAGATTTGAACACTGCCAAATGCTTTAGAATGATGCTCGACTTCTGTTAATATAACGGTTCAGTGTACATGTCAGTTCATTAGATAGCCAAGTTTTAACTGAGACAAGTTCAGGTTTAAGAGTTCTCCAGCCAAAAATTAAGCTAAACCTCTCAGTCTGACCTTTCATTAAAAGTACAAAGATTTCAAGTTCCTCTTGCACTTGCCTTTGCTTCGACTATAACTAAATAAGAGAAAAGCCTTGAAGTGTCTGCCCTGAAATCTTCACCAACCAGTAATTTAATTGCAGTTTAGTTGACATTTTTTGTGCACGGTTTCATTATTCATAGATTATATTTCCTAATATTTTGTTTTCATGAACTTAGTAATACCGGAGATTAGTACCATTTGTAGATTAATATACTCGTATTTAACAAATCAAATAAGATTTGAGGAGTGTATACACATGTGTACCTATCTGGGTCGAGGTGTATAAATGAAACGACGCGTGGCTCTCGACGAGTAGTGGCAGTGAGGTCGAGCGGGCGCCGGCCGCACCGAACGTATCCGCACCCGCGTCCCAAGGGCCAGTCTCGCAGGCGATACCGAGGAATAAATATATCTGTCTTGACTGGACCAATTACAAATAAAATGGGTGTGAAAAAAGAGAACGGCGTGGAAAAGTAAGTATGACGAATAATGTGCTAAGCGAATACTCACTATCGGCGACGCGACTGGAATGCACTTAAAAGATTTCAATCTGTCATGGCAATCATTTTACAATACCTTCTGATTTATGATTCCTATATTGTATAATACAAAAAATAGTAACACGAGGTACTAAACCTTTTACTACGCAAAACAGTAATTTTACTTTGACTAGATAAGTCAAAAAAGACGCTTTATTTGTTGTAATGCTTGTCGCCTGAAAGTACGGGGTACTTTGCGTGAAATCCGGGTGTTCTTTTTTGCAGACTTGATTATGATGTTGGCCCAATGCTTAATTCGGGTTTGTGACCTCGAGAGCCCAACGCAACTTTGTCAAAAATCGAAAATATCGCGAAACCCCTAAAGGACTAGTTTTTGATAGTAGGTAGGGGAGACTGGGGTCAACTAGAAAGTTTTTGACATAAAAGGCTATTATGTATGTCTTCATGTTTAATAGAATCTGTTCCGGACGACATAGCGACATGTATAGATAATCATCGGAACCGCATATATCGCGTCACATATATCGCGGCCAATAGGGGTGCACGACGATATACCATTGCTTATTATAATGTAACGCGGATGGTATAATATTGTTTCAGATAATTTTCAAATGATCTAATGTAAAAAGTGATATAATGATTTAAGGCTATAATTACAATTAGTATAAAATACATTTACTATATTTAACACTTGGTATAAAACGTGTTTATCATAATGACTTACTTGACATAATTCGTCAATGCTATAAATTCCGAAGATATAAGTTGATTTTACAATAAATAACTTTAGATATACAAATCATTAAAAATAATTATATAATGAATAATACAATAAATAAGCGAGAACTTTTAAAAAGTACTCCTCGTTCTCTGTTGTTAAGGGGTTCTAAATAATTAAGGTGATATATAGAAATTATCTAGTTATTATTACTATTAGTCATTTACCACTAACATCAATTTCACGATACCGAAAAGTCCCTTTGCATTTTCAACATATAGCATAATCCACCTTACGGCAGGTCTCAGGTAGGTACGACGACGACCGAAGCGAGGAGGAGTGTTAGGTAGAACTGCGACCATACAGTGCGCGAGCCGAGCGAGCGAAGCGAGCGTTCCGCGGCAGCGGCCGGCGAAGCGCCAGAACCGATTTTTTTTGTAGTACATTACATATTATGTAAGTTCTTACAAAAGTCTACGGCGGAGGGCGAGATATTCAGTCCCAGAAACGAAAGCGGGGCTCCGTCAACTTCTTGGCAGACATTGTTATATGAAAGGGCTATTATCTTAAATAATATGTATGTTAAACATTATTTACGTCATAAATGCGTTATACGAAAATAGAATTATGCCACTTGCAAATTATGTATTTTGCCTATTATATCAAGCAATAATTAGAGTAAAGCAAAATATACCAAAAACCGTTATATCAAACTTTACATAAATCGCCTATTATATCAAGCGATAATTCGAGTAAAGCAAAATATACCAAAAACAGTTATATCAAACTTTACATTATACTAAATAACTTTATGGCAATTTAATGTATATCAAGTGTATGTTAGTTTTTCTGACATTATATGAAACATAACCGCACCCGGCCAATAGCAATGCCGGATAGACGGTAACGTCACCCGACGTCACGATATAATGTTCCCTCTACCCCTTTCCTCGAATTCTGTATTACATGACTTGTTTGACTAAATTGGAATTATAAGTAGACTCGGATAATTATACACAACCGACCGCTCTAAAGGCATTTTAAGATAAATTAAATAAATGAGTATGAGTATGAATAAGAGTTTAGATTTATGGCAAATGTCGACTCCATAGCTTGCTATTGGTCTTACCATGCGACAAAAACTCCGATGTCTAATTATAAGAGTTACTTCATCATCCAAGACTAGTCACACTCTTATTTTCTGTACGCAATCAACGCATAACAACAAACAGAATCTGTTTGGTAAATGTTTTTAGCCCTAGCCACTTAAGATACCTCATTGTGGTATGATATTTAAGTATAAGGGTTTTCGTATCGTATCAAAACATCGGAAATCGTTTCAAATGACCCTGAGCCTGGGTCGGATGAAACAATTCCTGGGGTCAGTTGAAACATCTGAAAATAAAATATTAATTAAATTATCGTAATCACTTACTTAATTGATTTCCATTCAAATATATATTACCTGTCAATGAAGTTACAAATGTGACATAATTTAGTCATTGCCTTTAAAATACTTACAGTTTAAGACTTATTTTGGTAGCGATACCCACCTACAATAATGATCAACAATTGTTTTTTATTTTGTCCATTTCTCCCATTTTTTACTTTCATTATTTCAGTAGGTATTATCTTTTATTGTAACCATCGACGATTTTTTGAAGTTATTTTATTACGAACAAAAAATACATAGTAATTAGTACCGTAAAATGAGGTGAGTAGGGTTCGCGGGGAGAGTTGGGTTATGAATAGGGAGAGAAGGTATGAAAGGGGGGTGAGATGGTTTTTTAAGGCTACTGCTACAAAAGCTAGAGCTATAGTAATACTCATAATAAAAAAAAAAGATCCAACAATCTTCCAAAATCACCTTTGTATGAAAACCCATCTCACCCCAATTACGAGGGACTACGGGGTGAGGTGGGTTTTCCTGTTTATCGTCAAAGTTATGAAATAGAACTACCCAAAATAAAATAAATACTAAAATACAAACGTCCGGAACACTTATTATATACACCATTCAGTTTGTATACCGGAGACAGTACTATCAAAAACTAGTCCTATAGGATTATAATTTATGATAAAACTTATCGATTTTTGACAAAGTTGCGTTTGGCGCTCGAGGTCACAAACATGGATTATTCATTGAGCCAACCTCATAAACAAGTCTGCAAAAATAAGATCTACCTAATTTGACGCAAGCTATTAAAGACGCAAGCTAATAAGCGTGTATTGTATTTACTTATCACATAATAACAAACCATTGGAAGTGGCATTCAACCGATTTTCATATAGAACCACTGTCGCCGCACGCACAGAGACGCTTGTATACATACAGGAACACACATTGCAATACGCTTTCGATTTGTTAAAACGTATGGTGGCAATTAGCAAATTTTATATGCAAGAGGTACTTTTACCACTGCTGTTTACGGTCTAATTTAGAGTGCCAAGTAAATATTTCTTACGTCAAAGACTTGCAAGAGACATGGTGGTTCGGCTAGATGTGAGCTTAGTAGTACCTATATGTAACGTAATAAGTTTCGATACCAATATCACCATTTTATTCGACAGTGGATTGATATTTTAACCCTTTCATTGCTTTGGACGCGAATTCGCGTCCCGAGATTTATTCATTGTAATGCCGCAGACGCGAAATCCTAAAGACTTTACGAGGACAATTCTCATAGCTTGCTGATTTTTGATTTTTTGGATTTATAAATTTTATTTTTTACACGGTCACGCCACAGACGCAAGAAATCGTGTCACAAGTTTCGTTAATCTTAATGCCGCGGACGCGACATTGCGTCACAAGGTGTTATAAATCGTAATGCCGTGGACGCGAATTCTCGTCGCTGAGAACTAACTATCTATGCCGCTGCCGCGGACGCGAAATCGCGTCACGGGGTTTTTTAATCGTAATGCCACTACCACGCATTGCGGGTAGTTAGGGTAGATCGGGGACAATTGAAACAATTTGCCTTTAACCGCCTGTAACCGTTATATGTTTATGAGTGCTGTGATATGAATGCCCAAAATATTTCAAGTTATTTATCTGGTTCCTAAATAAAATGTATTTAGTTGGTCTATAATCCATATTTTTCTGACAATAATGTAATAAAGAGAATGGGGCAGTATGATTCAATTGACCTCACATGAGTGTTAATTGAAACACTATGTAAGGTCAATTGAAACACTTTAATATCTTCGGCACAATGAAAGTACTTATATATTTTTTAATCTTTTTCATCACTACCACGGCATACAATGAGCTCATCAAAAGTTCGCAAGCATATCATAAAAAAAATAGTATACGACTTAGTTTTCTTTGTTCCTGATACCTTATACATTTAGCTTAACCAAAGTAGTTTTAATGCAATTATAATATTTAACGATATAGAATTGCAGAAAACAAGCATAATAATGTTTCACACAAAAGCACTTGTTTCAACTATAACAATGTTTCAATCATAACCATTCCGTGTACCTACCCTGTGACAAAGTGTTGCAAACAACGGGATGTAAAATGAAATAATAGATGCAATAAATAATCAGTTTAAATTGTTTTAGTAAACAAAAAATTTGAGATATGCCAAATGAAATTTAAAAAATGACCCTTTTCTCTTTCTGATATATATTTTTGCAGTGGCCGACCTCTTTACTTTTTTACTTTAACTCTTTACTTTGAAGTCAGAGCCTGTTCGATAAAAAAGCTTACATGAGGTTTGGCACAGACTTCAAAAAGTGATTCAAATGTAATCTGTACCTACATGAACGGATTATTTTAAGTTTTTCAGATTTTATTGAAGGCGGTTCTTGTTTATTTAAAATTCTCTTTAGTGATTGACATGTATTTATTATTATTATTGAGTAGTTTCAGTAGCTTTCTATGGTTTCCATCATCAGTTCATCGTCACAATCACTAAATGATTATTTTTGAGAACAGTTGCATGAGTTACTAACCATTTATTTTATTGTATATAGACATACGGGTAAAACTGATATCCTGCTTTTTATAAGTCTTGTAATAACCATTTGTTATATACAAGAACCTACTCCAGAATGTAACAAATACTTTTCTGAAAACCGCATCATAATTGGTTCAACCTAACGCGAGATAATCGCGGACAAACATACATACATACATACATATGGATTAAACTGAGAACCTCCTTTTTTTGACGTCGGTTAAAAACAAATCTCTAATAAAAAAAAACAATGACACGCAGTGTGGAGATTTCTAAAAAAACTTAATATTTCCATAATCTATAAACAAGGTCAAAAACTACACAAATAAATAGTGAATATTAATAAAACAAACAAGTGCATCGAATACAGAACCTTATATTTTCAAGTCGGTTACATTTGAGGACGATTAAACCGCGAGGACGATTGAAACGTTTCAATCGTCCACAAGCAAGTTGTTTTCCCCACACCATGTTTTTAGCTTCGAGGTCAAATTTTCCATATAAAAAAGAGCAACGCTGATCAACGGTCATTATAAACATTCGTTTATTCCTAACTATAATACCAAAATAATTTGATCTGTCAAAATACAAAAGTAAACAAAGTTATAAGAAAATAAACGACAAGTGTTGCGTCAATTGCGTAGGTATTATAGTTTTCGAGAAATTTGACTAGTTTCAATCATGACGTGTTTCTATTGTCCCCGGTCTACCCTACATTCAGTACCTACTATTTTAGGTTAAGTATATGAGATGTACTTGTACCTACTCACGATGTAAATAATAATATGCTTGTAGTAAATTTTCAATTACTGATATGAAAAAACATTTTTCATATCAGTAATTCGTTGTAGTAGTCAAAAATTCGTGGTAGTAGTACATATATAATTAATTTAAAGGAAAAATATCTCGAATAAGTACGCATAAGTAGTTACCGAGTAATAGTCGACCAACTTAATGTGGACAAGGCCAATTTTCGTACAAATTCGGCCGACGCAACCGCACCGCACGTCGATGTAACTAAGACAGACAGGCAACTACGGAACCCTACAACACTGCGCGTGGGCCGACACGCACTTGGCCGGCTTTTAAATAATCTATTTGACTTATATACGTGTGATTCTATTTCAGAGAAGCTGCACTGCCCGCAAAAGTTTCGTACTTCGAAATTGTAAGTGTACCTAATCAATCACACTGATATTATAAATGTGAAAATTCGTTGATGTTGTCAGAGAGATGATGTTGTAAGGAATGTGAAAGAAATTGTATTTCTACAACATAAATTAAAAATTTCAATAGCGCGATGCAGAACATCACCAATTTCCGTGCATATTCTAGCCTTAGTAGGTCATTCTCCAGTTATTTGTCGGCGTCCAAACTCCGTCAAACCTTATGAAACGTATAAAAGTTTTATGGAGTTAAGGGGCTCCACGCGCGTTTTGGCTAGTTTTGACGAATTTTGAGTTGAAATTCCTTCGTCAAAACTATAAATATATTTATGGCACAAACACTTATCGGTTCTTCAATCCTTTATCTAAATTTGCACGAGCTTTTTTTTAAAACAATTTTTTGTTAATTAAAAATACCAAAATAATAATAATTTTCATGTGGGCTCAGCTGTAATAGCTTTTTTTCTGACGCGAGATTAATTAATATGTAAGCCCCAAACAAATAGCCATGCAAAAATATCGGGGGAAAGGTATAGAAAAAAATTGTTGAAATCGTTGGATTTCGTTCGAAAATGTGCTGAGGGGATGGCAAAAGCGGACGTGGAGGGAATATCAGCCAGCGAACGCGTCAGCGCGCTCACGGCGCGACGATTGTGTTCGGCTAACAGAGTAGCCGCTGTCCTTCTCGCACACGTTGACCGGGAAAAACCGAACGTTTCCGAAAGAGCAGCTGCTTCAGCTGTGCGTACGCATATTCATTTTCGCACAAACAAATATTAATTCAATTTCTACAACGAATGAAAATGCGTAGACACAGCCGAAGCAGCTGCTTACTACTTACAATAGGAACTGATAAAATGTTCTGTTTGCGAAGTTACGGAAATATTATATTTTTTTGACAAAACAGTGCTGCTATGAACAGGCAGCGCGCCGTAACGACTATTTGTCTGTTTCGTCTGGAGTCACTTTATGGCTGTTGGTATGTCGTACAGTATCGGTACGGGACTTGCCTGGAGATCAGTGCCACGCTGGCGGGTGTGCTGCTGGGACTGCTGAGCGGCGGCGGCGTCTGCTACAACCTGGTGCAGTTCGGAGAGCTGAGCACCTCGTTCGTGGAGCGGACCTCACAGACCGACCGCCTGTCCAGCTTCCTGCCGTTGACAAGCCTTTTCGGTGGAGGGAAACGATTGTAAGTTGTCATCATCAGCACCGGTAGGTATACATCCTTCAATCTACGGAGACGAAACCCAACCGTACATACGGAATGGACCAACAACAAACTAGACCATTCGAAGCTACGCACGCGTAGCAGGGTTTTTCCGCTCTGTAGCGGAAATCGCACGTAGAGGCATGACTCGTATGTGAGTAACGGCCATGAATGTGCTATTATGAGAGGGAGTGCGACGCTTCCTCTCTTGACCTATTCTATATTATATTCAGTCGTTTTTATATCCATCATAATTTTGATCCATCCATCTAATACTTTCAAATGCTTTATTTCGTACCTACTTAAACGAGATCATGCTAGTAGGGTAAATCGCCAATAACGGCCACCGTTCAATAATTGGTCACCTCATACTAAAAATGAACTCTATTCACCTATAAAAAAACCTTACTTACCTTACTTTAAGAAATGTAACATTTTAACTTTACCATCCCTATATATGTATTTTAGAAGTTTGTAAATTTGTACGTAAGCATCCATATTTATATTCAAAAGCCAAAGACCATTACACCAGTACTATGAACCTGCGACATCAAAATAGAATAGCCTTATATACCTACTAGTAACTTGCAAATGAGTAACAAAAGCCCCCACACATTAAGCTGGTCGACTATTACTCGGTAACTACTTATGCCTACTTGTCCGTGATAGTCTTCCTTATAAATTCATTATATGTATTGAACTACCACGATTATTTCACATCCCCAGTAGTAGCCATTTAGCAGGCGGATATTTGGATTACAGGTACCTATAGATACATTGTAATTTGCCAAACGATACGACTTTAAAATACCGGAAAACATAAACCAATAGGTATTAAACTATTTAGCTGTATAAATAGTCAAATGCAACTATGACCGGTAATAGTACATTGTGAGGTATGTTGATAATTACATCAGAGGCGGAATTGTTCACGCGAGCCAAACGTGTACGTGATAAGAGAGCCGAGGATGTAATTATCAAAGCCCACGCGTTTCCTTCCCATAATCATTAAATATCCTTTTCATAAGATGAAAATTTTATAGGCCTGCCAAGTTATTTTCTTTACTTAATTATAGCAACAGGTTTTTACTCACATATATTGTACATCGCCAAGAATTTCCAGTGGCGTCCATTCTGTTTATCACTTTTCTAGTCACCACGAGTCAGCGTTTTTGATAATAACCAAACACGCATTAACAATGTTTACAAATATTTGTGAAATAACCTATAATGGCGCGCAACAGTGCGCGCGCATGTGTTAAGCCAGACTTAGATGAAATCTCTAAACAGCCAATACAAAATAAAATAAATATTTTCGTTTTAAAATGTTATCTTTATTGATTTATATAAAATGTTATCAAAAGTAACTAAATTAAACGTTTCTATATCATATCCAAAAAGAAATAGTCAATTAATTAACAAAAGGATTTAATTTGTTTAGTCAAGTAAGAATCCATTTGCCGAGAATTTTAAAAAAAGCTGTACATTCTGTACAACCCGGTTAATTTAAGAATGCACCGTGTTTATGCATACATTTTGCTACAAGGTGCCAATGTGACTTAATCAGGATATAACCATAACACAGGAGTGTCGTAATGTTATAAAACACGTGTTTAATACCCAGGATTATGGAGCCTAAAAGCGACATAATAAGAGGTACGTTACGAACAAATGTGTTGAAAAATATTATTTTAAACAATTAACGGTCCCCGAAACAGTATTCTTTGATCCGTTCCGATACTATAATAATAAACCGATGTAATGTCTGCGAAATGTAAGTTTGTAGATTCGTACCTAAGTTTGTTAGTTTGTATGTTGGGGGTAATCGAAGATATATATAATATATGTACCTATACCCATAGGTACATATATTATATATATCTTCGATTTTAGAACAGGATGGGTACCCACCCATCCTGTTCTAAAATCCTTTCTATAGTAGGTTATAATATGTAGATTGGAGGGATTAAGTGCTGTAAAGGTACTGATACACATGCTCTATAATAGCATGCTTAAAAGTGTGCTTATGAGCATGCTTGGTTTGAGCGTGCTTATGCACTGTTCACATTTGCTACAAATAAGCATGCTAATTTTGAGCATACTCACGAATAAGCATGCTCAAAGCAAATACTCCGAATACACATGCCATTTAGTAGCGTGCTCTCTGCCACGAACGATGGACGACGTAGCTTTCCGCCTAGAGCTCAATAAAATAATTCTTTTGGTAGCGATACAATGCATCACCAACGTTTTGAGAAATAGAAAGAAGAAAAAAAGCAGGAAGATTTGGGTTCGTGATTGGTTGACCAGGAGACAAGACCTTGGAGCTAGTGTACGTTTGATAAGAGAAATGCGAGAAGAAGATATTGCGGGTTATAAAAATCATTTGTGTATGCTTCCACATCAATTTGACTTTTTACTAAGCAATGTTGAAAGTGCTATACAGAAACAAGACACTCACATGCGAAATGCTATTCCGGCTAAATTGAAATTAGAAGAGTTATTAGTTATTAGTTAGAGTAGAATCATTCATATTGTTTAACAAGTCGTCGTAAGCATTGTTTCTTGCGATGTTATTTTTTATTGAGGTGACCGTGGGTTCCAAAGGCATTCATTATTTCTGTATAAAGTAATAAAACGTATGGTTTTCTCGTCACCCCAGCGAGACATTTTGGCAGACGCAGGCACATGCACCTGTTGCAAACAACAGATCGATCTAGCATGCTTATTAGCAAACGTGTTCACACTTGCTATTACCATTCCCCTCTCTACCCCCGCCTCAGGTAGCACGCTCAAAAATAGCAGGGCGTGCTATCTTTGAGTATGCTACTAAAAAGCATGCTAATTATGAGCAAGTCGTAGACACACATGCTAATAGGTAGCATTTGCTCAATAGTAGCATGCTTTCGTGCTAGTAATTAGCATGTGTATCAGTACCTTAAGTTGCGGAGTCGCCCGGGCAGCTATTTATCTTTATTAGGTATCAAATGTTTCTTTGTTTGTTTTCAGAGTAAATGCGTCGTTTGAAGAAAATATGCAAGCTCTCATTCAAGATGGCGAAGCCATGTGCATAGGAATGTTCATAAGTATAGCTATCTCGATGGTGTTCTGTGTACTGTCCGTGGCATTCATAAACTGGAGTGCATTAAGACAGGTTAGTATTCAAACGACAGTAGAAGTTTTCAACGTGGTTGGTGCGCTCCCAAGAGGGTTTATGTATAGGTATATACGCTGGTCGAGACGCTCGTAAGGTTTCGTACGTACGTTAGGTAGATCTAAATGTATTTTTTGTATGGGAAAATGGCAGTAGAGCTGTCCTAACGCCTCTTGCTCTCAGTATACCGTCTGTCCAGAAATGTGTGTTCTGTCCTGTCTGTGGCCAAAGATTTCTCAGAATCGGGACTAATGGAAATCGAGAGGGTATAGGCCTTTGCCTAGCACATTCAGTGCCAATGACGACACATATGCGTCAGACCGCCGTAGTCGCTTTCCGCTACATACGACGGAAACCACGGGATCGGCTACGAGCGTAGCGCGTAGCGATTCGTGGCCCTGAATGGGTTAGCAGTGGGACACGCAATAGGCTAAGAAAAAACCTTCTGTCTGTCACAAGTGTATGAAACATTTTGACTATACTTACTATTACAAATAAGTAATGGTATTTAAGAATTGTTACTTGTTATTATGTACACGCGGGTGAATCAACTTTTAAAGTACCTACAAACTACGTGTCCCCGTAAAGAAAAACTGATATGTTAAAATGCACGTTAAATTAATAAATTACTCGTTCATTAAATAGGTACATATATCTTATTACAATTTATCCAAGTATTTATATCATAACTTCTTTTTCTTCTGGGTGCCAGGGAAATGCATTTAAGTTAAAATAAAAATTCAATTAAGGCACCTTGAGGAAATTACCACAAAGGTGTAAAATGGGGCTTCGAATTTCCTACTTTATTACGCGAAAACTACATAAAATGTGACAGTTTTTTCTTTAAATGATATTTGAAGATATTTGCTACAGTTATATGAGGCCCAAAACACGATTTGATTCATTTGCCTCGATAGATTGTAGTAAGTAGTTACTTACATTCTTTATTGTTACTATTGGTAACGGTGGAGAATGTTAAGGAGCTTTTCTCTTGCGTTACTGAGTGTCCCCTAATAATTTGGTTTTAATTTTAATTATTATAAAAGCGAAGACCATTCTATTGACACTTGAACGTGCTCAAAGAGCCATTTTGAAAGTGGCTACCTTCCGTCCGTTTTATTTTCCGACCACGGAATTGTACCAATCATGTAAAGTACTAACAGTTCGACAACTATTCATCAGGAGCGTTGCTACAACCCTAATAGGCACACCAAAAGACGGTTGGATATAATTTTTAAGCAATTTCGCACTAAACACGCTTTTACGCACAGTTTCTTCTCTTTCCTGGGCCCTTTTCTTTATAATAAAATAAATAAACAATGCTCCGTGTACGGTCAAAATAGCAAAGTATGCCAAACTAAAGTTACAGCATGGTTGCTAACCCTGACCTACGACGAGACAGAAAATTTGCTTACTATAGTGAAATAGTTCTGCAATCGCAAGCATGCTTTTGTTAAATATAGTTTTGTAATTCTTGACGTGAGGTAACAAATGTTTAGACAGACAATATATGTGTAAAACAAAGACCATTTATGCCTAAAACACAGATTACAACTGTAACCTAGTTTAGGCAATAAACTTGTATATTGCTCCCCTAAGACCATTTCTTTCAGACGCATTGGCGTATTAATATTGTATACGAATAATCCTGTTAGATATAAGTTTTGTTGTTAATAACTTAATTAGATGATATCCACTTATTGTACTATTTTTTGCTAATTTTTTTTTTTTTTTTTCATGTTTTGGTTTCATTAGTTGTGACATATTGTGTGCCGTATTTTATACTTTAAAACCAGTGAGCAAAAACGCATTTTATCCACTAGTGGGGAAAGTAATTTGACCTTGGAGCGTGTTCAAGTAGCTTTTGACAGTATAACAAAAAATAAAACGCTCATAATAAAAAAAAAAACACAGATGATGTATTTCTGTTGCCGCTATAACAACAAATACTAAAAAACAGAATAAAATAAATATTTAAGAACTTTTAAATAATTGCTTGTTGCCTTCATCAAATCATCAGGCGCTGGGTCTCAAAATGTATGGGAAAACTAAAATCCGACTCGCACTTGACCAAAATTCTACTTGATATTACTTAACGTTATTTAACTGTTAAAAAAAATTAAAAAATATATTATTTAAACTAAGTAAAGTTGTTTTGCATGTTGCACTTTCCTTGCTACAGTGAGGAGAAAAGTTTTGTGTTACACATGGGTGCAAATGTATTTTACTTCTCGTGTGTTGAAACACTCGCTACGCTCAGGATTCTATTTTAGAACCACTCGCTTCGCTCGTGGTTCAACTATAGCATCCCTTCGCTTGCTCGTGTTTCAATTCCACACTCGCGGGTAAAATACAACTGCACCCTTGTATAACAAATCATTATTATATATTGCAACGTAATTGCGGGAACTGTTTAGAAAATAAAGCTTTAAAAATGCTATTATAACGCAAGATACTAATAATGTCGAATTGCTAACACTTTAATATGATTATTATTAAAAATATTATATTGAAAATTGCCTCTTAGGTGTCCACACTCATTATTTCTCTCGTAACGCAAGGAATTTTTTGACGGTATTACATCAGCAACATTTGGTTAAATCTCACTTATTTTCAGTGTGGCCGCTTTAAATTTCAAAAATACAATAATTAAGAGGAAACAACAAGGTCGAGATAATTGAGAAATAGGTATTCGTAAAATGTATTGCTGTCGCGCCAACCTCAAGCCTCCCCCCACAGAGCGCGATAGAGACAACTGCAGCTTGGACCGAAAATACCCATTAAAAGTACATAAAATCAACGTTTCGTAATCAACCTGATTTCTTCTCCAAAACTTGACCTTTTTAACTATTCTTTTTATTTAAAATCAAAGAAAGGCTTTGGTCGTGTTCCTAGGTTTTCCTTTTTTTTAATAATGTAGTCAAAATTGTTTTTTGGATGTTTGAACACAGCGGAAAATCTGGAATTTTTTTAGGTTTTTGAAGGTTAATATCTCTTAAGAATAAATTTATGAAAAAAAGGAAAACATAGGAACAATGTCAATAGTAGCCATAGATTTATAGAAAAAAAAATGCTCTACTGCCATTATCCAGGGAGAAAACAGGGGACTTCGTTTCTATGGAAAAACGGCGTTGTATTTCCTCATAAAATTTGAAAATTTTAACAACAAAATTTTTTTTGTTAGTTTTCAATCGTTCCAAAACGAGTAGGTACTTTAAAAGTCGATTCACCCAAAGTAGGTACCTATAGGTTAATACATCCTTGAGTACGAATATGTGTTTGTGAAACTGAAGTGTATTGTGTAGATTGTTGTAGATAATAGTAATGAGCAAAGATAAGGAATGGAGGATATTTAACGCAGTCTGTTTTAAGAGATTAAATGATTTCAAAGTAACTTTAATACTTATAGATAACCTTGTGGAACCTTGTGGAATGGAACTTGCTATTTCCAGGCATTATTTCAATGTTACCTAAGTATCTATAAATGAGGAACAGTTAGAGCCCAGTCGGGAAGTTTAATATCAATTGGCCACTTGTAATAAAAAAAAACTTCATTAAAAATGTGACGTACGGTCGATGGACTTGAGAACTATGAGCCATTTTAACCGACTTCAATACAAGGAGGAGAACCTCCTTGTATTGAAGTCGGTTAAAATGCGTAATAATGGAGAACCATTCGGTTGTATTATTATGATTATTATTTTATCTTTTTTTTTTTCAATGTTTGTTACCTCAGAACTCCGTCATTGATGCTCCGATTCCTATTTTTTTTTGTTTGTAAGTATATGCTTCCAGGTGGGTCCCATTTTTTTCAAAAATACAGTTGGATGATGGGATCGATGAAGAATTGAGGGAACTCCTCAATTATATTAGGCACGCGTGTAGTATTTTTGGTATTTTTTATTATAACTCGTGTATTTACACCCGGAAATCATAAATTTGGTGGAGTGGAATTGATGATGAAGACCACAGATGACTTACGGAATTCCTCCTGTAATTCCTTATGTACTGTTAAGTACATAAATATGTACTTAAAAGTACAAAAGTACGTTACAGATTCTGATGAGATTCCGTTGAAATAGCAACTAATGAAGTGGTGATCTTTGTGGAATCGACGGAAGTCCTCAAATATTATCGGGCCACAGCCACATACAGCGATTGGGTTTTTTTCTCTAATAAGTAATCAACGCATTTGCTCTCGGAAATCAGTTGATGTGGTAAATTGAAAAGAAATGTGGAAATGTTCTCGTGGCTTGGCCATTAGAATATAAAAAGTCAGTTATCAATCAAGTTAGGTAACCATTTCGTTAAACAGAGATCTATCGAGGGGTAAATTTACAAAATAAAATGCGTTGCAAAAACACGATAATACGCTGGTGATATACCTAAATAATCAAATTCAACCCTAATATATCCTAGTCACCGACTGTAGCATATCATACGTATTTCTTTACGTACGTATAAAAATGCTCTACTGCCATTATCCAGGGAGAAAACAGGGGACTTCGTTTCTATGGAAAAACGGCGTTGTATTTCCTCATAAAATTTGAAAATTTTAACAACAAACATTTTTTTGTTAGTTTTCAATCGTTCCAAAACGAGTAGGTACTTTAAAAGTCGATTCACCCAAAGTAGGTACCTATAGGTTAATACATCCTTGAGTACGAATATGTGTGTGTGAAACTGAAGTGTATTGTGTAGATTGTTGTAGATAATAGTAATGAGCAAAGATAAGGAATGGAGGATATTTAACGCAGTCTGTTTTAAGAGATTAAATGATTTCAAAGTAACTTTAATACTTATAGATAACCTTGTGGAACCTTGTGGAATGGAACTTGCTATTTCCAGGCATTATTTCAATGTTACCTAAGTATTTATAAATGAGGAACAGTTAGAGCCCAGTCGGGAAGTTTAATATCAATTGGCCACTTGTAATAAAAAAAAAACTTCATTAAAAATGTGACGTACGGTCGATGGACTTGAGAACTATGAGCCATTTTAACCGACTTCAATACAAGGAGGAGAACCTCCTTGTATTGAAGTCGGTTAAAATGCGTAATAATGGAGAACCATTCGGTTGTATTATTATGATTATTATTTTATCTTTTTTTTTTTCAATGTTTGTTACCTCAGAACTCCGTCATTGATGCTCCGATTCCTATTTTTTTTTGTTTGTAAGTATATGCTTCCAGGTGGGTCCCATTTTTTTCAAAAATACAGTTGGATGATGGGATCGATGAAGAATTGAGGGAACTCCTCAATTATATTAGGCACGCGTGTAGTATTTTTGGTATTTTTTATTATAACTCGTGTATTTACACCCGGAAATCATAAATTTGGTGGAGTGGAATTGATGATGAAGACCACAGATGACTTACGGAATTCCTCCTGTAATTCCTTATGTACTGTTAAGTACATAAATATGTACTTAAAAGTACAAAAGTACGTTACAGATTCTGATGAGATTCCGTTGAAATAGCAACTAATGAAGTGGTGATCTTTGTGGAATCGACGGAAGTCCTCAAATATTATCGGGCCACAGCCACATACAGCGATTGGGTTTTTTTCTCTAATAAGTAATCAACGCATTTGCTCTCGGAAATCAGTTGATGTGGTAAATTGAAAAGAAATGTGGAAATGTTCTCGTGGCTTGGCCATTAGAATATAAAAAGTCAGTTATCAATCAAGTTAGGTAACCATTTCGTTAAACAGAGATTTATCGAGGGGTAAATTTACAAAATAAAATGCGTTGCAAAAACACGATAATACGCTGGTGATACCTATATACCTAAATAATCAAATTCAACCCTAATATATCCTAGTCACCGACTGTAGCATATCATACGTATTTCTTTACGTACGTATAGGTAGGTACGCTTTGACTTAAGAAATTTTTTTTTCCAGATAACGAGGATTAGAAAGAAATTTCTTAAAGCTGTATTGGGTCAGGATATGGCATGGTTCGATACAGATTCCCAATTCAATCTTGCTTCGATAATGTCTGAGTAAGTAGGATTAATATATTATTAGTATTTTGTAGGATTTCACAATGTTATGTAGGTGTCACAATGTGCTTGTGCTAAGGCTTCAAATATGATAAATAATAAATGGTACAGTCACCTCGGTCTTCTTTCTATTTAAACATGTATAATATATATATTTATGAGTATGAGTGTGTATACGCGTCGCGCATATACTGAAGCACAACGCCGTCTTCCCAACATTTACGGTATTTCGGTAGAAGCAGCACGGCATCTGGCTTTATGTCCACGGGAGTGAGTAAAGACCGCGGCAGTGTTCTTCCACCCATCACTGAAGTTGTCTTTGGCTTTCACTGATGACTACGCCACGCGATCAACCTCTTTAAGAGGGTCGTTATTTTAAGAATTGGACCGAGAGCTAGTCCGATTCCTGTGGAGACGCTACTGAAGTTATCCACATCTGTGCAGGCTTGAATGCTACAGCAAAGCCCAGAGCAGTACGCGCTAGCGCACTGTCGAGGGACGCGCCGTACATATTTATAGGTCTGATTTTGAGCAAGTTTCTGCGAGTAAGTATAGGTGACATGGATGACTAATGTATGGACAAAAAACTTTTCTCAAATTATCATTTGGCAAATAATTAGTAGTCAAAAAAACTTATTGCAATTTTACAGATTCCAAATTTTTATTTGGCAAATTATTGTTTAATAAATAATAACTAGGTCATGTATACATACTCTTCCCAAAATATTGCATGGCATCGTATATAATGCACTGTGGATAGAACATCGACTTGTATTATGGTCTCATTCTATAATTTTCATATGATATAACAATCAATGACGTAACTTGCGTTGACACCTTCGCCCAGTCCCGCATCCAGGGCAGCCCGTTCACAGGTCGGCTCCTGCCGACCAAGCCCAAATAAACACGCGCCGCAAATACTCCTCCAGGATTACGATTTTGCGGCGCTTGCTGTGGAAACCTTGGGTCCCTGGTCGTCAGATATGAGTAAGTTCTACAAGGCCTTCTCTTCGCAGCTGGTCTAAGCAACTGGAGACCCCAGAGCTGGCGCTTACCTCTCGCAATAAATTTCCGTTGCGATTCAGAGGCAATACTGCCAGCGTAATGGGGTCTTCCCTTTTTATGCTTTCGTTTTCAGTTATAACCAATTTTGTTTTTTATTGTTCATGATTATCTGATATTAAAAAATATATTAAGTATTACAATCAATACCTATAGAGACAATTGAGTACATATTGAGTAGTGTCATTTTTTTTGCTTACTCATCAATCTCATCATACTAGAAAAATCCACTAGACTTTTGTAAGTACTTACATAATATATTATGTAAGAATTATTAAAAAATGATCGCTTTTGGCGCTTCGCCGGCCGCTGCCGCCGGCGCCGGCTGCCGGACGGCCGGACGGACGGGCAGACGGATATGGCGAAACTATAAGGGTTCCTTGTTAACTACGGAACCCTAAAAAAGGAAAAGTTTGTAAGATCGTGGCATTGTAAGTTAGATCGTTTGTACGAGTATGTAGCGGGTTATCTCCTCTCCTACTAATCCGATTTCAAAACTATTTTCACCTATTATCCAGAATGGATTTTCGAGATGAACATATGCTGTATGTTGCTGCGTTCTTTCTAATACCCGGGTGGAGCCGCGGGGGCAGCTAGTACGGTATATAGCGTCGTTGGATGGAGCCGTCATCCAGTGGCAGTGGTCAGCAATGAAATGAACTCCTCACTCGTCTGCTGCCCGTGTTCTACCGACTAAGTGTTGCATCGCAGTCACACTCGCTCCAATATTATGATATCTCATCTCTGTTTTAGGGGTGGACAACAATTGGTCTAATTTAAAAATAGCAGTAGGACCACGTGGCCGGAGGGCATCTTTAGATAGCTCTAGCAAGCAATTTTTTTAAAGTTTTTAGTAACCAATTATGGATTTTAATTAATAAATGTACTTTAAATACAAAGTTTTGTAAGAACCATTAGGTTGGGTATCCATTATCATTGATTGGGAAACGCCTATCTTCATGATGGCCGCCACCACCTACCCCGTTCCATTTTCCTACTGCACACAAGTGCACTTTATGCTTGCCTCCGTGACGACAGAATGTTCGGAAATGTATGCAGCATGAGCAAGTAGCTTCGTGGCTAGCTTCAGGCCAGCAATACAAATTATAGGTTCGTAAATTACTTACACAATGCAGACTTCGGTGTATGATGTAAAATTATAATATAAGGAAAAATATGATGATGCCCCGGTTGAAGTTAACTATAGTTCCATTATTAATTTATTGCTACATATTAAGAAAAACCCCGGAAACGTAAAAAGTAAACGTGTAAGTCTCCATCAAATGACATATACTCAACCTAAGGTAAACGCAGCTATTGACGACCCATCGAAAATCGGAAGGTATTACCGACCTATTATAGTTATTCGTTATTTTTACGTTTCCAGAACTGTTCAAGGAGCGAGCGCTAGCGCTCGCTCCTTGAGCATCGTATACTTTTACTTTAGTGTGTGTAGCAGTGGGCAAAAGAGATAAACTCGTCAGTTTCTGCGGGGGAAGCGCGGACGCGCCGTACTGGCTCTTGTTCCTCCAAGTAAGTAGGTACGTGACTTTTCTGCTTAAACATTTATGCGAATTTGTGAACCCTATACTTTATAGTTTTTTTACCAGTTTGAAGCTAAACAATTAGTCTTTGTAAATATCTATTAGTGACACATAAATTGTTGTCCAGTTTTCTATTTTAGCGTTGTCAATTTAACCAAAATTATGATAATTTAGGTAGATCGATATTTTATAGTAATCTTCGTAAATGATTGTTTCTCGTTTATTTTGTTCCTATTTTTGTGATATTAATCACTAACAATCGATTTTGTAGTCAGACGGTAGATTGAATAAAAAATGCTTCCTTTTTATGAGTCGGTAATACATTTTATGTTTGTCGTTACATATTTTATTAACGACCCAAAACCCGAGCAAAGGAGTAGGTAATAGCAACCATGAGAAACTATTACCGACCCATATCAGTCGATAATAGCAACCATAAGAAACTATTACCGACCCATATGAGTCGGTAATAGCAACCATAAGAAACTATTAGTAATAGCTTCTTATGGTAGTTATTACCGACGTCTATGGGTCGGTAATGATTTCTTATGGTTGCACTGTGATTCCTGCCTAGGCCATATTTCCAAAAATATCGTGATCGCATCTCGGTCTGAAAGGTATGTAAAGTGATTCACTATTAGACAAGCTACTAAATTCAATAAATACCCAAGTATTTCTAATTAATTATCATTTACTTTTGTGCAACGAAAGTGAACGCATCACGACCCTAATTATCAGTGCATTTTCATTGGCGCAACTTAATCACTTTGTTATTGGGTGTTATTATTATTAACCGCGTGTATCCACGTATTGTTAACATGGACGTGGAAGACCATGGTATGTACTTTATTTATTGACATGTTTTATATATATACAATGTTTGTTTATATTATTCATGATTTTTTTTCGAGAGGTCTTTTGTCTCGTCAATTTTTTCAGAAGTATGACTTTACTTAGACTTACAAAAAATTGCAATGCTATGCAATGCATCACATATATACCATCTTAAAGTCTGAAATGTCCTTAATTACTCCTATGAATTTCATCTGCATCAGTTTGCATCTTCTCTGATTACAGAGCTATCGAAGTATATAAGTCAAATTAAGTGTTTTTAGTAAAAAAAAACTTTTTTGTTTTTAGGTACTTTTTTTAGGTGTTCCATTTCGAGGCTTAGTATTTTCGATATTTGGCATTCTAAGAAGGGAAAAGAAAGCGAAAAGTTTAAACAAGTACTTAGTACTTTGACTGAAACTTCACGACTTTCAGATCAAATCGAAAATATCGAACTAGAGACATTAAGTACTAGAATACGCAATATATGTAAACTTATTTCACATTACTGGGCAAAAGTGTATCGTACAATGTCAAAATTATTAGAAAAATATTCAGACTGGCTTAGTGAAATAGAGTACGTTGATGTAAAACGAAGTCTCGAGCAACCCATTTTGCAACAGCAGGACGACGTTGTCAATCCCTCTACGTCCACTTCACGAGGCCCTGGCCGACCGCGAAAAGATTTTAATCAAGTTAGTGATCGTACAAAAAGAAGAAGATTAGCTGAGCTCTCTAATGTAGACAGTTCTGCTGTAAAAACGTTGCTCGATGCTTCAGATTCTAGCTTCGAGTCGGTAATGGCAACCGGTTGCCATTACCGACTCCTATGGGTCCGTATTAAAATATGTAAAGACAATGTATTACCGACTCATAAAATGTGGGCAATTTATAGTCGGAGTTTTAGGACATACCCGGGTAACAATCGGTAATAGCTGCATAAAAATCGTTAATAGATTCACAGCCGTTATTAAGGGACGGTAATAGCAACAATCGACTTCGTCACTTCTTATTTTTTTTTTAATACGATAATCCTTTATTTATAGGCTTTTCACCGAGCAAATATAATCTTTATACTTAACACTAACATATAAAATTAAAAAACTAAATGTGATGGCAACCAGTATACTTAAAAAGTAAGGTCGATTTTAAAATTGCCTTAAGAGGGTCGTTAATACCTGCGTTTACCTTACGACTATAAATTAATTTCATAAAATATTTAGATGGTTGGTAATTAAAGTTTTCACCGATCTGTAGAGTCGACATACATCACTTATGGCTTTTTCTCAAAAAAGTGGCACCGCGGATTCACTTTTGCATTTTTTCAAAAGTATTGCGATTTTGCATTTTTTTTATTAGGATCGCTAAATCTCTATTAAAGTAACTGTGCACATGCGGAGGGAAGATATTTATTTAATTATTTTGGAAGATACAGGCGGTTGAAATTATGGAGTTGACAGGTAAACGACCTCGATGTCAGGTGAAAGACGTATTGTTACCACGTTATCGACAATAGGCACAGGTTAGTGAGACACTGGTACAAATTAATATGACACTTTTTGCAGGTTAACGTCAATGAGAGCAGGTTAGTAGTTTAACCCGTCAATGACGCCACCCACAATATAGTGAGCGCAGCGACCGTGGCCAGTACGGAGTCGGTTAATGCTACACCAGTCCCGTCTTGAGAGATGGAACCCTTCTATACAGGAGCCTGGTGTAATTGTAGAGCCCAATTTTCCTGCCATCTTGGAGTTCCACGACTGCGACCACTCTGGCTTCAGATCGAAATTTTGAGGTGTCAGGCTTCAGGAAATGCTGCACGGGGCGTTTCTGGAATTTAGGCGTTCAGTAGTGGGATTCATCACGAGGCTCGGGTTCTTCTGGATCTTCTCTGGATCGCTACTTCTCGTAACAGGGCGAAATTCCTACGTAAGTCCGGTGGAGCGATTCTTGACAGTACTGGAAGCCAGTGGCAAGGAGAAGATTGGAGCGTGCCGGAGATAAGTCGCATGGCCTATTTCAGCTCGACGTCAACTCTGGTGGTGTGGACGCTATTTAGCCAGACCGGTGCGCAGAATTTTGCAGTCGAGTACACTAGAGACAGCGCTGAGGTGCGCAGCACGTCTGCGCATGCTCCCTATGACGTTCCGCTCAGTTTCTGGATGATGTTATTTCGGGTCTGGAGTTTGCGAGCCATACCGGTAAGGTGATTTTTGTAGGTCAGAGAGCGGTCTAGAGTGATGCCGAGGTATTTTTGGAAGAAGTTGTGTCTCATTGTAGTTCCCTATATATTGACTTTTAGCTCCTGCGTGGCGCATCGGTTAAGCAAGTGGAAACAGCAGGCCTCTATATTACTTGCGCTGAGTGTAAGTCGCCATATTCGACAGTACCTGGCCAGTAGCTCCATATCACCTGATAACATGGCTCCCAGGTTTTTGAAATCCAACACATATATCGTCGGAGTAGATAAATCCCGGCAGCGGTATCAGGGACGTCGT
This sequence comes from Epinotia bilunana, assembly GCA_947049275.1. NCBI lineage: Eukaryota > Metazoa > Arthropoda > Insecta > Lepidoptera > Tortricidae > Epinotia > Epinotia bilunana. Next base: position 34,826,959 of record OX346252.1, on the reverse strand, counting down.
GGATGTATATCCAACTGTGTTCAACCTGTATAGGTTGAACAGGGCGCCAACACGGATCCTTGAGGCAGACCATTACTCACATTCTGGTATTGCTGCCCTTTGAGCCCAGGTGTACGCAAAATCGCCGCTGGGAGAGCATGTTGGATAACAGCTTTACAATGGTCAAGTTAGGCACAGTCGATAGCAGTTTGCAGAGCAATCCTTCTCTCCATACAGTGTCGTAAGCAGCGGTGAGGTCCACAAGCACCGCACCGGAAATAGTCCTTTTTGGAAGCCGTTTTCAACGTGCGTGGTCAGAGCTAGGTCCTGGTCCGTGCAGCTCCGCTCGGTTCTGAAACCTGCCTGTTCCTCTGGTACCACTCGATCTATGAGTGGCACTATCTTTTTGTATATTAGACTCTCTGGTAGTTTGTAGCAATTGCTAAGCAGCGCAATTGGGCGGTAACAGGAACCTTCTTTCTCACTTCTTCCTTTGACACTTAAAATAACCCAGGACGTTTGTTCGAGTGGAGAATGTCAGAGAACACAGTGAGCCATTTTACTGCGTTGGGGCCCAGATTAAGCAGGAACTCGTAAATATTCCATCCATGTAGTGATGATGATATTTTGCTGTTATTTATAGATCAGACAGTAAAATTAATTTTAAGCTCATGCGTGCAGAAACCGTTATATAAATGTATGTAAAACTGAATTAGTTTGATGAAAGGTTACCTAAAATAAAATAAAAATGTCTCTTCTTTTAGTATATTTTACCAAATATATATCAGGGACATGAAAATGTATGGTTTACAATGGTTTTTCAAATAATGATCCTTCACCTGTCGTAAGTGGCATTCTCCCGTTTTCATTTGACAGGTGTTCGACATGCAGGTGATGGACAAAATGACAGTTATATCAACATTAAAAACAAAGTATTTCGTTTTTGTATTGCATATCTATGCACATAAAAGTAAGCCACTATTTAAGTTCTATGACTTAATGTCGTTGCATTAGTTCACATAACAACCCAAATATGGAAGACAGAATAACGATTACTTACCCATTACAAACTCCCGCTCGCGTAAATGTTTATGTTCATAATTTTTTCAAGGGGAACAATAAAGACGTGTTACTCTAACATGTGTTAGCTGGTGACTGAAGGTCTCGATTCATGCCGGGTGGGGCACACGAGAGGAAGTAGTACTCGCACAGCGATCGCGTTTGACGTATGACAGATAAGCGACATAAACTGCGGTGGACAAACTTCAAAGGCAAATAACTCGAAACAAAAGACTAATATCGTTATTCCAAACTATAATTTTAAATATTGATTATATATCTAAATGAAATATGGTACTTGAATTAAGTTACGTAGGTAATATCGACATTTTATTTAACACGAAACTTGACTCCGCGGCATTGGGACACCGCCGGAAAACGACAAACATCAGTTACAAACTGATTTTGTGGTTAGTAAATACATCGACTTGATTTCGTAGCAACTGGCCTCTGTTCAAAAAGTGTCTTTTAACATGTATTGGTGACTCAGCCGTAAAAATGTCGCACTATAAAAAAAAAGTTCTAACATAAACTTGATGGCAGGTGGCGGTGCCACTTTTTTGAGAATAACCCTTATATTTATCTTCCTGGCTACCAACCACTTTTCTTTGTTACAGTCCTGAAGTTAGTCACAAGTGTTTAATGTCCAAGTTTCCGAACGAATCCGCGTTTCAAACGCGCGTTTGAACCGCTGGAAAATCCGCACCACTTCCCATTTTACGGATTTCACGCACCAGGGTGTTAGAACTAACCAGGAGGTATCCGTGCATGTCCACGACAACACAACGATACTAGTGTTGTCAGTGTTATTTAATTATACAACTTTTTACGAGCGTAATACAGCGGGCGTAGCACGGTTGCCATTTTATCACTTATCGTTGTGGATAAGGCATCCGTCACTCTCGCACTCGCATACTTGTCAGAGCGTGACGGGCGTCTTTACCACAACGATAAGTGATAAAATGGCAACCGTGCTACGCCCGCAGATGTTATTCGTTTACCAAACTCATTGAATTACGTTGAGATAGTACTAGCACTGCGTTGCTAGGTCACGGGGGCGGTGACACCCGTTGCACGCTTAGTTTCCTGTACGAATAGGCTTTGTATGTAGTGGTGGATGCACTAGACTTGCGCATTGCAAACCCTAGATTAATTGAGCTGTGCTCGAGTCATAACAACTAAAGTACATAAAATGTAAACCTTAATATGCCTCTTAAAGCTGTCGAACTAAGGAATAAATACGTAAAACAATTGGTACCACTTTAAACGTATTCTTATTGCTGAGTGCTCAGTTCCGCATCGCGTTTCTAATGTATTGAAATCATAATGTGAAGCCTCCTGGTTCATGCTCTCCCTTGGGCAAGCGTAAAGCCTGGTGCGTATGAGCCTGACGCGCTAATATTGAAATTGGATGAAGGATTACCAAATCAAATAGAATAAAGTTTTACTTGCAAAATTTAGGTCATCCTTACGCAATTAGGTGTATATTGATAGTGTATATTAATTAACACATGCATTGCCAAGAATTGCTACGCGCTACGTTCGTAGTCAATCATGTAGTTTTCCCGCTAAGTAGCGGCAAGCGCCAACAGCCTAAGCGCCCGCTAGGCGGGTTCCTGGCAGTGAGTGTGTTAATAATATCTGTTGAAACTCAAAAAATAATAGACTGCTGCTTAACCTGCGGCTATGGCGGTTGTTACAGTCTCAACTTTCTTCTCGGATTTTTGGGTTATTCCCAGCTAGCTACCCACTAAAGGTAGCTAAACACTTTGGTGGTAGCAACTCCTTAGAAAAATTTGCATATTCTGTTACCGTTTCGGACGCCATTTTAGATTTGGAAAAGTTCCATGGTGGCCTGTATACTATTTTCGTCGCCTACGCCGTAGTCGCTTTCCGTTACATACGAGGAAAACCACGGGATCGGCTAAGAGCGTAGCTCGTAACGATTCTCGGCAGCGAAAGTGTTAACACATTCACTGCGAGGAATTGCTACGCGTTATGCTCGTAGCCGATCCCGTGGTTATCCGGCTAAATAGCGGAAAGTAGCTTCGCCTTAGAGGGGACGGGGCTAGACGGGTTCCTGGCAGTCAAAGTGTTGAATTAGAAATAGTCTTACAGCGTGCTGTTTTCTACTAGACAAGCCTTTTTATTTGATTCTCATATTAAGTGGGTTATAAAAAAGCCCTAAGTAATCATTTCGTTCATTTAGTCACAATTTACATGGCATGTTAATTTTAGGCACATAAAAATGTCATAAAAAACTATTACATTAAATACACAAAAAAAGGATAAAAGCTTACAATTAGGTACGTACGTAGTAATTTGCTGTAACTTTTGTTGGCGTTAAACGGCCACATAAGGAAATCTCTGTAGCATTGCGTGTTTGTTTACAGAGACATGATGAAGTTAAAAGAAGGCATGGGCGAGAAGCTGGCGGTGGTTTCCAACTTGCTGGGGACCGCAATCATCAGCGTTTGCCAGTCTTTCCCTCTCGGCTGGGAGCTTACTCTGGCTTGCCTGGCGGTGCTGCCGTTTTCTTTAGCGGCATCCATTATATTATCAGATGTAAATATTTCTTTCAAACGTTTGTACCTATCATATTCACTGTGTCAGATCAAACTGCACAAGTTTTTTTTTCAATTTCAGTACCAATCAAAATCTTCCGTACATGAGATGATGTCGTACAGCAAAGCCGGCAAGCATGCAGAAGAAGTTTTTAAAGCCTTTAAAACAATTGTGGCATTTGCCGGCGAACACGAGGAAATTGGAAGGTTTTATATGATTTATGTTTTTTTATCACACTTGCTCGTAGAGAACTTTATAACGCGCAAGCATACAAAGCTATAAATACGGATCATAATTTTATTTTCTTAAATAGCGTACCGTAAAATGGGGTGAGTAGGGTTCGCGGGGAGAGTTGGGTTATGAATGGAGAGAAGGTATGAAAGAGGGGAGAGATGGTTTTTAAGGCTACTGCTACAAAAATAATGTATTCCAATTTAAAATGGAGCTATAGTAATACTCATAATACAAAAAAAACGATCCAACAATCTTCCAAAATCACCTTTGTATGAAAACCCATCTCACCCCAATTACGAGGGACTACGGGGTGAGGTGAGTTTTCCTGTTTATCGTCAAAGTTATGAAATGGAACTACCCAAAATAAAATAAAAACTAAAATACAAACGTCCGGAATACTTATTATACGAGGGCTGCTACTTATGTATCCGGAATAGAAAAAATAATCAAACGTACATTACTAAATATAGTTTTATTTCAAAATATTCTCCGTGATGATCGATGCACTTTTGCATACGTGTAAACCAATTTTTAAAGCACTTTTGCCACTCTGATTGAGGTATCTCCAAAACGTGTTGTTTGAACGCGTCGACCGCATCTTCACGGGTCGAAAATCGTTGACCACGTAATTTATTCTTTACATTTGGAAATAAATAAAAATCATTGGGTGCCAAATCAGGGCTGTACGGTGGGTGACCCGTTAATTTTATATTTTGACCTTCCAAAAATCGAGTTGTTTCGCGTGATGTACGACAGCTGGCGTTGTCATGGTGAAGAATGATTCTGCGTCGCTGGTTGTCTTTACGTATTTCTTCAAACACTTCTGACAAACAAATGGTCGTGTACCACTCCGAATTAACCGTTTTACGATTTTCTAGTAGCACTGTAGCCACATGGCCATTCATACCAAAAAAGCAGGGGACCATTTGCTTCAAGGTGCTTTTTGCACGAGTAACTTTTGTAGGGTTCGGTTCATTTTGAAACACCCACACTGTTGATTGCTGTTAAGTTTCGGGATCATACGCATATATCCAAGATTCGTCACCTGTGTAGATATTATAAACAGCTTTTGAGTCACCACGGTTATATTTTTTCAACATTTTTTTTGCACCATTCGGCGCGAGCCTCTTTTTGATCCTTAGTTAAATTGTGCGGTATCCAACGCGAACAAATTTTTTTTACAGCTAAATGTTCATGTAATATCCTATTAATGCTCGTCATAGATATCCCCAGAATTACCTCTATCTCGCGATACGTAACATGACGGTCATGCATTATAAGTTTCCGCAATGCTTCAATATTTTGTGGTACAACAACGGCCGATTTCGGGCGACTTTCCTTAACTTCGTCCGTAAGCATACTATGTCCACGATTGAACTCACTAAACCAGTGATACACAGTAGTTTTTGATGGAGCTTCATCACCAAAAGTCAAAGTTAGTTGATCTATGCATTGTTGTTGCGTTAAGCCACGCCGAAAATCGTAATAAATCATAGCACGAATATTTTCACGAGTAAGTTCCATTCTTGCAACGAGATAACATTTTAAACCCGCCAAAAACAAAAGACTAGATGTAGAGACTAGCGTACTCAGGAAAAAAATATATAGCGGCCAGTATTAAAAGAAAGTTCAAATTTTACCATGTGGAGGTCAAAAATTGTGTTTACGAAAGTTGGAATCTTCCGGATTCCGGATACATAAGTAGCAGCCCTCGTATACACCATTCAGTTTGTATAAGTAGAAATAAAATGTTATCGAGGTTTCAATGTCAGTTTTCACCCTACTCACCCCATTTTACGGTATGTCACTCATACATGAGTGAAAAACCGGCAAAGTGCGTGTCGGTCCACGCGGAGTGTAGGATTCCGTAGTTGCCTGTCTGTCTTTGCGGCACAAACTGCTGTATCTTTTGATTGCGTTGGCTTAGAAGTTAGATTTTTCCGCAGCTCCAAGAGACAGTAATTTTTAGCTTGATACCTAAACGCGTTCCTGAGAAACAGGGTCTTGACAGTCCGACGGACGGACGGACGGACACCAAAGTGATCCAATAAGGGTTCCGTTTTTCCTTTTGAGGTACGGAACCCTAAAAAGCGAAAACAAAAGTAATCCCATTTTGAAAAGTGGGTAAACTAGCTACAAGATGACGACGTGAATAATTACATTTCTTATTCTCTATCTGCAATCATTAAGTGAATGATGATAATGTACCTACATCTTCGACTTATCTTTCATTTATTATTCCAGACATTATGCAAATACCTACATATTAAATAGGGTAAATCGCCGATGCATGGCTGGTCACTTTAGACGACGTGCGATGGCCACTAATTTGGCGGTCTCGTAATCAGTTCTGCTTCTAATAATTTTGATGTCCCATGAGTAGTCGCACCTTTCGAAACGCGAGAGCTCAGATGTTCAATGCAATGAATAAAGTGAGCAAACCTACCTACAAAAAAATATATTGATAATAATGTGATGTAGAAGTTTAAGGATTTAGGCCAGGTCTTAAAAAATAATAATAAATGAATATTGAAATAAAAAAAAGTGTCGATTATTTGTGCAATATGACTCGTTTGAGGCTTAGGTATGAATATGTTGACTTCATGTTTTTAATTGCAGACTCATAAGTCAAAAAAATAGTTCTATCAAGCCGATTTCGTCCAATTATGTATCGAGTCCGTCTACGGTCTTTGAAATTTGATGAATATTAACATTTATTTTCTTTGATGTGCTAGAACAAATTGTTTTTTTTTTTTTAAACTCCTTAAATAGCTTCAATTTCAAAAAAATTAGGACAAGATTAATCGCCTACTAACTAAGCACAATAAAAAATCAAAAATTATAACGTATAATTGCAGATATACTAACAAATGCTATAAGTACTTAGTTCGTGCAAAATTTTGTTATTTTGTACCAGATTTCGAGAGTGCATAATATAAAAGACAATTTACCCTACATACTTGATACTCGTACTAACAATAGGTACATTGTGACACTGTACGGTAAGTTTATATTTTTTTACCGTCCGTGTCGCACAGATTCTTTAACATCACATTTTCGAGGAACAATATATTTTATAGTTAATTCCTCTTGTCTTTGTCAGGTTACAGGAGCTAGTAAAATGGTACATTCTGGTGTAGGTACAAGAAGTTGCTGGAGCCGGCAGAGCGGTACGGGCGCAAGCGTGGGCTGTACACCGGGCTGGGCACCGGCTTCAGCTGGGTGCTCACCTACTCGCTCAACGCCATCGGACTCTCCTACGGCAGCCGCCTCGTGGTCCAGGGTATGGCCAATACAGACCCGGACGCGAGCCGATACGTCGTAGGCGAAATGTTCACGGTAACTACTACTAGGCACAGCCGACTCTGTATACATGAATGTGTCGTTATTCTTATTTTTTCATCTTCCCACTTTGTCCGCGTATTCATGTTGTCAACTGTCTTAATCCTAACTCATCCACGTGCCTAAGACGTCAATTTCGGACACATTTACAGAGCTGCCATAAAATTTACCTTAAAATGAATATTGTGTAATTGGTGACCACAGTGTTGTGCTTGAATTGCACATAAATCTGGAGGAGTTAAGACGAGTTAGGCTAACCTAACTCGTCTTAACTCCTCCAGATTTATGTGCAATTCTCAGTCCTAAGACTGAGGACCGTTCAGACAAGTTAGGATACTAAACCATCCTAAAACGTGGACATCGTTGGAGCTTTCTCCACAGAGAAAGAACGAGACTTGACTAATTATATGTATATATCAAAGCGGTCCCGAGACCGACGTTTATACAATTGTATGCTTAGATTTAGCGATATTTCTTAACTTTTGTTCCAGATAATGTTTGGCATGTATATGGCAACTCAGTCCATAACATTTATCGTTCCTCACATGGAATCATTTGCAGCGGCACGTGCTGCAGCAGCCAGTCTGTTCGGTATTTTGGACCAACAACCAAAGATAGATAGCTTGAACGTCCAAGGCCAAAAACCCGGTAGATTTACTGGTCGAATATCCCTCGAGAATGTCACATTCAGTTATCCATCAAGACCCGAAATCAAAGTGAGTACTGACATTGGAATTTTGGGGAAAGTAGATTAAAGGTGTCTGGGATAACAAAAATAACTTACATTCTAGACACCCAAATGAGAGTCGGCTATATTGAAGTTCAAGAATTTCATGACAAGAATTAAATATAACTTATCATCTTTATATTCAGTACTCAATTAGTATAAACACTGTATACATAAAGAATGAATTTCTAAAACTGTGTCTACAAAAAAACACAATTTCACTTGCAGATTTTGAAAGGGTTTTCTCTTCGCATAAATCCTGGAGAAAACGTAGCTTTGGTTGGGTCATCCGGATGCGGTAAATCTACGATACTTCAACTTTTGCAGAGATTGTATGACCCTGCCTCTGGCGTGGTTAAAATTGACGACTACGACCTGAAGTCTTTAAATATAGGATTCTTGAGGTCTTCATTAGGTCAGTATTATTTATTATGACAAACATTGTATCAATGAAATAAAAGTGGCGCCATACGCATACCGACTTAATAGGTTCGCTGCTTAATAAATTATTATCTTACGATTTTAATATTTCAAGGAGTGGTAGGTCAAGAGCCGGTGCTGTTTCGGGGTACTATTCGCGATAATATAGTCATTGGCCGACCGGACGCAACTGAAAAGGAAGTCAGCAAAGTAGCAAGAATGGCCTACGCTCACGACTTCATAACTCGACTGCCTCATGTACGTAATCCCGCCTAACTTCATACACCGCACACCGCACTAATTGTACTTATTGCGATGGGAATAAGTAATAAACACATACATACACACACATACACATTACACACATTTTTCTTTTTTCTATGCCATTTCTATCTGTGAGTTCCTTTAATTGGCTTTGTATTACTATGTAAGACTTATATCATGTTTTTGCAGCTGTTGGTACTCCTTAAGTATAAATAAATAAATAAATAAAATAATATCATCATTTTTATGCTTTTGGTATCAATCGCACGAGTGGCATTAAGAAGGTGTGGAGGAAGGTGTAATGAAAAGTGTGTACCCGTATTAGTTCATCTTAGCTTTTTACAAGCTTTTATTTAACTTGAACTGTTCGTTTGTTAGTTTCTAGGGTTCCGTAATCAACAAGAAACCCTTACAGTTTTGCCATGCCCGTCTGCCAGTCTGTGGCTAAGCTCAGTAACCCTTACTACTAGAAAGCTGTACTAATACGGCATGCGTATATATAAATCAATCACGCCAACAATATGGTACAATAAAATCTTTTTTTTAAGTTACACTTAAATTTATTTTTCTATTTAAACCCATGGTGTGTGGTATCGGGATAGCCTGTTTTAAAATATTATTGGTTTCTACTAACTATTTTTGAACTCAGTGGTCCATTTGGGTGAGGACCAAATTCTTGGCCAGTAGTTAGCCTAGTTAATTGATAGCAGTTAAAAAGTTCCGTTGTGACACGAAAATTAGCCATACAATTCTATGGTTAATTTTCGAGTCACAACGGAACTTTTTAACTGCTATCAATTAACTAGCCTAACTACTGGCCAAGAATTTGGTCCTCACCCATTTGCGTGATATTCGGCTTTAAAACCCTAATTTTTGTTCGAGTCAAGTGTCTTTGATAGCAAGGCCCTATTCCTGTCAGAATCCAAGAGGAATCAACATAACTCCACAACCCTTTATTATATACATAAGCTCATTAATTTGCACTTGAAATAGAATTTCCTGATCGGATCGATATGATTCGGCTACCATAGATGAATCTTTTGTATTCTAACCAAAGCTATACCTATTACTTAGAAATATATTGAATTAATTTTTAGGGATATGATACAATGATCGGCGAGCGCGGCGCTTCGCTGTCAGGCGGGCAGAAGCAACGGATCGCGCTCGCGCGGGCGCTGCTTCGCGAGCCCAGCATCCTGCTGCTGGACGAGGCCACGTCGGCGCTGGACCCGCAGTCGGAGCGGCAGGTGCAAGTGGCCCTCGACCACGCCAGCGTTGGCAGGACCACGCTCACAGTCTCTCACAGGTACGACACATGTCGCCCCCTTTCATTACCCTTTGGAACAACGTTCTTCACGTAGGTACTAAAGTGACATTGACACGCCAACTTGTTCATCCATAAGAGTGAATATTTTCACCAGCATTATATCTGATGCCATAACAAAGCCGGCAAACATATCTGACACATCCTAACGGCTCTAGAAATAGAGTTGTGTCAGATATTTATGTGCGCGTTGTTGTGGTACTTTATATATTAATGCTGGTGTCTATAGGTACAGTCGCCATCAGATAGGTATATCAGAGCGACCAAAAAGTGCTCACAAATATCTGAACACATCTCTAATGCCTCGACAATAGAGACTTGTTCAGATATTTAAGAGCACTTTGGTGGCTCTGATATATCTGATGGCGACTGTACCTAGTTGAAAGCATCAGTATTCGTCTTTGACGATGCGCACAACAACGGGCAACACATTTCGGTGTTATAGGAGTTCAAAGGGTTAAACACTCGGAAAACAGAATTGAAACTAAAATACTAATATTATAAATGCGACAGTATGTCTGACTGTCTTTCTGTCTGTCTATTAGTTACCTCTTCACGCATAAACCGCTGAACCGAATTTGGTATAGATATAGTTTGAGTCCCGGGGAAGGGAATAGGATATTTTTATCTCGAAATCCACCTCCTAAGGGGTTGATAAGAAGGGCGGGGGTTTGTATAGAGCTACGGTATAAACGAGTTTAACGCGAACGGAGTCGCGGGCAGATCAAAGAACACACCATGAAACAGATTATTTCGTTGGTTTAGGATACAATAATTAACTAACATGAACTTCCTACAGATTATCGACTATTGTTAATGCGGACCGTATAATTTGCATGGACCAGGGGTCTATAGTGGAGTCGGGAACACACGAAGAACTTATGAAAACTCAAGGTACCTACGTCAACTAAAACATTGATAAAGCGCTTTTTACAATAGGTTTACAATAGGTTTTTAGGTTTACTTTTTAAACTATATGGGAAATAATACTAAATGTCCCACTCACCAACTAGCTATCCAATATTTATCTGGTAAATCAGCATTGTCATCTTTCGAGGCAACGCAAGATATTTTGGTACACTCCCTTATTGTAAATTTGTCAAATCACATTTAATGAGGGATTAAAATGAAACATTTTTTTGTATTTCAGGATTTTATCACAAGCTGGTGACAGCCGGCAAAGACGTCAAGGAACTCAAAGACTTGGTACCAGAAACATTACTCGAGGAGGAAAATGTTGTCACCGATGAGGACGCACCTGTCGTCCGACATGATACAAAAAGACGATCCACCACAAGGATAGTCAGACGGTTTTCTAGCAAAACAGGTAAATAGTTTCATTTACGTAGGTACAGAAGTTTCACTGTCCGACAAACCTGATGATTGACAGGGCAAATAACGCGATTCACGCCTTTTATCAAATTTAGCATCAAATATTTTTTTACGGAACCACTACACTGAGCACGAGCCCGACTCGCAAAATACCGCCTTTTTAGGGTTCCGTAGTCTACAAGGAGCCCTTATAGTTTCGCCAGTCTGTGTGTCCGTATGTCCGTCTGCGGCTTAGCTCAGTAACCCTTACTACTCTACAAAACTGTAATTCTGCATGGGTATACAGGGCGTCCCAAGACTACTGGGATTCAAGGGAAAGTAGGCTTAAATATCGTAGATAGGATATTTTGCTGAACGAAAACATTATGTTATTTCTAACAGTCAGTAATACTGCATTCAAAGATTTTCTAAAAATAACTTGCTTCATCTGGGAATCGAACCGACTTAAAGGGAAAAAACCGGTTTTTTATGATGCCAATCTAAAATAGACAAATAATAATATTTCTTCTTAAGTAACATAAGAGATATTATTTAAGATTTGTTATTTAAGATATTAAAAGAAAGAAATAACGTCAAATTAATCATTTTAATCAAATTAAAAACACTTGAAACTGCCGATGTTAATTGAGTTTTTTTTGTAAATTAATTAATTAATGCTCAAAACTTGATTCTTCTTGTCTTATGCAAAAACGTAATTTTTTTAACAAGTTCGCTGCCTAATGATTCCTATGATATTATTTTAAGAGACGAGATAAGAGATCTCTACGCGGCGGAGCAACCAAACTTAATTTTCCAACAAAATGGAGCTCCAGCTGATAATATTCGGAGAGCAGCAGAGTTTCTGAATGAATGTTTACCTACTTGGATCAGTACAAATGATAAATTTTACGTTATTCCTTTCTTTTGAGATACTATCTTACTTAAGAAGAAATATTATTGTTTGTCTATTCTTTCGATTGACATTATAAAATAACGGCTTTTTTTTTCACCTTTAAGTAGGTTCGATTTCCAGACGAAGCAAGTTATTTTTAGAAAATCTTTGAATGCTGTACTTTTTGAGAATGAAAAGTGAAAAAAAAATGAATTTGTTATCAACTAACCAGAATATTAAAATCGACCATAATATAAGGCGTTTTTAATTCACTATCATTTAAGAAAATAATCGCAGTCTGTAGCCGCGTCCAAACGTTCAAGCGTGGTTGACTGTATACATGGCATAAGCTATGAGATTGAGCGGGATAGACTACATTTGGACGCAGCCATAAACAGTCAGAGGCGTTTTTCCATGGTGTCAATATTTTGTATCTGTTGTCAAACATAGCAGTAAATTAGAAAAAAAGGCCGCCAATTTAAAAAATCTTATCGGCGAGGAATTTATAATTGATTGTGTATGGATAATCTTTGTTTGTAGTTTTTCGCATTCGCAGTGAAAAGTAGAGTGTATAACTCTGGTCTAAAAGCCATATTACCACTCGAACAATTTCCCCTCACTTCGTTCGGGAAAATAACCATCTCGTGGTAATGTATTATGGCTTATTTTAGACCCTTGTCATACAATCTACTATTTCTCAATAATCCCATAGTGTGTGTGGGGGTTATCATGGGGGTATCGTTGCAATATGGGTTTCTTAAAGCTAAAATATTATGGGTTTCTTAAAATAATTTTAACGCAGTGATTTGTTTGTGATGGCTTGAATGAAGTTGAAAGCCCTAATTTTTCTTCGAGTTTCAACATTTTTTATGTCCACTTCTTGCTTCCAATAAACTTACAAAAATAAATCTGAAACAACGAAGTTTGGCTATCTAGGGGACAACAGTCTCATGCAACAATGTCCGATTTAGTATGTTTTTTGACCAATATGTTCGTCGCTAAGTTTCGCACATAGAAAGTGCGTGTGGGCGTGTGCGTGTGGTTGACGTTAAGAAAAGATTCCTATTCTACATGTAAAATTCACCAAATGGTCTTTTAACTACTGCGCAAAATACAATTCGACCAACACTAACTACTTATATTGACCCATTTCTGGCATTAATTTCAGTTGGCAGACGTTGGTTTAGCTATGGAGTTTGCTGTATTCGTGATTGTGTCGACTCAGCAGTATCTTTTATTTGACAAGAGCCAAGGTTGTTGGCCATTGTAACTAGCTTTATCATTGACAAATGACTTGCGGGTCTTCGTGTTGTTCTCTTAAACAAAAACGACAGATTTCATTCCCGTTTCTTCACTCCACTATTTTTTTTGTAAACTCAACATTCGATTAAAATTTAAATCAAAGAAATTATATAACCTGCAATAAACATTAACTTCGTTCATTGAAAACTGACTAAGCAGTTTGATTTTGGTGCAATATTCACGCCTCACCCTGGTATTACTTTTGCAGATCCTTGCGACTGGTTGACACCTAGGAGTTCCATTTGCTCAATAGCTTCCTCTGGCTTGCAAAACATTGCGCTTCGACGTAGAATAGAAATAGAAGAAATTGAAGAAGATGAATCAGAGGTAGTATTTCATTCGCTTACGTTAGAATTGTCGGGACATTTGCTATCGATTATTGTATAAATCGATAGCAAGTTTCATGTTTTGCACTTGTCCACCCATGTTAACTTCGAAGATATTTGACTACGAGGGTCAAGTTTTTTTTGCGAGATCATTCTTTAAAACAACATTGCCATAAATTAGAATGGCAGATTTTCACATAATCTAAGCTCTATGGCGCGTCTACAACAGTGTTTCAATTTTGAAACGGCTAGTTTTATTATATTTTTTCGTAGTTTTTACCCTTCAGATAGATTTTTTGCACAAACGTGCTCCTAGTTGTTTTTCTTATTATCTTATCTACAACATTTAAAATAATAAGCATTAGGTTTCCACTGCACTTTGTTAAAAATAAGAACCAAATCCAGTTTTATCAAAAATAAGTTTATTTGTAAGGCGCATTTTCTAAGATAAGTCTTATCTAATTTCTCTGGTATATTTTCTAATTTCTCTGGATCAGTTCTATGTTTTTTGAACGTCGATATTTAAACTGCTAAAACTTAAAAACTTCTCTAGATAATTAAGACAGAATAATTTATTTTTACATAGGTTAAAGTCCAGACAGCGTATGTTATTGTTATTTCAATTAGTGAATATGTAAAAAAAATATTGCGCCATAGTAATTAGTAATATATATTCACCCTCATGTGGCAGGTGAAGCCCGTAAGCGACTGGGACCTGCTGAAGCTCAATGCACCCGAGTGGGCACTGATCACCGTCGGAGCCATTGCCGCCACCGTCCAGGGCGCTTGCTTCCCGATCTTTGCTGTTATTTTTGGATTTACCAGCGCGGTGTGTATCTGACAATGAGATTTGGAATAGATGCTTTTAGGATTCTTTCATTCAATTACAAAACGTAATTTTACTAAATAATACGTATAATACTCGTATTATTGTAATAATTGACGTATGGGACAAGCAACTTTTTCTTGTTGCTGGTTTCCTCGGACTCTTTACAACGATGACTTTATAGGGTTTCAATCTTTTGGTGGCAATAAATTATATACTATTTTATTACGAGGCATTTCCTAAGCATGTAAGGAGTCTATAGTACGATTAAGTACGTATAAGTATATGTGCCTATTTTTATAAGAAATTCAGACACAGTTGTCCCCTCGCTGGCGGGGCAAATTAAAACAAGAACAAGTGTTCGACACATATTATAAAAGTTTTTATTTTATTTTTAGATACTTATTTGCTAAAGATGATTGAATCGATTTTTACGAAATTTGGCACACATCTCACTTCTTAAGCCTCAAAGTTATTCCCTAGGAAGGAATGTAATTGCAAATGGTAATTTGTATGGGCATTCATACAAATGAAAAAAAGCGGGCAAAAGGTACCTAGTTTATAATAATAATAGGTACCTTGTAATGAAATATCTCTAATATGAATGTGCTTACTCATCTTCTTTCAGATTTTCTCATATAGTGACCCGACTCGCATCGTCAACTTGGCAGACATGTACTCCGGCCTGTTCGTGGTCGTGGCCGCCCTTGCGGGAGTGTCGATGTGTCTGCAGGGCGCCACGTTTACCAGCGCAGGCTTGAAGATGACCACGCGGCTACGCCAGCAGTACTTCTCCAGTTTGCTCTATCAGGTAGGAAGGAGCTTTCATCACTTGCATTGTCAACACGGCGGATGAACGCGGGCCTGTTTCTGGTGGTAGCGGGGATATTGGCGTGTGTGTTGTATTGTTACACACATTTTACTTTACGCTATTTTCCAATTCATATCTCCCGATCTGTAATTCTCTTGTTTTACTTTTTTTTAATATACATACAAGCCAGTGTTGTACCATAAAGGCGGGAAAAAGGTTGTTAATGCTTCAAAATGCATAAGAGCTAAAACTATGAAAAATATATTTATTTATTTATTGCATACAATTAACACTAACAGTCAAGCCTTACGTGCTAATCGGCATTACAATTATTAATAGCTAACGCATTATTTAATATCAGGTGCAGTGAAATTATTATCATAAGTAAATTTAATTTAAATTTAGAACACATTTCAGTAAAGTGGCCGTCAATAGAATTTGCTAACTATGTAAACAAACCGCCATATTGAAATTGTCTTTCAATATGGTGGTTTGTTTACATAGTTAGCAAATTCTATTGACGGCCACTTTAGAGTTTAGTATTAGCTATTACGTAAGAGAGATCGAGGAAGTAAAATAATTGATTAAATGTCATTGAAAGATAAATAAATCGAAATACAATAATTGTTTAAAGTCATAACAACACAATTGCGGATAAAGTCAAAACATTCTGATAAAAGTAAAATATAGGCAATTTATTAG
Organism: Epinotia bilunana; assembly: GCA_947049275.1. Lineage (NCBI taxonomy): Eukaryota > Metazoa > Arthropoda > Insecta > Lepidoptera > Tortricidae > Epinotia > Epinotia bilunana. Next base: position 34,810,875 of record OX346252.1, on the reverse strand, counting down.
GATTAAGTCGGTCAAACATAGATCTCACGTACTAATCTAGGATATATTTTACAATAAATAATAATCGATAATAAGTGTGAAATAATAATCATAATCAAGAACAAATTTTATAATATAAATTATCATTAGCGGTATTAATAATCAAGTTGAGGACTACCTCAACCACCAAATCAATTGTTACCACTAGGTAACAATTGATTGTAAAAAGGGAGAAGATGCGGTCAAGAAACGGTTCTCTGGTGTGAAAAAGACATCGAGTTGGCTGTCACTGTTTAAAATATTGTTTATTAGCATCAGTACGCTTGGTGCAGGGGAGAGGAGTCAAGTGCGCGCGTCCGCGCATTATAGGGACAGAGTCCTCGGCTGCGCGCACGCGGCGCAAGGGTCCCCACTCTGACTGGTACCATAGCTGGTAGTGTAGGATTGGCAACAACTCCGCGTATTCATTTGAGATATATCACTAGAAAGAAAGTTTCATGACTCATGACTTACTGAAGCCTATCAATCAAAATGGTAATTCGAAATTAGAACTACTTATACTAAAAACTCACTTTTCTAAATTAGGTCCCTCTGTTTCAACCCTCCTAGTACCGAGGTAAGTAGAAACAGGTAACAAGGTGAGTTGACACACAATGAGAGACTATGATTATGAGAACAATAAACACGAATTTCTTTTTATTAAACAAAAATATACTTTGTTTGATATTGCAGGAAAGTTTCCCTGAGATCAACCAACTATAAAATCTGTATACTGTATAAGTATACTAATTTAATAAATTCATTTCTTATTTATTGTAATTAGTAAGGCACATTTTAACTAGTTAGAGCACACCGGCATGTCAGTTCACTCATATCAGGAGCAGTCCGGCTGGGGAATTATACCTCCAACTAACAGAGCCATAACACCACTACTGCCTCTGCTGATGGTGAGTAAGGCCACCGGGGGTGGGGACCTCCTAAGATTACGCTGTGTTGAGAGTAAGACACCTGCATTTATATCTAGCTGTCAACACAAACAATCTTCAAATCAGTAAATGTCGACAACGGGCGTGGGCACGGTCTGCTTACCACCTATAGGACGCAGGCAAAGCTTGTAGCATCATGGTATTCAATGAAAGAAAGAAAACGGGTTAACAATTCCCTATATTTTTCAGTTCAGAGCTTTTTAAGATTGTACAATGTAGCAATTCGTGTTCGTAGGAAGTGGGATACTTCGATCGGCGGAGCAACACGGTGGGCGCACTGTGCGCGCGGCTGAGCGGCGACGCGGCGGAGGTGCAGGGCGCCACGGGGCTGCGCATCGGGCTCATCCTGCAGGGTGTCAGCTCCGTCACCATCGGCTTCATCCTGGCCGTCTGCTTCAACTGGAAACTCACCCTCGTCGGGACGGCCTTTCTGCCCATCGTACGTTTGTAGTAAAAGTAAGGTGTTATCAAACCGCGATTAGAATGGGATTGGAACTGTCAGTCCATATAAACTTTGATATGGCTAAACTGGGAAAATACTGGGACCAGCAGTGGCAGAGCAACACGGTACACCACGCAACACCTGAGCTGCGGCGCGGCCTGTGCAGGACGCTACGAGGCGGCGCGTCGGGCTCATCCCGCATATCATCCACTGTCACACCGTCCACTGTCGCTGTCGGCTTTTAAGGGAGAGGCTTTGGAGGGAGAAGTGGACTACCTCTGAACAGAGATTTTCAAATAACTCTGGTGTCACCTGCAAACAATCTACGAACTCCTTATCAGGTAACTGTTCGTAAAGGGAGGCCTCTCGCGTTCGCCCTTGCCCCGTGCGCTCCCTTGCCAAAGCCTCAGCCAATATCGCGACAATTTTAATCAGAAAAATCGTAGGTAAGAACGAGTGGTTGTTTGTTGTATGTATTATCAATAGAATATGAGTATATTAAATATTTTTACTTACAAGAGTTGAAAGCGAGTATTATTATTATATAATAGAAATGGCAGCCTCGAGGACTCGCCAGAATCGGTGAAGATGAATGAAGAATCAGAATAACAAAAAGATATTATTTTTAACACCCAGACCATTAACTAAAATACTTCAAACGAGGGTGTACAAACTACTAAGAAGATACTACTTTACGTATCGAGGATATGAGCTTGACACATGTCGCTAAACAATGAGAGAAAGAGACTGCGATATGAAAATTGGTGAAACGTAGGCAAAACGATAACAATTTATAGCTATCGTAGGGTCTTGACATTTCATAATGAGCTTCGTCCTGTCAAATACGACGAATTTCGGATTTCAGAGTAGGCATTTTCGAAAGATCATTCGTTCATCACGAAAATCGATCCGCAAACGAAATTCGAAAGTGTTGGTGGTAAGAAACGCCCTGACCGCCGTCTATAGCCATGTCCAAACGGCCGAACGCGTCAGACAGCAACAGGGGCGCTAGTACGAAGTTCGAAACTCAAAAGTACGCCATTCGTTTTGGCCGTTTGGCCGTCACAGTCAAGAGCAAATAAAACGGCACACTTTATGCAGAATTTCTAACAAAACCTACTTGTTCTTGCTCTAGAACGGTCTAATGTCAAGACTGTGAGAGCCCAGCCTCAGCCAACACCTGACGCAGGACAAAGTTTTTTTTAATTAAAGATATCACAATTTTGCATATCTTTCATAAATCTCTGTCTCGAAATACTACCTTTTATGAAAACGATAAAATATCCTTTCAGTCCAGTCGCTCAAATCGAAGAGGTCGCAAACCAGCATACTAAACAAGTGAAATTAAGAGATTTTTCAAAAAAACCAAACACTTTTTTCAAATTTTATAGCCTATGTCACTCCCACGATCAAGAGGAATCCAACGACACCTCATATGTCGGAATCCGTCAAACGGTTTAGGCTGCAGGGCGTGCCAAAGAATACGGTCACATACATATGTATACGCTCGAAAAACATAACCCTCCTCTCCTTCGGCAGTCGGGTAATTAAGTGGTTGCCAACCGGCTCAATCACTCTACTAAAATTACTTTACATTTCAGTGTAGTCAGGCAGTTTTAAATCTGTAAGAATAAGTAATGGTTGCACCTTAACTCAATATTGTTTTATTTATAAGGGACAAATACGAAGAGGCAAATCAAAAAATATAAATTATTATTGGTTCCTGAAATCACTATTATCGGTTTTTGCAGCACTCAATTTGTTAAATTAAGCCTTTTATACACCTATCCATTTGTCACAACAAACCGCCTACTTAAATCTGAATGAATTCAATGTTTTCTGTCTCTATAATGGCCTTTATGAGTTTAGCAACATTCGCTTTTTAGGGTTCCGTATTTAACAAGGAACCCTTATAGTTTCGCCATGTCCGTCCGTCTGTCGGTCTGTCTGTCTGTCCGTCTTCGGCTTAGCTCAGTAACCCTTACTACTGGACGGACTGACGAATAGATGGACATACGGACATGGCGAAACTATTAGGGCTTCCTTGTTGACTACGGAACCCTAAAAACGTCCACTAGGTTATGTTTTTGACTTATCGGAAAACATCTTCGGGAAAACTGGCAAAGAATCCTCCCCTGAGGTTTTCTTGGACGCCACACACATCACAGGCATCACATCGTCAGGTTTTATAGACCATGCATTGTGAGCCACTATTATAATACTTACAATACAAACACTAAAAACACTTTTACGAGTCCCTATCTCAAAACACAATACGAGTGTCTATTTCAAAAATAACATAAAGAGTTCCAGGAAATCCAGAAATAATAATTTAATTTACACCAACACATGGAAAAACACGATGACAGAGACGTTAGAATTTGAAATTTAAAGAAAAAAATAGAAAAAAATATTGTCAATTTGACAACGCATGAGTGTTGCCAACCAATATATTATGTCTTGTAGGTTGGCAAAACTCGTGAGTGAACTCGTGAGAGTGAGAGCCCATACATTTGTTCTTAATTAGTATTGGCAGTTCCTGAGGGCTGACTAAATCATTAATGAGTTGTCATGTCATGACAAAATCAAATCATTTTCCCAAGCTAAAGCTTTATCTAGCCACCTGCACCGCCTCCTGGCGGAAGAGGCGGCTCGCTCGGCGGCGCACGAACACTCACCAGTTGTCAACGCGCAGGCGCTACTTAATAAAGTAATTCTGTATGCACCGGATTGCGATTTGTTTGCCTACAACTGGAGTAAACTTCTCCCTATTTTTAAAAGATTTTGTGAGATTCATTTTTAAATATCATTTGTTACTATAACTTGTTTCTTATTGTGTATAATGAATGTATGTTAAATAGTTTAAGTTTACCAGCGCCTTGGCACATGCTGTAATGCTGTTAAATTATATATCTAAATAAATAAATAAATAAATCATTAATCGAAAACCATTTGAGTAAATATGTTATCTGAATGTAATAAACTAGTTTTCCGATATTTTTTTCCCACTCGTTTTGAAAAAAATCGCTAAAATGTATAAACCGGAAGTGTGATGTCATTCTTATGGCTGTAAACGGACAGGGGGCCGATTTTTGACTTTCGAGCGCTCGAAAATGAAATAAATTTAAATGCTAATGTAGTGTCATAATCACAGGCACTTACTGGATAGAATTGAATACGAGTGGTCAATACCGCACTTTTTAAATTTTCTATCGTCATTTCAAAACAGCATTTCATAATTTTTGACAGTTTTCGAGTGAAAGAGTCGAGCGCTCGAAAGTCAAAAATCGGTCCCCAGTACTTTAGCCAATAAAATCAGTAGCCTTAAGAAAATTCAAATCACTTCCGGCTGTCACAAATTTCAAATTAAGGTGTCAACTGTCAGTGTGATTGTGCCATTTCTGCGTTTGTCAACTGTCAAAACATTTTTTAAAGAAATTGGCAAAAGTAAAACTGATATTGGCAAATCCACCTTGCTAAAACAGCAAGGGGTAAAAGCCATACTTAAAAAAAAAGAATATTACATTACGTCATAATTTACTTACGACCTTTAGGAATTAGCTACTTTTAGATTTAATATTTTAGAATGAAAATTAGGATTTAAGAGAATTGAAAAAACACGTATACGTTATAATCTCGTTTTCTATCGATCTAGAAAATAAAATAACCCACTTAAAAATATGAAATGTTGTCACACATGCGATAAAGAATCATATCCACTATTGCGTGACAAGCGATAGCAGCCATGGTAGCCCCGCTGAAGTCGATAAAAACGTAATGAATAGTTAAAGTGACTTAAAATAATGTAAACCCTGCAACGTTGCTGACCGTTACAGATGGTAGGAAGTATCTGGCTGGAGGGGATAGTGTCTCAGAAGTCGCAACAACAGGAGCGCGAGGCGTTAGAGGCAGCCACCTCCATCGCTACTGAAGCCATTGTCAGCATCAGGACTGTTCAGAGTTTAGGTGAGGTACATCACTTGTTATACATTCGTAATTTATTTGCAATGTGTTAGTTTTTCGCATTGTTTGAGAAAAGCACTAGTATGTATTCTCGGTCAGGTTCGCCACTTTTCGCCCTTATTTCAATGCTATTAAGGTTCAAAAGTGACGAACCTTTTCATTCCACGACTGTACTTTACCTACTATTTCCTCGTAGTGAATTTTATTTTCGTGTATTTAACACATTCAGGGCCGCATATGAACAATGTGTCTGTGTGCGATTTCAGTTACAGAACTGAAAAAAATCTGCTACTCCTTACGTGTGCTACGCCGTAGCGCGTAGCATCATTTTTCTGCTTGGTGACGGAAATCTCACGTAGCATAATAATCTTTATAATGCTTAGATATTCAGAAAGAACATTTTTGACGCTCAATATAGGCTTAGAAACTGGATCAAGCAGAACGTGTGGCTTGGCCAATGAAATCGTAGAGTTGTATTTTTCTATCACATTAATTTGTTGTGTACCGTCTACCACATACTGAACTAATACGCACTTGATAAATGTATAACACTGATTTAATATCACAATACAATATAAAAACGTAAATCAAATGTAAACAATATTTGATTACAGCCTCCGCTGACGACTGTATTTTCAGAGAATTGTCACACATTCTCTTCAAACATCCATTAAGAGTCATACCAGCCAGTCTGTCATCAATTGTACTTACATACCTCTTTTCTCCAACACTCCTCCTCAATTGTTGCCTTCAGACACTTCACATCCTCAATCACGCTCTTCAGGTTCTTTTCGATCACTAACAAACAACCTTCAACACACACCCATCTCTCTGCGGTGAAACTGATGCTTTTCTCTCACGACGGCTTTTTTCAGAAAATCAGCAACCATTTGTTTTGTGTCTAGGTACTTCAACTTAATTTCATTATTTTTAATCGTCTCCCGAATGAAATGGTAACGTACATCAACATGTTTCGTTTGCTGATTTTGCACCGGATTATGTGCTATAGCCATTGCTGATTGGCTGTCCGTACAGATTAATATAGGAGGCTCCTCCTTTCCCATAATTTCGGTTAGGAACAGTTTTAGGAATACAGCTTCTTTAGCAGCTTCTGATAGGCTTATATATTCGGCTTCTGATGTAGATAAAGCTGTACTCCTCTGCTTTGAAGTTTTCCATGAAATAGCTCCGTTTGTCATCAAAGAACCAGCCTACAAAGACGTTACCTGAATATGATCTTCTATCAAAAAGATTGCCCTCATGATCAACATCAGCAAATCTTTTAATATATCCAGATGTCTCTGTGGAATACTTCAGTCCCATGCCTTTGGCCTGGCCAGGTGTTACTCGTATGCAGAAGTCCATTGGACTGCTACCAAGAAAATTTTGAGATACCTCAAAGGTATTTGAGGTATCTCTAAATTCTCAGTCCAATGGACTTCTGCATACGAGTAACAGTTGCAGAACTGAATCATGAAGTTCACTGAGTGAGCTATATCCGGTCTAGAGCACACGGCAATATACATCAGTGAACGTATTCTCTGTAGGGTATGCTTTCATCAGGTGTCTGTGGCTCTTCTGGTTTTGTGAATCGTTGCCCTGGAACACCGGGTGTACTTACAGGTTTACACGCTTCCATTTTAAACCTTCCCAGAACTTTATTGATGTAGTCCTCTTAGTCAATTTGTATAAAGTCACTTTCTTGAGTAATCCTTATTCCTAGAAACAGCTATGCCTTTCCCAGGTCTTTCATCTCAAATTTTGACCTTACTTCATCCTTTACAACTTGCTTCTCTCTCGTTGTTGTCGAAGATGAGAATATCATCAACATAAACGGCCAGTGGGCGTAGCATGGTTGCCATTTTATCACTTATCGTTGTGATAAAGACGCCCATCACGCTCTGACAAGTATGCGAGTGCGAGAGTGACGAATGCCTTATCCACAACGATAAGTGATAAAATGGCAACCGTGCTACGCCCGCAGGATTATTATATTTTTGTCCGTTGTTCTTATATAAACACAGGATTCATTTTCGCATCTTGAACTTAAGCAGTGCAATTCTGTATGCAATTTTAAGTTCCACGATTGAGGCGCTTGTTTCAGTCCGTATAATGTTTTCATTAATAAACATACATGGTCTTCCTTCCACTTTGCTGCGAAGTGAGGTGGTTCCGCATGAAAACCTTCTCGTTAAGGTTTCCAATGAGAAATGCGGTCTTAACATCCTAAGGTTAGCTGCGAGGGCAAATGGCATTCTCATGGAACTGTACCGAACTACCGGCGAGAACGTTTCGTCGTAGTCTACGCCCTTTCTTTGGCTAAAGCCCCGTGCTACCACACGTGCTTTGTAATGAGTTTTATTCCCCGGCTTTTTATTATTTTAAATAGCCATTTAGAATCAACAATATTGCACGTTTGTTTTGGGTCAGGCTTTACTAGGCTCCATGTTCTCTAGCGCATTCAACTTCTCCTTAATTGCTTGTCTCCATTGCTCAGAATCCTCTCTCGATAGCGCTTCTTGAACTGTAAGCGGGTCGTCTTACACTACTGTTTGATAGGAGTGGTAGGATGCGAAATCAGGGAATTAAGTAGCTTTTCGTTCTCTCAGTGGATATATTCTTTCCTCCACTATTGGATCGGTAGTATATTTCTCCATTTTCTTCATCAGATTTCAGTTGACGCCCACTCTTCATCGTCGCCTTCAGCTGTATCAGTATTGATATCGTAATGATCTCCATCATTTGAGTCCAGATTCTCTTCCTGAACTATCTGCTCCTGCTGAATAGGCGGTGATGTTTCTTGTCGCTGTTCCTGATCGTCAAGATTTATTGTTACTAAGTGATGTTCCTTTTCGTCTCTAGAAACCCCTTGGCCTTGATACGTTTGACTTTCAAAGAATACTACATCTCGAGCTCTATACAATTTTCCATTCGAGGAATCAATCAATCTGTATCATTTAGATTCATCACAGTATCCCACGAAGACTAGTCCCTTGCTTTTTGGATCCTTTTGGTCGGGAATGTGCATATATGCCTTACACCCGAAAACTCTAAGATTACGTAGATCTGTTTTATGTCCTGACCATGCCTATTCTGGCATAATCCTCTTTACTGTCAGGGTGGGACTTCTGTTTTTCAGGTAGACCGCGGTATTTACTGCTTCTGCTCAAACACTAACTGGAAGTCGTCGACGATAAAGAATGAAAACCGTCATAATTATCAACAAGCTTCAAAATCAACACAATTTTATGGAAGTGTGGCAGTATAGGTTTTTGCCATTGTTATTTTTTTAATGACTTTAGGACGCTGTTCTGAAGCGGCTACATTGAACTACCAACAGTAAAAATATTCAATAGTCTTCAAATTGCAATAATAGTCATTAATTAATAATCAGTATTTAAAATAATTTACTTTAAAATCAAAGTTTTAACCGACTTCAATTTAGTACTCCGCCAAGCCACGAGAACATTTCTTTTCCAATTTACCTCATGAACTGATTTCCGAGAGCAAATGCGTTGATTATTATAGAAAAAAACCCAATCGCTGTATGTGACCCGATAATATTTGAGGACTTCCGTCAATTTCACAAGGATCACCAATTTATGATTTCCGGATGTAAATACACGAGTTATAATAGAATATACCAAAATCACTACACGCGTGCCTAATATAATTGAGGAGTTCCCTCAATTCCTCATGGATCCCATCATCCAATTGAATTTTCAAAAAATGGGACCCATCTGGAAGCATATACTTACAAACAAAAAAAAAAATTATAAATCGGCTCATCAATGACGGAGTTCTGAGGTAACAAACATTGAAAAAAAAAAAAAAAAAACAACCGAATTGAGAACCTCCTCCTTTTTTTTGAAGTCGGTTAAAAATAACGCATGATTGTCAACAAGTTTCAAAATCAGTACCTACAATTTTCTGAAAGCTTTCTGTGGCATTTTTAATACTTTTCATCCCTAGGGGCGACATGCCTCACTTTCAACCCGCTGTTTAGATAAACAATAACCTATTTTCAGAGAACGAGAGATGAAAAAGTAATTCTGTTTCCTTACTGGTCGATTTTAATATGTTGCTGTATTTTGGTTAGTTGATAGCAAATACAAATGTTTTTAAAGGCTTGTGATTGGTGGATTTAATACGGTGAAGTGTGTTGCTTGGTCAAATTAAAATGTTTAAAAATATTATAAATACCTATGTATACATAGGTACTTATGTATACTCTAGGGGCTAAATGTACCACTTTAGCCCCGCTTGCTAAGCCTAATATGACACACTTGTCGAGCACAAGAAGTGAAACAATTCAAATGTATATTTTTTTAAACACCAGGCGTTGAACAGAACTTCATAGAGAAGTTCGAGGAAGCTCTGAAGGACGCGGGCGCCGCAGTGTCTAAGAAGAGCCGCTGGCGCGGCCTGGTGCTTGGCATGGGCGTTTACGTGCCCTTCATGGCGTTCATCAGCGTCACGGTCTACGGAGCCACGCTCGTTGCCAAGGAGGGGGTCGCCTACTCCATTGTTTTCTTGTAAGATACATTTATCAGGCCACTTGATTAGGCATTATAGTAGCCATAAGTACATATGGTTGTTGCATTTGTTGCAAATTGGACCAACTTCCCGAAGTCCAGTTTGGATGAAAATGCAATATTGTGGTGCCATAATATTGGTGTGATGATGGAGACGGAAAGTGACCATACTTTATATGAGGTTTCATTTGTTGCGTGACTATGACGAAGTAAATTAGATTTGGTCACTTGATGGAATTAGATTGATACTTTATGTTTAGCACAGTCGGTATCGTCTAACCTCGAAATGCCAGGGAGTTTAAGCCCTGTTTTCGTTTTCCAAAAGTCCCCCGGTCAGGACCTCGTAAAACAGCTGCTATCTTGGAAAATATACTCCATTCGTAAGAAATTCAGGTATTACTTATTCGAAAACTACGTGCTCCTATGAAAACCACAGAACACCCCCACCCCAGAAGTCTAATGTTTCTCAGTTTGTTCGCGACTCGAGTCACCAAGCGTCAGAGTTATAGCGCTTATATAATCCGCGACCGTTAACAAAATGTCAAACATTAGACTTCTAGTGGGGGTGTTCTGTGATGAAAACATAGTTTAGAGCAACATTAAAGCTGAATAAATTATGCACAAGCCTGTATGTAGTACACCACTTTGATGAGTAAACGTGTCTTCATGCAGAAAAATGCAACCACATGTGAGATTTTCCCTCAATGATCATCCAGGGACGATTCACCAAATTTGAAGCTCGGGAGAATTTCAAATCCATTTTGATTGGCACAACAGGATATAAACTACATTAAGAAAAACTATCACGGCTAAGTAAGGAGGCATAACTAGTTGCCGATTAATAGTCGACATAGTGAAAATGTACTTAGAAAGGTCCACTTTCGTACAAATTCGGCCGACGCAACCGCACCATTTTCTATGTTTTCAATAACAACTATTTTCGATTTTTCATTTTGCATAAATCGAATAAAACCAAGTTCATAATGTTCAGTATCGTCATCATCAGCCTATACACGCCCCACTGCTGGGCACAGGCCTCTCGTGGTCAAGAGGGTAATAAAATGTGTACTATTATAAAATAAGTCGGTTCTGGCGCTTCGGCGGCCGCTACCGCGGCACGCTCGCTTCACTCGCTCGGCTCGCGCGCTGTAGGGTCGCAGTTCTGCCTAACAGTCCTCCTCGCTTCGCTCGTCGTCGTACCTAACGGCGACCTGCCTTAAGGTAGAATATGTAAGTTGTTTTATAATTTATGTCATATTATATTATGACACCCGATCATTCGTTAAAATATAATATATAATTCCGAGATTTCGGTTTCCGAGAGCAAATGCGTTGATTATTAGGGAAAAAAACCCAATCGCTGTATGTGACCCGATAATATTTGAGGACTTCCGTCAATTCCACAAGGATCACCCTTGGCACTTCATTATTTGCTATTTCAACGGAATCTTATCAGAATCTGTGATATACTTTTGTACTTTTAAGTACATAATTGAGGAATTCCATAAGTCATCTGTGGTCTTCATCATCAATTCCACTCCACCAATTTATGATTTCCGGATGTAAATACACGAGTTATATTATAATAGAAAATACCAAAATCACTACACGCGTGCCTAATATAATTGAGGAGTTCATCCAATTGAATTTTCAAAAAAATGGAACCCACCTGGAAGCATATACTTACAAACAAAAAAAAATTATGAATCGGCTCATCAATGACGGAGTTCTGTGGTAACAAACATTGAAAAAAAAAAATACAACCGAATTGAGAACCTCCTCCTTTTTTTTGAAGTCGGTTAAAAATTGAACGGCACCCATACCATTTAGTTGGCGCGCGCGTGTCGATGTAACAAAGACAGACAGGCAACTACGGAACCCTACACTGCGCATGGCCTGACACGCACTTGGCCTCTTACCAAAAGTTTTCTTACCAAAGTGAGTACTTTTTGGTGTTAAATTAAATACGGTTGAATTTTGTCATATATGAAATGCCCATAAAGTCAATAGTTTTCAAGGAAAAAGCTAAATTAATAAAAGAAGTACAGTTTTCAAGATAGTGGTTAACCCCTATGAACCCTAGGGTTCAAATTGTAAGACATGTAAACATACTACAGTCATTATAGATTTTGACCCGTGAATAATTAGTTCTTGGATTATTTTTTCGTAGGTCCCTAGGGGGGGGTCGTTGGGAGTGTAAATTAAAAAAGTAGACTGAATCAGGCTCCTGCGTATATTCGAAAAACGGTTTTTCTTGAATAACTCGGCCATTTTTGATTTTACAGTCAAACCGTGAGAATTAAAATTGTAGGAAATTTGATGCTCTACAAGTTTGGTCCTCACAATTTTTCCTCTAGGATCGATATTTTGGAAATTAAACCTGCTACAAGCTAAAGCTACCTTTGCATGCCTACTAAATTTAACAATGGCTCTCTTTGAACACGCGGGTCGTTGCCCGCTCGTGCCGGCCAATCGACGCTACGGTTGACACCGCTTAGAAATGATTATATTTTTAACATGTAACATCATGGGTGGCAGGGTGACGGAGGCAGTAATGTACGGGGCATACATGCTGGGACAGTCGTTGGTATACGCGCCTAGCTTTAATGCGGCGAAACACTGCGGAGCGCGCATCCTATCCGTGATCCACCGCCAGCCCGAAGTCATCACGGAACCTAGTGTGACAGATTCCCCGCAATGGGTTAGTACAAATATTTAAGTATGAGAATTTAGCAAATTTTACAGAATTGGTTTTAGTCGAATGAATGAGCTACGGTAGCCTAGGGTTCGAATCCCGGCTCGTAACAATGAGTTTTTCGGAACTTATGTGCGGAATGTTTACCGTTAGCTTTTCGGTGAAGGAAATCATCGTGAGGAAACCGGTCTAATCCCAATAAGGTCTAGTTTTCCCCCTGGGTTTAGGTCAGATGGCAGTCGCTATCGTAAAACTAGTGCCCATGCTAAATCTTGAAATTAGATGTCAAAGCGGACCCTGGGCTCCTTTAGTGGCACAACTGGGAATAACGCTAGGAGGATGATGGTTTTAGTCGAATGAATAATCAATAATTGGCATTATCTTTGTTTCTAATAGACTGCTACCGGTAACTTTGCTGTCAAAGAAGCAGAGTTCAGCTACCCAACGCGGCCGCATGTGCGCGTGCTGCGAGGCCTCGACCTGCGGGTGGAGGCGGGCAAGATGGTGGCGCTGGTGGGCGCCTCGGGCTGCGGCAAGTCCACCGTGCTCCAGATGCTGCAGCGCTTCTACGACCCCGAATCCGGCTCTATTGTACGTAAATCTCTACAAGACGGTGCAGACTTACCGTTGATCGTATAAAGAGAACTTGCTGAAGTGGGGTGCCCTAACCGGCTCCCCAAACGACGGAGCACATGTAGTCTTGCCCAGCGTGCCCGCACGCCTGCTCCGAGCAAGACCTTCGAGATGCGACAGACTGTCGATAAGCGCACCTTCTGGTCCCACACAGTCTAAAACCATCGACACGAGAAGAAGAAGACAATACGGTGGCACTGGTGACGATCTTGTTTATTCATATTAAAATAATGCGGAAGTGCTCATGCATGGTGTTCTGTTTATAAGTTTTTCAACGGCCAGCAGGTTAACTTAAAACCATATTTTGGTCAGGAGCTCGACGGGCGGGATATCCGGCGCACGCTGACGCTACCGCGGCTGCGCCAGCAGCTAGGCGTGGTACAGCAGGAGCCGGTGCTGTTCGACCGCACGCTGGGGGAGAACATCGCCTACGGAGACCACTCGCGCCAAGTGTCCACGGAGGAAATCGTCAACGCCGCCAAGGCCGCCAACATTCACAGCTTCATCATTTCTTTACCTCAGGTTTGTTTGTCTTCAGTCATTTCAAATAGATATTGTACACAATTTAGAATAACGGACTTTTGGGAGCGTACCATTTTACCTAAATGTTTTTTGAACGCCAGCGTTGCTGGGGCATCAAATATAACCTACATATGTAAATTCAGAAAGTTTATTCAATACACAGGTATAGTATTTTATGCAACTGTTGTATAAGAAGAGTATTAAAACGTGAGTGTCGTGGGTTGCGATGCGAGCCTCGGCGAGCATCGCAATTTAAGACGCCACGAGCGTTTTTAGACCAGTTATACACCATTGCATACAATAGTATACTTTTTCTACGACAAATCCTACTAATATTATAAATGCGAAAGTTTCGATGTTTGGATGTTTGTTACTCAATCACGCTTAAACGGCTGAACCGATTTGAATGAAATTTTGCATGAAGATATTTTATAGCCTGGATTAAAATATAGGATAGTTTTTATCTCGGGTCCACGCAGACGAAGTCGCGGGCAGAAGCTAGTTTTAAATAAATTGCACTATTTAGACTTTTCCGGCAGCAAGTTTTAAGTATTCGTTATTTTGCTACTCACGCAATTTCACGAACTAACTGCACTTTTGTCTTCACAAACACGAATAAAATTTTAATAGTTTAGGAGTTATGGTTCATCGTCTTTCGTCTTTTCATTTTGAACTGTATTTTGGTGGGAAATCAGAAATATGATACTGATGTTTAATTGTGATGTTTTGTTTGATCTCTTGTTTATGGTTTGTTTTGTTTTTAATTTGTTAGCACTTGCCATCCGAACCAAACCGAATCCGGACCCGAACCGAATCCGAATCCTTCGCTGCGCTCAAGATTCAAACTTTGAATCACTCGCTACGGTCGTGATTCAATTTTAGAATATTTCGCTTACTCTGGACTCAAAATCAGCACTCGCAGCAAAAACATACTTTGCTCTCTTGTTGCACAAATAACTATAACCTAACCTAAACCTAACCTAACCGCCAGCGTGTCGACGTCACCCCGCTTCGCGGGGTGCCTATTTCCGCTTTGAGGGACGCATGTGAACCCTAACCTAAACCTACTTATAATACAATTGTTACGGTTGTTTGTTTTTTTACAGCGGAGGGCTTCGCCCCCCGAGCCTCCTCTTTCTGCCTGCCCTAATCTAGTTAAACCCCTGTAATCAGTTGTGGTTTGTTTTTGTGTAATAAATTCATACAAAATAAATCATTTGCCAATTAATATTCCCTGAACTATTCTATGAAATAATAAAAATGGGAATGATCTGGTCATGAAACAAAATTACACCAAACAATAATTCGCAGTAGAAGCGTGCTGAACCCATAACCTGTTATTGTAATAAAAACAGAGGGGCTGTGGCAGTAACTATTTATTTGGGAGAACACACGAGTATAAAAACATTAAATATGATTTAGGACAAAACCATCTTGTAGAAAGCCATCAACCGGAAAGAATCAAGTCTGACGTTAGCAGACTTGTCATTGCTTTTCACGTTCTGCCCGTCATGCGCCGACGATTGGAAGTCAAATACAGAACTCTAATTATGGCCAGTGTGTGCCGTTAACAGTGTACACAGACCTCATTACAACAAACTGAATATAACTTGAAACATTTTCGATGAAATAAAATTCGATGAAAAGTTTGTCGACAAAACAAGGGACACCCGATTATAATTTGGATGAATCAACGGAACATGTGTGCCTACTATTTAAACTATTTAGTAGAAGTAATGAATATTTGTTGTTTGAATAAGGGCTATGATACGAACCTGGGTACGAGCGGCGCGCAGCTGTCGGGTGGACAGAAGCAGCGGGTGTGTATCGCGCGCGCGCTCGTCCGCTCCCCGCGCCTGTTACTGCTCGACGAGGCCACCTCTGCGCTCGACGCCAACAGCGAACGGGTAACTGTCAGGGTTACGGCTCAAGCCGGGGCCGGGGCCCGCAGCTGTCGGGCGCCACCTCCGCGCTCGACTCCAACAGCGAACGGGAAAATGTCAGGGTTACGGCACGAGCTGGGTCGGAGGCCTGCAGCTGTTGGGCGCCGCCTGTTGCTGCTCGACGAAGCCACCTCCGCGCTCGACTCCATCATTGAACAGGTAACTGTCAGGGCTATGGCACGAGGTGGGGCGAGGGCCCGCAGCTGTCAGGCGCCGCCCGCTGCTGCTCGACGAGGCCACCTCCGCGCTGGACGCCAACAGCGAACGGGTAACTGTCGGAGGCTCCGACTCGGAGCTAAGGCGCGAGCCGGGGCCCACAGCTGTCGGGCGCCGCCTGCGAATGCTCGACGAGGCTACCTCTGCACTGGGCGCCGCTAACAATAATAATTCTTAATTTCTACAACCTATACATCATTGACTTATGCACTATACATCACTTACTGCTCTCCATATGCGGACTAAACATGTCCAAACCACACTAGGTGGGCTAGCACAACTTGCTCTCAAGTCTCGACGGCATGTCTTGTCTCACTCGCACTGTGCAAATTAGAAAGAGGATTTTTGTTTCTTCTCGCTTCCCAGTGCGCTCGTCAATTGTGCGTGCCCGCGTCGTTAACTAATACTTAGGTATCTACTCTTAATTTTCTTAAATTTATTTTTTAGGCTGTAACCGAAGCTTTGGAAAAGGCAGCGAAAGGGCGAACATGTGTTACTATCGCTCATCGCCTCTCCACTATCAAGGACGCCGATCTCATCTGTGTATTAGATAAAGGTAACATTCGATTTTACAACCGATCAAAAATATCATATTATACCTTCACCTTATCCCTTTATCACCTTAAGTGCATTGTAATAAGGTTCTATATAAACACAGGATGGTCAGTTAACAGTGTTGTCGAACGGTACAGTCCGTCAAGAAAGAGTAGAAATCAAATAAATAGGAACTAAAAAAATACCATACTAAATTTTTGCCATTATTGAATTGAATAATGTGACAGTTAATTTTGTATTAAGCAGTAACGCTGCTAACGAAATTATATATTTTAAATTAAAGGAAAATTTGAAAAAAAATTTTTTTTTTAATTAATGGAAAAATTGAAAAATTGAATGCTCCGAGCTGGATTCGAACCGGCGACCACAGGCATTCATGGCCCTTCGCTACTAACCAACTGAGCTATCGGAACAATCTGTCTCGGCCACTAAAAAAACACAAAAATAATAATAATAATGTGGCAGTTACGTAGAAAGTGGCGCTCTCATTTAATTTCTTCTATTTCTTGACGGACTGTACTGCCGTTTGCAGTAATTTGATTTCCCAAGTGAACCTTTCGCACATTTATATATCGCATTTTATTCATTTGGTCAAATTATCATTTAGCATAATATTTTTAAAAAGATAATTGTTCACTAGGCAAACGTTTTCCTTACGCTATGTTATTTTATTTCAAATAGTCACTTCGTACTTTCAACATATGGCATAGTCTACCTTAAGGAAGGTCTCAGTTAGGTACGGCGACGAGCGAAGCGAGGAGTGTTAGATAGAGCAGCTGCGACTATAAAGCGCACGAGCCAAGCGAGCGAAGCGAGCGTGCCGCGGCAGCGGCCAGCGAAATGCCAGAACCGAACATTCTTTAGTAATACTCACATTACATATTACTTAAGTACCTATACAAAAGTCTAGAGGATTTTTCTAGTATGATGACTAAGACAAACTAACACTACTTATACAGTCAGTAAGTTAGACTCTTATGGGTATTTATTGTTATATTATATGAATGAGGTCATATGAATTGATGTTCTATCCACAGTGCATTAACACCGTGGGGCGCCCGAGTAACCCGAAAGATTTTAACCACGCATTCCTAAGGTCATTAGGAGTAAAAAATGTTATATGAACCCGTCGATATCAGCAAAAAAATGTTTTTCTTGTTTTGTCGGTTTTTGTAAATAAAACTTGGATAACTAACGCTTCTCTCTCTCTTTTAATAAAACGGTGACTTTAAAAAATAAATATCAATTTAGTGAGTGGTAGCTGGCACTTTGATATCTGTCAATAGCGACGCGAAACTGGCCAACAACGGTAGCAACGTCGCAATCAAAAGAGCTAAATGCACTTAGTAATCACAAAAATAGTTTACATGAAAGTTATAATAGGTATCTTCAAAACTATGGGTATGCGCGCACGAGCAACTTTTATCTCCGCGACTATTTTGTCTCTCACATCAAGTCTAGGGGTTAGTATGAAAGTGCGCACTTCCATATTAACCCATAGACTTGATGTGAGAGACAAAATAGTCGCGGAGACAAAAGTTGCTCGTGCGCGCATACCCTAAGCCGGAATTGATCGAAGTGTGGGCATGTAGACACGCTGTTAGGGTTATTTGCCTCCTTTGATGTGTACCAAAAAACCGACATGCTGCAGGCAGCATGTCGGTTTTTTGGTACATTCATTCACAAAGGCGTGCGCATAAAGCAAACTAGACGAATAAGCCGTCCACACTGCGTCGAATACAGGCGCATAAGCCGAATAACGAATAACGCATAGCGCAGTGTGGTGCCGGCATAAGATGTCAAAAGTGTTAAAAATATGAGCGTTCTGGGGCCCATTTCTCAAAAGCTTGTAACTTGTTTAATACAAGCGGAAGTCACTTTCTAATTAGAAGGAGCCCTGATATCTCTCTTCTTTTTCATTCGGCTAGTATAATTCTAATCGTGAACTTTTCTGTTGGTAGGTAAAATCATCGAGAAAGGCACCCACTCTGAACTCGTGGAAATGCAAGGATTCTACTACCGAATGGACAAAGGACAACAGCTCGCTTGAATACATTTTCATTCGTCTTCGAGAGAAATAAACATGTGATACAGTAACGTTTAGGTTTGTTGTAGACTTGCAAGACGGCGCGCGAGTTCTCTCGATTTTTCTCGCACTATCGGTCTCTCCCTCTTATTAGAAAACTTAGAAAACGTATGGTGCGAGAAAAGTCGAGAGAGCTCGCGCGCCGTCTTTTGATAGCCGTGATGGCGAGTCCACCCGAAATTTATGTAAGGAGATTCTCCAATCCAATAAATAAGATATAATCGAAGAAATATTCCTAGTAATCAAGAAATTTCGAGTAGGTAATGGGTATTAAAAATCCGCTAAAAGGTATGAGGTTATCTAGTACCTATAAATTGATTACATAAGTTGGAGCTTACACAAAGATTATGTAAACACAATTTCATTATTGGTGTGTTAAACTAGATGATGGTGAACAGAATAAATAAATATTGTAAATATCGCAATTATCGAAAAGTGTTGTAAGCTAAATGCATATTTTACTCTGTAACTATTAAATGGTTACCAAAACGATATCAAAGTTTTCGTGTACTAGAATATTCTAACTAGAATATTCTAGTATTAACAAAAATATGACTTATTGTTATATAAAAAAAACTGTTAACCATAGCTGAAATTTTGTTTCCTACACCAGAATCATAACTACTATACAATCTGGTAATTTTTTTTCTCCGTGTAGACATCACCTAGCATAAGTTTGCGCATGTCAACATACTCTCATGAGAGTATGTTGGTTTAGTCTGTGGCGGGCAGTGATAGCGGTCGTTTCGAGTGCAATTTTTACTCAAAACTTAAAAAAATGCCTTCTTTTGCATTGCGCCATTGCACCAACAAGAAACCCAACAATAGTAAAAGTACGGGGATCACTTTTCATCGGCAAATTCACAGATTTATGAAATAACATGAATTTTTCTGTGAATTATAAAATGCCGATGGCGGCCATTATTTCAAAGATTAAAAATGTAGAAGTGACAATTTCCTAAGACTATTTTGCCTTATTAGTAGAACATTAAACTTACTAGATTTACTGATTTGAAGCTTTAAAGATATTAATTTTTGCGCCAAAATAGCAGCAACCATTTGTTTTATTTTTTTATTTAATCGTTTTTATAAATAATTTTAGTGGCAACGTTCAGTTCTCCTTAATTAAATATATCTTAAGTTCTACTTATTTAAATCCTAGGTAAATTCTCTTATACTAATAATTTACGCGATGCGAGTATGGTCTCCGAATATGAACCCATTAGCAATTTAGGAGAATATAATTATTATATCAATTTCCAATTTGAAAATGGTCGTAATTTAGTTTGTTTGTCTTGCTACGATTGCTATCAAAATCGATATTTGAGCATGGACCTTAAATTAGGACTTTGTCATCAACTCTGACACAAATTGCATCAACATCGTGCATCCTCGGTAACTATAAAGATATCCAGTATAAAAATATATAAATACTAAATGTCGGTGATTAAATAAATAATTAGTTTTTTATAAGTGTATTAAATCCCGCTATAGCCATAACTGAATCCGAACTCAGAAAATTGTCGCATCTACTACGTCTACATACTCTTTGATTTTCCAAGATGGCGGCCTGATTGGAAGACGTCAAGAAAAATGTTCTGGGTTGCCAGTCTATACGTAGTAATAGTAAGTAAATGGTCCGTACTGAGTTAGCACCAAAGAGTAAAGTAAGCATATAGGTAAATAGTGCCCTCTTGAAGCGTTTAATGGAAACCTTTTTGACAGTGCCATCTTTTAATTGCATCCGAAACTAACTATGCATGTGTGCGTGTAGAACCAGTACCTACACATACATGCAAAGCATATTTTACTACTAGTTGGGCAAACTTTTCTATCGTTGTCGATTTTTTTCCTCAGAATTGGATAATCAGATTTATCCTCAGAATTGGATAATCAGGTTGTAAGAGCTCGTGATTCTGTACAATGTCCTACATTGAGTCACAAATCGTATGGGATATTCTTAACTCAATGGGATTCTTAGAATCAAAAGCTCTTCAAACCTACCGAATTTCATCAAATTCTGCCGAAAATTTTAAATCGACAACGATAGAGAAATCGGCCCAGCCGCGACATACAATTACGATTTTTCTCGCACAAAAAGAGGTATAGTGCGAGAAAAATCGAGAGTATGTCGCGGCCGTCTCATGATAGCCGTGCAGGTAAGCTTTAGAGCAAGTCGATTTTAATTATTCTAACCACAAATCCTTTCGTGGTCGAAAGAAATTACATCGACGTTTAGCTCCGAAGTAGAAAATGCATTCTAAAGTGACAGTGTAAGTAAATATTAACACGAACAAATAAAATATTGGATAACATGTGTTGGGTGTACTCCTCTTTATGAACCGTCTTCTGACCAGGAACCGTAAGCTCGTCAATGAAGAAGTCAGGATAGTACAAATCTTCCTTTAATGTTGACAGGTTGATACATGCATTAAGATAGGTAAAATATATTAAAACGTGTGTCGCCGCTATGGCTGTACGGTGCAGTCTGAGGTGCTCGGAGCGGGGTCGTGACGTATCCGTGACGTCACTAGAGTACCGTTGCATCTCTGCACTGATTTATGTTGCGCAAACATCCTCCCGCCTCTTAAAGCTTCGCTTTAAGCTTGATCGTCGTCGTCGAGGAAGGGACATATTCTGTTGATTGCTCGGCGAACGGTGCCCTTGGTTGTGAGGATATCTGCGACGCGACAGGCTCCGTCGGTGCCAGGATACACAGCCTGAATGCGGCCTAATGGCCATTTGAGTGGTGATGTCGCCTCGTCCTTTATCAAGACCATTTGACCGGGCTTGATGTCTGGGCGCCTTTGCTGCCATCGGGTGCGTTGCTGTAGCTCGCAAATATATTCTTGGCTCCATCTTGACCAAAAGTGCTGCCTTGCTTGCTCAATCCTGGCATATCTATGAAGCCGGTTAGGGTTTGCATCTTTCAAATCAGGTGCCGCTAGTGAGATAAGGGGTCTTCCAATAAGAAAATGCCCTGGGGTGAGAGGTGCTAGATCTTGTGGAGATGAGGACATGGGATATAAAGGCCTAGAGTTAAGTATAGCCTCAATCTGGGCGAACAGTGTTGTTAACTCCTCAAAGGCCAAATGAGCATTCCCTACCACCCGTTTCATATGAAATTTCGCGGACCGGACAGCCGCTTCGTAAAGGCCCCCAAAGTTAGGAGCATACGCAGGTGAAAAATTAAATATTATCTTATCATCTACAAATGAATCTGACACAGAGTTGGAAGCAGCATTGAGAAATTCGCCTAGCTCGCGGCTAGCACCTACAAAATTCCTCCCATTATCGCAAAATATCTCGCGAGGAGCCCCTCGGCGAGATATGAAGCGACGCAGTGCTAAAATAAAATCTTCCGTGCTCAGAGAACTTACAAGTTCTAGATGAACTGCCTTAACCTTAAAATCTATAAATACACATAGGTAACTCTTATGGAGTTTTGCCCCACGGCCTTTCTTGTCACTAACTAAAAATGGGCCCGCAAAATCAGTTCCCACCACTTCAAACGCATATCCAGGTGTAATCCGTTGATGTGGCAGGTTACCCATTATTTGTTGCGCAACTTCTCCTTTCATTCGTTTGCACCGAGTGCAATCATTGTAGGTTCGCCTAGCAAGCAGTCTGCCATTTAATGGCCAATAGTGATCTCGAATGACTGAGAGAAGAAGTTGCGGCGGTGCATGCATTAATTTTAAGTGATAGTATCTAAATAATACCTAGTCGGTCCCAAAGTTCTGTCACAAATGAAAATAATGATAAAAGCAAAAGTAGCAATCAATTTTTAATAAATTATATACCGATTTAAAGTACATTTAATAAAGAATTAAAATTACTCAAAATTATTCAAAATTACCTCCTTTGTTTTTAATACAGGCCCTTAATCGGTGCGGCCAGTCGTCTATCGCAGCACGCATCATTTTCATATCTATCTCAGTGACTGCTTTTCTTAAAGATGACTTTAGGCTCTCCAAATTTTTATGTGGTTTAGCACAGACCTTCCCCTCTAAGACCTGCCAAATTTTATAGTCCAAAGGATTAAGGTCCGGACTAGAGGAAGGCCAATCTTCGTGTCTTATACGCACGTGAGGCCGCGCGCGATGCCGCCTGGCGCTACGTGTGGACGAGGGACGGCAAGATCTTCGCCCGACGAGTAGACGGCAGGCCTAGTCAGCGAATACGCCAACTGTCCGATTTGGAGATGTTTCGCAAACCCGTTGATTAGACCTAAAAAAAAAAAAAAGAAATTATTGTTATTGTGTTTTTTCGTAGTAATCAATTCGTTGTGTCCAAAAGTATTCAGTCTTTCTTACCGTGTTTTTATGGCCCATTTGTTATTTACGTGTTTGTGTGTCGTCGCGGGAGTGAATCAATATTGCACAATTACTTCAGCCCCGTATAGTGATTCAGCCTGGAACAAAGCAATATTTGATGTCATATTTATTCATTTTACCGTTATCCATATATGCGTACATTATTTATTATATATTTATGCAACACCAATCGTTATTTTTGCTGTGATTAGTAGGAATGATTGCGTAATACTTACGGGTAAACAGTTGTTCGTTTGCAATTGTTATTGTGCTGTCGTAGTTATTAGTTTTTTGTAATGTCTCGTTTCAAACACTTTAAAGTTGGTTTATTTAATGCTGGCTCTCTTGGTACTGGCCACGATGAGTTGACTATGACAATGTTGGAGACTGACGCTGACATTATTGCGATAAACGAGACCTGGCTTCGCACAGGTGAGGAGGGCCGCGCCCCGACCGTTCCGGGCTATAGACTGCGGCACGTGCCGAGACCGGCCGATGTCCGCGCGGGGAGGGGAGGTGGAGTGGCGTTCTATCTGCGCCGGGGCCTTACCGCGCGCACCGTGCCGCATCCCCCCGCACCGCTCGTGGAGCAATTATGGCTTAAAATTAATATTAATTCTAAACGTTTAGTAATTGGAACTGCATATCGTCCCCCGTGGCTTAACGTGGAGACTTTTTTTGACGCTATTACGGACTCAATTACTACTTTTACTAACTACGACCGCTTAATATTACTTGGAGATTTTAATATAAATTACTGTGACAAAAATGACACAAAACTGAAACACTTGACGCAATTTCTGACAACACTCGACTTAACTCAGCATGTAAACGACCCGACGCACTTCACAGACCACAGTGAGACCACGATAGATCTAGTCTGTACTGACGCTCGCGTTTTGTCTGTGGACGTGAGGCATATTCCAGATTTAGGCAGACACGCATTTATTACAGCTGAGATTGATATTAAAAAAAGGAAACCGACGCCAAGACGTATTACCTACCGACCTCTTAAAGACATTACCTTAGACGACTTCAACAATGACCTTGACGCTATAGACTGGGAACAACTTTTTTTACTGTATGACGTAAACGACATGGTTCGGCGATTTAATGAGCTTATACTAGGACTGTTTGACATACATGCACCGGAGAGGACAATTGTTGTGAGGGAGGCACCCAAGCCGTGGTTGACGAGTAACGTCAAGCTTATGATGCATCTCAGGAACAAAGCCCATGCTAAATTTAAGGAGACAGGGAACGAAGCACATATAAAATATTACTTGGACCTGAAACATCTTGTCATTGAGGCCATCCACAATGAGAAGCGTGCCTTCTTCCAACACGAGATTAATAATATGACTGACTCAAAGACCCTTTGGACCAACTTGAAGCGGACTGTTATTCCAGATTTCCGGACGCAAACAGATCTCCCGCATTATTTTGACGACCCTGACTTATTGAACCGACATTTTCTGGATATACCAGGTACACGGGACGTACCAATATCGGACATGACTTTTTATGAGTTTGACAGACACTGCAATAAAACTTTTTCCCTTTCACCTACGACTGTTGCAGCTGTCACAAAAATATTGACATCAATTAAGACGACTGCAAAGGGACTCGACATGATTGACATTGACATGCTACTGTTGACGCTGCCTAGGACTGCTGACATACTGACGCACATTATTAACAGAAGTATACAGACTATGACTTTCCCGGTGGACTGGAAAATTGCTAAAGTGACTCCATTACCAAAAAAGCCAAATCCAGCTAACCTGTCCGAGCTCCGTCCCATAAGTATTCTCCCTTGCGTATCAAAGGTAATCGAGCGAGTGGTCTGCAACCAGCTCTCGGCATACCTGGAGGAAAATGGCATCCTACCTGAGCTACAGTCAGGTTTTCGCAAGGGTCGATCGACAGTTACTGCGTTGCTCGATGTAGTCGACAATATCCTACAGGCTCGGGATGTTGGGGAGAGTACCATTCTCGTTCTTTTGGATTTTTCGAGAGCTTTTGATTGTATAAACGTGTCCTTACTTCTATCGAAGATGTCATATTACGGGTTTGATGTTTCTGCGGTGAAGTGGTTTGATAGTTATCTCTCCGGCCGCGTGCAGACGGTGGCGTTGCGTAGGATGGATGGTGGCACTTTGCGGTCCGCTCTTTGCCCTGTGGAAAGAGGTGTGCCGCAAGGTTCAATACTGGGTCCCCTACTTTTTATATTGTATAGTGCTGACGTCACTCACAATATAAGAGGCAGTAGATACCATCTTTACGCTGACGACCTCCAGTTATACCTCTCTAGCGCGCCCACGGACATATCTGTTGCGGTCGATACACTCAACGCAGACCTAAAACGTATTTCTACTTGGTCGGAAAAGAACTGCCTAGTCCTTAATCCGAATAAGTCGAAATATGTTGTTTTTGGGTCAGAGCATCAAATCCGTAGTACCATCAGTAACCTCGAGACTTTGACTACCGGTAAGGTTGCTATCATGGGCGAACCAATAGAGAGGGTGGTAGAAGCAACTAACCTTGGCCTCCTCATGGACGGCAAGCTGCGCTTTGAGAACCACGTACTAAAAGTTGTGAGTAACTGCTTCTACCGCCTTAAAGTTCTTTACAATGTTCGCGATTACTTAAGTGTTGATTTGCGTGTTAACCTTTGTGAATCGCTGATATTGTCAAGATTAAACTATTGTGATGTTGTCTATGCTGGCTGCATTACTGGTCGTACAAAAAAGCTCATACAGCGAGTGCAAAACGCATGCATTCGTTTCTGTTTCCGAGTCCCACCCCGCTCCCATATCACTCCCTACTTGAACGCCGCTGGGCTGCTGAACATGCCTGCACGCAGACGGCTTCACCTCGCCACTCTTCTCTTTGGCATAGTGCGATCTGGGGTCCCAGCATATTTGCTGAGTAGACTTGTATGGCCCAAGAGTGCGCGTAGGTGTAAGGCGATGATTCTGGTGCCAAAGCATCGGACCGCGGCGTTTCGAGGTAGCTTCAGGTTCGCGGCGTCCAAGTGTTGGAATGATCTCCCCCCACCTATCCAAGGAGCGTCTAGCAGGTATACCTTTAGGCGCCAGCTTAAGGGCTACTTGTTGACGCTCCAAAAATCCCAACCCTAACAAATCCAGCACTTTATTTAATTTTTAACCATTTTTTTTTTGTAAACATCCCAACCGTTTCGCGTTTTTCACATTGTTTTTCATCCCATTGTGCTTGTGTCACATATTTAATAGATTTAGTATATAAATTATTTATTTATTATGTGTATAAGTTTGTATCGGCAGTATGTTGTGTTGCGTTCCGTGGGTCACGTACGGTGCTGTCTGAAAATCAGCGCTGTAGGTGTCTTTCTGACACCTTGGCATAATGCTGAGACAGTGACCGATTCACTGCCGCGAAGACACACACATTATGTGTCAATTGTATTGTATCTGTACTCCCTTTGTCTCTGTGTGTCTTTTGTGTAGTGAATAAATGTTTTCTTTCTTTCTTTCTTTCTTTATAAAGTCGATTTTTTGACGGTCAAACCAGGCTTGAGTGGTCTTGGCTTTGTGTGCTGGCGCAGAATCCTGCTGGAACACAAAATTATGTCCCGAAAATAGCGTGTTGGGCAGATCTTTGACAACCTTATCCAAAACTGTCTCTTCGTATACTTTCGCACTGATTTTGACACCTTTTTCGCAAAAATGAACCTCAGTTGGCCCGTAATAAGATACACCCAACCAGACCATCACTGATGATGGATTATGCCCATGTTGCACCCGCGGAACTCTTTTTCCTGCTTCTTCAGAGCTCCTAGCGTACACTCTATCATTCTGTTTATTGTACTTCTCTTCAATATCGAAAATCTTTTCGTCTGTAAAGAGGATATCACGGTGTCGATTTTTCGCGTTCCGCTTTAACAACTTCCGGGATCTTTTAAGCCTTATTGTTTTTAGACGGGCATTAAGTAAGAGCCCACGCTTTTTTTTGTATGCTCGTAGACTAAGATCTTCGTTTAAAACCTTTTTGACGGTTTTTCTACTGACACCCATCTGCAAAGCCATCAATTTCTGTTTTCGGACAGGATTTCTTGCTATGCGCGCCTTGATCGCTTTGATCACTGCTGGTGTTCGTACGGAGCGAGGCCGGCCAATTATTTTCTTGTCCTCAACACTGGAGACTTCATTGTACCTATCAATAGTACGGTACACAAACCTAAGCGTTATTTTTAAATTTTTGAGCAACTTGAAAATCGTACTTGGCGAGTGCCCACAGTGGTGCAACAGCTATTCGGTTTTCTTTCAATGTCCACTCCATCGTGAGAAATTGCAACGAATGACTGTTTTTTGTTTTAAAATAATTGTCAAACATTCAAAAATGGAATGCAATAAAATTTTCTTAAAATCATCTTCTAAATTTAAAAGTAATATGCCAGTGACAGAACTTTGGGACCGACTACGTAATTTAGTAAAATGATTTTTAGCATCCAAGAGAACAGGATGTTTTTTATCGAACTCATAATTTGAGTTGTCTAACCTTCCGCCTACACGAATCAATCCCGAGTCATCAACAATAGGATTTAATTTACCTAACCCAGGAATAGGCTTCGGGTTATTATTGTAGTCAGGAAAACTTTCACCTTGAGACAAATAAGCTAGCCTGGACTCTGCCTGTTTAAGCTCGTCAACCGTCAATGAACTCGTCTCTCGACATATGAAGCATACATACGCATATATGCGACGTAGTTTCAGAAAATTCGAATATTTAGTCATGTCTATTATTTGCGTAGTCGATTTCTCAACACTCGCTGCATGTGCACGTAGCTCTGGCAAGCTTGTTTGTGTCGCTTCACACTGCTTCGGCCACTGGTCAACTGTATCCTGCAAGAATGCTGGTCCCTCCCACCACAGTGACAACGACTGTAACTCGTCCGGATAAGCCCCACGAGAAGCCAAGTCGGCAGGGTTCTGTGCTGACGGGACATACATCCATGCAGTGCTTGAACACTTATCATTTATTTCAGCTACACGATGCGACACAAACGTGCATAACTTGTTTGACGGAATGCGTAACCAACCCAAGACTATTTTAGAGTCTGACCAAAAATGTCTTTTACTGATGTTACATCGCAGAGCTTGCACCACCTTTTCACACAGACGTGAAACTAGTAAGGATCCGCAGAGCTCAAGACGCGGTATGGTCGTTGCTTTTAGAGGTGCGACCTTTGATTTTGCGCATAAAAGTCGAACTGTGCAATTTCCTAACTCGTCTAGCGATCTTAAATAAATGCATCCAGCATATGCCTTCAAAGAGGCATCCGAAAATGCGTGGATTTCAATTTCTACTGCATTACTACAGCTGGCATGACGTGGAACACTTATTTCTTTTAAGCACTGTATATTATTAACGAACTTAGTCCAGATACATCAGTTCGGCGCCTGGGGAATATCATCATCCCAGTCCAATTTCTGTGACCAAAGAGATTGCAAGAAAATTTTGCATAAAATAACGCATACACTCAAAGATACTTGAAACTACAGATAGGACAGCCCTTTTAGTGTATTTTACATGGTTATCTATTAACTGCAATTTTGAGCATTTTATTAAAATGCTGTCAGCATTTGGGTTCCACTCCACACCTAACGTGTTGTTTTGATTTGATATCATCAAATTATCTTGTTGGCTATTGCTAGTCTCTGTAACTTTACTTAGAAACTCTTTTGAGTTACTTTTTAACTTCCTTAAATTAAAATGAGCTGAACTTAGAGTTTCATTGATTCTTTGGTACAGATCAATTAACTGCTGTTCATTATCCAATCCAGTAATTAAATCGTCGACATAAAAATCATGGACTTGCTTTACCAAAGGATCACTGCTCTCATAACCTAGTTGAGCCAGACATCTCGTGCTAAGGAACGACGCACTAGAAGTGCCATAAGTTAAGGTATTTAGTACTAGGTACTTCATGCGCTCGCCTTCATCTTCACGCCACAATATCATTTGAAGGTATCGCTGTGAAGGTGCCACGGTTACCTGCCTGTACATCTTCTCTATGTCTCCTGTGAATATGAAAACGTGCTGACGAAATCTTATTAGAATAGAGAAGATGTCGTCTTGAACCGTGGCACCGACCATGAGAATATCATTGAGTGAGTAGCCAGAATCGGTACAGGCCGAGGCGTCAAAAACAACTCTACACTTCGTGGACTCACTTTGCTCTTTTAGTATTGGGTGATGTGGCATCAGATAGGCCTTTTCAGGCTTCTCACTCTCTGATAAATGGCCCAAATCGGCATATTCATTTATAAAATCCACATATTGTGATTTTACGTCAGGTTGTCTTTTGAAGCGTTTCTCCAAAGAATCGAAACGCTTTCTAGCTAATCTATATGAGTCACCAAGCACATCTGGATGACTTCTCAAGGGCAACGTAACACAAAATCGGCCATCAGCTAAGCGTTGTGTGTTATGCTTGAAATGCTCCTCGCACGCCTCCTCTTCGGGGGATAACATTGGAACAGCGGGCACTTCCTCCAATTCCCAAAACTTACTTAGCTGATTGCGTATTTCTACTGAAACCGCAGTGAGTACTTTTCATTTTATTTATATTTTTATTTCCACTGTTAATCATTACAGGTCCTACCATTAACCAGCCAAATACCGAATTCTTGGCTTGTTGTGTCCCAGCCTTAACTGCTCACTACTAATTACATCCCAAAATATGTCAGCTCCTAACAACAGGTCTATCTGAGAAGGTCTGTAATAGCCCGGGTCCGCTAAAGTGATATTTTTAGGAATAGTAATGTCTGAAATATCCACTTCCTCTGCCGGAAATTGTCCCGTTATCTGAGGGATAACGTAGGCATCGACTTGTTTATAAGTTTCGTTATTACGCGGCTGAATAGTCAGCGCGCATCGCTTTAGCGCATTGAAAGATATATTATTAATACCAGTCACACGGACAGTGTCAACAAGTTCGCTCTGAATACCTAACTTATCCATCAGTGATTCCGTCAGAAAGCTGGATTGACTACCACAATCAAGAAGACAACGGGCCTCGTGAGTCTCGTTTGTTTTTAAATTTTTAACTGAAACTATCGCAGTTGACAACAAAACTTGGTTTTCAATACATGCTGATAACGATATAGGCGCAGACACATACTCCTTCCCTTCTAGATCCTTCTGCTTATTAGATGGAATAGTCTTATGTAGCAGAGTATTGTGTTTACGTCTACAAATGGCACATGGACTTGCCTTGCATTGGTGCGCAAAATGACCACCACGAAAACAGTTAATGCATACCTTTAATTTTCGAATCAACAAATTTCTTTCGTCCACCGACATTTGATTTAACTTTTCACAATTATATAATAAATGATCACCATTACATACACGACAAAGTCGCGCATTGTTTACGTTCAAGTGGCTCGAATTGCTAGAATCGCTTGCAGTCGCAACAAACGCCTTTTGCATCTTATCCATTTGTTTATAAGTAACTTGTTTATCATTTTTTTCACTCGTAGTTACGCTTATCATTTCTAACACATCGGCCCTTTGACGCAAAAAATCATAAAACATCTTCAAAGTAGGATTCTCCGCTAAGCTATTTCTATATTCTTCCCATTTGGTCCCAGTGGAAGTATCCATTTTGCTCGCAAACATGAATATAATCAGCGTGTCCCAGTTGTCTGTAGTTTCTCCTAAACTATTTAAAGCCCTCAAATGTTTTGAAATATGATCAATCAAAAAACGCAAACACTTATCCGACTCCCTTCCAATAAAAGGCACGTTAAAAAGTGACTTAAGGTGACTGTGAATAAGCTGGCGTTTGTTATCGAATCTATCGCTAACCAGCTTCCATGCAGCGGTGTAATTAGCCGCCGAAATTTCCAATGATTCAATAACAGACGCCGCGCTTCCCAATAAGGATGCTTTTAAATATTGAAACTTGCAAATGTCACTGAGACCGTCGTTGTTATGAACAATAGATATGTATACATCACGGAACTCCAACCATTTGGTGGCACATCCATCGAAGGATGGCAGACGGATTGTTGGAAGACGGACACCAGCATCCGCACCACAGTGGGATGCGCCTGATCCACCATTAGAACCCTCAGCCATCGAGAAGCGAGGCTCATGCGCAGCGATCAGCTCCTGCGATAGACTTATCGCGTTAAAAAATAATCTTTCGGTATTTTCACGCTCGCTATAATCCGGCTCGCTAGCCGACTGCCCAGACTGGGGGTCCGTTTTAACTGTGGCCTCATAAATTTCCATGCTCGTCTGGATCTTATCGTATTCTTCAAACAACAAGTCTACTTTATGTAATCGCAATTTTATTTCATTTAAATTTGCCTTTGAAATATGCTTTAATTTCTTAAAGCATATTCAGACTCTGCGTCAGTCATTATGTAAACAAATTAGGTTTATAGGTCAAATGTGTAAAACGTGCAATAAATACCTCAAAGTAGGTTTGCCTTACTAAACGAAACAGCTGTCCGGGTGCAGGTGACAACTGAGAACAATAGGCTCGGCGCGGGCGACCGAGGGGTCGGCGCGGGCGCAGCGGGCGTTATCCTGGAATATTCGGCCGAACAACTATTAATTTACCTTTTAAATTATTTACTTATAACACAGAGGAGATAAGTAAGACGTGCGATAGTTATCAATGCTCATAAAATTAGCAACCAAAGTTGATTAATGCAATATTTGAAGCGCAAAGGCGGTGTACTTAGGTATCTTGATTACGTAACCGGCTGATGAAATCACAGTTTTTAAGTAGCAGCTCTAAAAATCGTTTTGTCAAAGCAAGTAGCTAATCAACCATAGAAATAATGCAATTATGTTTGAAAATATGATGCCTTTTAACGTTGGCTTAAATTTGATTCGTAATGAATTTAATTAATGAAGTTTTGGAATGCTTTAGCTGGAGAATTAATATTAAAAGCTAAAAAAATGAGATCTGCTCGCACAAACATAGATATACAGGGCTAACACAGTTTAAGTTAGTAGGTAAAAGGAACGGGCTAACCTCCCTTTGTTCTAGAAGTCGGCTCGAGCGCACATCACTTTACTCGCTGGCACATAACAATTTTTCTGGTAGTTATAGGCATCCATTCAATTCTAATCCAACTCCAACTTGTCTCCAAAACGGTAGGTAATGCAGCTCGATGATTCTCTAGTTTCTAGGTACGTTTAGTTTGCAGATCTGTGCTACGTGTCCACATAGCAACAGCGGATAACGGTCGCCATATGTTGGGTGTACTCCTCTTTATGAACCGTCTTCTGACCAGGAACCGTAGGCTCGTCAATGAAGAAGTCAGGATAGTACAAATCTTCCTTTAATGTTGACAGGTTGATACATGCATTAAGATAGGTAAAATATATTAAAACGTGTGTCGCCGCTATGGCTGTACGGTGCAGTCTGAGGTGCTCGGAGCGGGGTCGTGACGTATCCGTGACGTCACTAGAGTACCGTTGCATCTCTGCACTGATTTATGTTGCGCAAACAACATGTCAAGTCAAGCAGATGATTCTTCATTTATTTCACGAAAAAATTACAATATATGCGTAAATGACCAACTTACAAGAATTCCTACCATGGTGATTGGTTGATTCTATCCTGTTGTTCCTACAAACAACATATTTCATTCGCAAAATATACATACATACATAATACGCCTTTATTCCCAAAACGTATGTTCCAATGCCACTTTTAGCATAATAGTTGGTATAAAAGATTGACAAAATGTGATATCGCAGTGATAGGTGGTTAGCCCATCGCCCACAACACACTTCAACCCTGCTCCCTTTGTCGATTTTTACGACAACCAAGGGAAAGAGGCGTTGAAATTCTAACCCGACACCACACGGGGGCAAAATATAGTAGGTAGGTACATAAAAAAGCAACTCAATAATAATAATCTCAAATATCACTAGTGATTTTACAAATTTACATACCTACTCTGTGACTGATACGAATTTTATTTAACATTATCATATAATATTGTTTTCAACACAATTGCTCGTAACGTACCTCTTATTGTGTCGCTTTTAGGCTCATAATCCTGGATATTAAACACGCGTGTTTTATAACATTACGACACTTGTGTGTTTATGGTTTTATCCCGATTAAGTCAGGTTGGCACCTTGCCGCAAGATGTATGCGTGCACACGGTGCATTCTTAAATTAACCGGGTTGTACAGATTGTACAGCTTTTTTTTTTATTCTCGGCAAATGGATTCTTACTCGACTAAACAGATTAAATCATTTTATTTAATTAACTGGCTATTTCTTTTTGGATATGTTATAGAAACGTTTAATTTAGTAAAACTATTCACTTTTGATAACATCTTAACATGAATTAATAAAGATAAAATTTTAAAACGAAAATATTTATTTAATTTTGTATTGGCTGTTTAGAGATTTCATCTCATGCGCGCGCACTGCGCAAACTTCACGAAAAAAAACTGGAGGTTATTTCACAGATATTTGTAAACATTGTTAAGTGTTTGGTTATTAACAAAAATGTTGACTCGGGGTGACTAGAAAAGTGATAAAAAGAATGGACGCCACTGGAAATTCTTGGCGATGTATAAAACATGTGAGTAAAAACCTGTTACCATAAATAAGTAAAGAAAATAACTTGGCAGGCCTATAAAATTTTCATCTTATGAAAAGGATTTTTTCCTCGCAAAATGTGTTGAAAAACGTCGTATGAAACGCGTGAGCTTTGATAATTACATCCTCGGCTCTATTATCACGCTCACCTGCGGCTCGCGTGATAATTCCGCCTCTGATGTAATTATCAACATACCTCACTTGTATCACAATGTACTATTAAGGTATAACTCTTTGTACCGTAAAGCCAGCTTTAGACGAAGCCAGTGTTAGCCGCCAGTAAAACGAAATTGTATGTAAAGCACTGGCTGGCGGGAATATAGATCGCCGGCCTATTTTTCAGTGCTGGCTCACTGGCTTCGTCTAAACCTGGCTTAACCTGCAAATACTGGCAATGAAACAAATACCAGACATGTTTTTGTATTACAAAGGTACGTTATTGCTGATATTTGATTTTTCTCGCACAAAAAGAGAAAAAAAAAAACTTGTCTCTATGGGTTAGTATGGAACTGCGCACACGGAGTCGCGTCGCTACGTGTGCGCACTTCCATACTAAGCCCTAGACTTGATGTGAGAGACAAAATAGTTGCGGAGATAAAAATTGCTCGTGCGCGCATACCCTAAGTGTAAAGAGGACGCACTAAATCCCCCCGCACCGCTGTCTAAATGCAGTGTACTGAGGGGCTACCGCGAAACGACAACTAACTTCGTTCGTGTATCTCTGTCTCTATCGCTCGAACAGGCAAGTGCGACAGAGACGGAGATACACAAACGATGTTCGTTTTCGTTTCGCGGTAGGCCCTCTGCATTTAGAGAAAGGCCGCTTAACTTTTTTAAAGGTGCGTTCCAAATTTACACAATGCGAAAAGTTTTGAAGAATAAAACCACATGTTTAAATTATTTATTTGCATTGTATTCTTATAAGTCAGCCTAATTAAATTATTAATATTTCATTTGTAATTAAGAAAGATTAAGTATTATTTATTGAATTTTATCAAAAGTATTATAATGAATTATTGGCATAACACAATAAGTTTCTGAACGCAGTATAATGACCTCTCATTCCGTATAGAAAAAAGTTGGATCTCGCAAATGACCATCACGTGCCAAATTCAAAAACTTTCCACGCTAGCGGATATAGGTAATGGACTTTTGGGCGCAGATTTTGAGCGATAAAGCAAGCCTTTCCGAGCCGGTGAGATGAAAAAGCCATTCTGATGCCTGGCGGCAGAGAGGTTCGTCCCAAATTCTATGTTCTGCTTTATCTGATGGCAGGGTTTACCCAGGCAGGCTAGTTGCCAGGCATCGTCTGTTTCATATAAGTACGCTACCTCAATATCACGAAGTGAGGGAGTAACAATTGTACCTTTATCCGTAGATATACTGATATACTGGTATGTAGGTAGGTAGGTACGATACTTGTACCTACCTACCTACATACCAGTATTTACTAAATCTACAAGTAGGTAGGGGAAGGTGAGGTAATACGATCCCTGGA
The DNA here is from genome assembly GCA_947049275.1 of Epinotia bilunana. Classification (NCBI taxonomy): domain Eukaryota; kingdom Metazoa; phylum Arthropoda; class Insecta; order Lepidoptera; family Tortricidae; genus Epinotia; species Epinotia bilunana. The sequence continues at coordinate 34,775,876 of OX346252.1, read as the reverse complement.
GGTCAAATGATCCCCCGCCGTAAATCTGAGACAACTAGTGCCATCTATCCAAATGTGCATGAAACATGTGTCCCACATCCCTGCCAGTTGCCTCTCCGAGTGTCATGGCGGGGCGAGCGCTTGGCGCTTTATTAAAAAAATATCAAAAAGTGTGGCTCTGATCGAAGGTGTCTGTTTTTGAACTTTCATTACTTTTTACATGTTCGTGTTTATTGAAATGTTGTTTTATTTGCGGGTATTAATAGCAGTTAGCTAATATTTAAGCAATGTTTGATCTCCGCACGCGGTATTTGAAGACTATGTTTTGATCGATATCTTGGAATTTGGTGTTTGGGGCGAAATGATCCCTTTCTGTGTGTTTAAAATGATCCCTGGAACCATTTTACCCCATTAGTATTTGTTGTTCTTACAGATCATGCCGAGAATTTATATACGCAAAACTAATCGCCAAAACGAATGCCTCTTCTGTACTGAAAGCTACTCCAAAGTAGTCCAAAGACAATAAAGGCGAAGGGTGGATTAGGTGCGTTGTGTGTCTTAAATCGGGACATGAGGCTTGTGCGGGAGTAGAAAGTGACGATGAAGGCGACTTTACTTGCGATATTTGCCTTTCTAGTAACAAATTTGATAGTGTGAAATAAGCCTATAGGTCTATTTCTAAGTTCCTAATAAGAAAATTATTATTTTTTAAATGAAGAGTTGAATTTTCTATTGCATTTTGACATTGATAAAAAACCTTTGATCCCTATCATATTTTATGAGTATAATTTGTGTTTTTTTTTATTTAGAAGAAAAGTTTATTTGTTTACCTGCCTTGATTAGGTATGTTGTTAATTTTGCAAACCTTTAAAAAGTTTGTTGCAATGTTTAATGTTCAGTTTTGTTGGTTGAGTAGTAGATAATTATAAAAATAATCTCTAATGAAACTAGAAGACTGGAAAAGTTTTGTGTAACTTGCTTATATACTTAAATTGTTATGAACAATACATATGATTACAATAAACAGCTAAGTGTTTTATTTCACTGATATTCATTAAATTATAGTATAAAATGATCCCACCTGATTTTACCCCTACCCCAGGGATCATCTTTTACATAGGTGTGTATAAAATGATCCTTTACTAAACTTTAACAAAAACCTCTAGTACGGTCGAGGTTAAAAATATGCTAACACTTTTGCACCTTATTGCCTTGTAATAAGGTGCAAAAGTGTAAACATATCTTTGACCTCGACTGTACAAAAAAAACTACATACATCTAATAAAAAATAAGTAAGCAGTTACAAAGTTAAGTAAATTCACTACCTCTAACAATAGAAATCTTACGATTTTGCTTTCAACTTAAGCCACAGTTAAGTTTTTCCCTTAAGGGGATCATTATACCTCACCTTCCTATTATCGTAATATCGGGCAGTTTCTGGTGCTGGCTGTTTCGTTGACAATTAATGTCAGCGCTTCTCACTTTTGTCACATACACTAAGTCAGAAGCAATTAATCGCTGTGTTTAATTCATTGGGAATTCAAATTAAATGTTTATAAATATAATTTAGATTAAAGTCGTATAAAAATGGGCCAGATATTGGGATCATTTACTAGCAGACATCTAGGCCTTGAACCGGATTGCAAGCCAACATACAAATACAATGCTGGGTTCAATTTTACAAGGAAGCCTCGTAAGATGAATAAGGATGTGAAGGAGGAGCACCTGGTGTCAGCTCGCATCCCGCCCAAGTACCGCGACTACTGCGCGGACTATCTCCTGGACTACCAAGTCTGCCGACACGCGCAGTTCCCCCTAGTTTTTAAATGCCACCATGAGAGACACAATTACCTCAACTGTGAACAACAAGATTATGTGATCAGGATGAAGGAGTTCGAAAGGGAGAGAAGACTAAGGTTGAGAGATATTAGATTGAAGAATAAAAAGACATAAATGTAGTAGAAGAGTCTGATTAAACTAGAATAAAATCAAATAAAGGTTATTTGTATCAGTGTGTGTTAATTCTTTTATTATTTCAAATTGTGTTTGCAGATAAAGTAGGGATTCGGTGTATCCTGTTGAGCTGGAAACATAAACGCAAAATAAAAGGCTCGAAACATTCTCAAAACTCATGCATAGACTTCTGAGAACTTCATGCAACAGCACACGATAACATAGACGTATCCCCACTTCTGATCCAAACTACAGTGAGTAAATAAATACCTAGGTATAATACAGGTGGATTTTATTAACTTGCAAGATGGTACAGTCGACGTCAAAGATGTATCATTATACGCCTTATTACAAGGAATAAGGTGCAAAAGTGTATACATAAATAAATAAATAAATATTAGGTGACAATCTTACACAAATCGACCTAGTCCCAAACTAAGCAAAGCTTGTACTATCGACAACACAGCTAACAACTGACCATCGGTGTACCTTAAGTGCATTGTAATAAGGTTCTATATAAACACAGGATGGTCAGTTAACAGTGTTGTCGTTTGTACTATGGGTACTAGACGACGATAAACATACTTATATAGGTAAATAAATACTTAAATACATAGAAAACATCCATGACTCGGGAAAAAATATTCGTGCTCATCACACAAATAAATGCCCTTACCGGGATTCGAACCCAGGACCTCTCGCTTCGTAGGCAGGGTCACTACCAACTAGGCTAAAGCGGTCGTCAACATATCTTTGAACTCGACTGTTGTATGGAACCCACAGTTTTAAAAGCCCCTAAGATTTTGCCAGTATAGCGCAACCTGTAAGTAGGTAGGTTATCATTTATTCACCACTTAATAATAATAATCGGCTGTCCGCGTATTACAAACAACCCAGGTAGAACTATGAAATAGAATATAGCCTATATCCACCCAGAAAGTACATTCTATGTAAGAAAATTTGATAAGGAATCGAAATCGGATGTGGTTTCGGAGATTACCCCCCAAGCAGCACGCAAACGTTTTTAACATCAATATACCAGCCTATTTAAAGCCTATTTTAGAGACATAACAAAAGTGTAAAAAAAAGTTTGCGCACTTGTAGGAGTGGTTCATGATTTATTATACAGCTCGATCTGTATGAGGTCTGTATTAAGAAACCCGCGTAAGCTTAGGGTGCATTAACAGAATATTAAAACTCTGGTATACAACTTTAAGCATTTTGTGATACTTCAAGCGGGTTTTACTGTAAAATCTGTATACAGGCTGTATTGTGAATATGATCACGTCCTTAATACAGCTCTAAGTGGTATTATAGTATCACTAGATACACAAGTATTCTGTATTCTGTATAATGGTGTAGGTAAACTTCATTCTAAAACGTATGTTTATGGCGTAATTAAACAATTATAAATACAGTAGTTCCATGACTTCTGTTTAAGAAGGTGTTTTAAAACTAAAATAATAAATGACAGCTATGACGCTTTAGTCTGTATAACTAACCAAGTCTCAATATAAATCACATGATTGCAAGCATATTTATCTATTGGAGATGGACATCATTATGTGGAAAAAAAAGAAAAGACCTGGTGCGGTCAAGAGACGGATTGAAAGAGAATATTTTAAAAAAACGTTCAATTTATTATACGTACCTAGCTCTATTTAGTAGTATAGGTGATGCATAAGGAACTGTAATACAACCCAACCACTAAAAAATATTCTCATATAAAACTGATTAAAAGCCAAAAGCTGTATAATAGATTCCATTAAATATGTAGTACAGCTACAAGCCTATAATTCTCTCGAAATAAACTTAAGCTTGTTAAATGAATTGTCGCCATTTTCGATTAAATAGAGGGTATTTGAAAAGATAATTAAAGAAATACTTGACAATATTGTATATATATACATACATATTTTTGTAACTGGCCGTTTTGGCCATATCGATCTGTTTGTAGTCGACTGTACTAGCTTCCGCCCGCGACTTCGTTTGCGCGGAGCCGGGATTAAAACTATCCTATATTTTAATCCAGGCTATAAACTATCTTCGTGCATAATTTCATCCAAATCGGTTGAGCAACAAACATCCAAATATCCAAACATCCATGGTTTAAGACTTATTGATTTCCCATTATAGGTATTGATCGGAAGTCGGATCGGTTCAGTCCTCAGAAACTCATTAGGTACTATACTTGTACGATCGCACGCATTTCATGAGCTGTATTGTGTGCCCGAAGTGACTTATAAGTTATAAATTAAACGGTATTATATTCTCGTCCCCAATCAGGTCCGTAATACATTGGCGATATTCTAGTATTGTCCCATTTCGCGTCTGAAGATCAGACGCGCGGCTTGTGTTTCGGCGGGAGTTGATACTGTAGCGGATAAAAATTATACTATTGTTGTATAATTTTTTTCTTTCATCATGGGAACCATAAAAGATGAAAAGTAAGTAGGAAGAACTGATGAAATATTCGCCACGCGATTTTCAGTGATTGCGATTTTATTTCCCTTTTGTTGTGTGTTTGTTTGTCTGTAGTTCTAATCGTGGGTGTAATTTTTACCAAACTGACCTAAAAAGTAAAACTACCTAAGCATTTGTGAAAAAAACAACTGTGTTAGCACAGGATTAGATACTAAAACGGAAATTACATTTTGTAAAACAAAAACCAGATAAAAACTGATAACTAACTATCGGACCGGTACCAAATGTAATCAGTTTCTAAATAAGTAATTAATAACTAGGTAAAAAGTTTCTGACAAAAAATCATTTTTGGTACAAGTTTTTATTGTACTTTTCTGTATACCGTCATCAACTAGTCATTGAGCCGATTCTAACGAGCCCAAACTCGATGGGGTTATGTGGTTTTATTACGGAGTTCCTATGGCCACCTTCCAGCTCCATCATCAGATCAGCTCCACGTTATCATAATATTGCATTGTCATGCGATTTGCATATTCGTGAAAAAATTCAACTCAATCGGAAACCGGGAAGTGGATCAAATTTAACTTGCAAGATTTGATTAAGTACAGATAGACAGGCAGACAATGGGACAGGTGAAACTAAATAAAAGCTTGTAAATACGTTAATTTACTTATTGATCTGATATTTACCCATTGGCTAATTTAGGTTGTGTAAGATTGTTCCTTATTATATCCATATTTATATTACAAATGCAAAAGTGTAACTGTATGGTCTGTCTGTTACCCCTTCACGGTTAAACTGCTAAACCAATTAAGAGATATTTTCAGTTCCGAGGACGTAGGATACTTTTTATACCGGAAATCATCCCTAAGGGGATAAAATGGGGGGTTGAAGTTTGTTTGGAGGTATAACTATATAAACGTTTAGGTATTCCACGCGGACGGAGTCACGGGCAAAAGCTAGTTTATTCATATTTATTGATCTAACTATGTTATGATTGTGTATTGTGCTTTCTTTATATATATAATTGACTAAAATAACATCATGAACACTTAATTGACTGACAAACTGTGTGTAAATCGTCTCATAATAAGGCCTGAATCACACTGGCGCGGGCTGCGGTTGCGGTCAATAGTAAATTTGCCAGTGTGATTCAGGCCTAAAGCGCTAATGTGGTAGGTACCTAAGGTACCTATGCAAACACCCTACCTACTGAGCTTCACGCACTCGATTAAATCCTGTAATCGTGCTAATGTTATAACTATGCAAGTTTAGATGTAAAAATATGTGTGTTAGGTAATCACGCAAAAACAGTTATAGCTAAGAAAACTTTTTATTCCGATAATCATCCCCCCAGGAGATTAATTGAGGGGAGGGGAGAAGTCGACGGATATTCTCGCGGGTTAAAGTTAGTCACTCCATTATCCGTTGTTTACGATCTGAGGCTTTAGTATAAGTTTTACCGAAACAAAACGTTACGACGGCGTTCGCGTTTAGCTGTCAAATCCCATACAAATGGAGGGTAAAACGCAAACGCGAATGTAAAGTTTTGTTTCGGTAAAACTTATACTAGAGCCTCAGACGAATTTAAGTAAACTATCAGTCAAAGTCTATCGCAACATTAAATAAGTACTAATTTATTTATACTTTAACAAAATAGGGGACGTAACGATCACCATACTTATGTATGGTGATCGTTACGTGAAAATTATATTAAACAGTAATTATATATATTTTCCAGCTATTAGACTTTAACAACAACATGAAAGGTGTTAGATTCTGAAGGATACGGGACATCACTTATATGCCACTTATAAATTCGTTTATTTCCAATAATTAACAATAAAATAGAAAAATGTAAGTGGCCCTTATTTTGTTTTGAGCAGTATACTATACTATTTTTATTTGTATGTATTATTTTCAGAGAAAAAGAAAAGGAGCCACCTAAAGTACCATACTTCCAAATAGTAAGTAAAAATTATATCAAGTTTTATATAAGCTTAGGTTTTAGGTATTGATTTAGTGCTTACGGCATTAAGTCCGCCTTTTGTACGACAAGTTGTTCTTTTGTGCAATAAAGATTAAATAAATAAATAAATAAAAAGTAAGGCTAGAACGTGATCCCTCCCTATAACCGGGACGTGACCGGGATCGGGACTGACGTCGCAGGCCCAAATCCAATGATTCTTTTGAACGGCATAGGCACACAGCGGCACGGCACTAAAATATATTAATTTATTGTATAACGTTACCAATAATTATCTACATATTATATTGTTATGTTATGTTGTTTCACCTGACTATCCTGTTAAAACGTGACTGTAAGTTTTAATTTATGGAATTAATATATTTAAAACTTAAAATTAAAACTAGGCGATGTTGCTTCGTGCAGCGTCTAAAATACATTTTTAATTAGTTATTTTTGTCCTTCTCATTTGAGTGTATTACAAAACCTTAACTACGTGTAGCAAATCCTAAGAAACAAATATTTAGCGCATCGCCGATCGTCAAATGTGTTATTCGTTATTTTCAAGTGAGACATATTATCATATCGTCGGGGATAGTGCAATACCGCGCGCGCGTAAATATAAGATATAAGATTATATAATAATTATAAGATTCTATATTCAAAGGAATTCCAAGTACTTTACTGAGATTTAAACTTTATCTACAAGTGTTAGTTACGCGGTATTGCACTATCCCCGACGATATGTCAATAAGATGTCATTTGTACACTGTTACTTTATCTCACGAGTCATAAAATTACTTAGTCGTAGAAAATGTTAAATGACATGACTTTGTTGAAACTTTCACCGTGAAAGATACAGCTCACATTATATGAATAGAGAGAGTAGAACCATAGTAGAATGCTAACGTAAAAAAAAAATTGTAGCACCACGAAAATGTCAAGTAGTTTCCGTACAAATGGCAATGTCGTGTATCAATCCATATTATATTATATATTATGCTTAAAATAAATGAGCCTGAGCGGCGCTATTGATACACTGGCTGGTGTTGTCAGTACGTTTTTTGACTTGTCACTATGTCCACATGTAGTATCGCTATGCAACATGGACAGAGCGACTAGCGACAGCGAGCGGGGTGCTGCTGGGAATTATCAGTGGCGGCGGCGTATGCTTCATTCTAGTGCAGATTGGAGAGCTAAGCACAGCCTTCATCGAACGCACCGGCTACCAGTCCCAGTACACCAGCTACATGCCTCTCACCATAGCTTTCGGAGGAGGACATAGATTGTGAGGACTTTTTTCTTACTGCCCATTGCGGGCGTATTATTCGACCGCGTTGATTTTGGGAACTGAATAGTTCATATAAACTTTAGCGTATTTAGGTTCATGGGACAATTGTCACCTCCGATCTCATTAAATGGCGGCTTGATAATATAAAGTAGTGTACATACTAGCCCTAAACTTTGGATGCACGATGTTCAAATGTTTTTGCATTGGCAGGAAAAATGGAAGTAACGCAGAACACATGGCAGCACTAATGGACGACGCGAAATCGATGGCCATTGGCACTTTCGTCAGTGTGATAATTTCGCTCCTGCTCGTCATTTCTTCTGTCGCCCTGATCAATTGGAGTGCGTTAAGACAGGTAAGGTACTGTACCATCGACTGAATACATTAGTTGCATTATGCTATCATAATGCAACTAATGTATGCAGTCAATGGTACAGTTTAGCACCCCCAGTAGCCTAATATATCGGCACGTCTTTATTACTGTAAGAGCAGTGCAAAGATGAGTTGTGAAAATTATGCTGACTGTGAATGGAAAAATAAAAGGATGTCTCTCCTGAGGAGCCAATTCATGGTTAAAAATCTCAGTGTAAGATACCGCATTTTTGCGATTTGTTACGCAAGGGTCACGCAGTACTCGAACACGTTGCGACTGATTTACAATCGGTGCAAACCTAACGCATCACCAATAGCGAATACGGCGAATCGTCAGAACACAGAAAACGAAATGAAGATTCTTATTGACTAATCACGAAAATACTGAAAACGCGCGTGGCAAGCGCCGTGTTGGCCCCTATCTGGTCGCGAACTGTACTACATCCGCATCCGCAAAACTCCGCATCAATTTTTGCGGATGCGGAGGCGGATGCAGATGTTGAAAATCATGCGGAACATCCGCGGTTGCGAATGCGGATGCGAATGTCTGCAACATCCCTGTTATCTTAGGTTATATTTTTTTACGTGTAAAGTTTTATTAATATTTGCGTCTCTGAGAATTTAGATGTGATATAATACCGTAATTAAAACTTGCTTGTATTTTTTGAGTTAGCTGAGGTAAATAGCACGGATATCACAAGACGGCGCGCGAGCTCTCTCGATTTTACTCGCACTATTCGTCTCTCTCTTATAAGAATACTTAGAACAAGAGGTATAAAGTGCGAGAAAAATCGAGAGTATGTCGCGGCAGTCTCATGACTCATGATAGACGTGCAGGCAAATAAAGACCATACTTCGTTATTTTTTCTACAGATTATAAGTTTTAAGCAATTGTGTTTTCGCTTCTGAAAAACAATAAAATAATTAGGTACTCAAGATACCTACATAAATCCAAAAAAATATTCTTTTTGCTTCCTAGTTCAAGCAAGCCTTTTAAAAATCTCATAATTTTCAAATTAATTCCCTTAATTCAGTAATAGGTATCGTCACTATAACGTAGGTACCTATAGTTAAATCTGTTAATAAAATCATTTACGTCACGTCACAATAAGGCAATGATAGTTTTTAATGCATATCATACCAACAGTAGTATCATAATTGAAACGCTTGCAGCATCAATTGATTTAATTGATGGCCTTGCCTTGGTTTGTCTCTGAGTGACATCTCTAATACTCGTATAGAACCAAACGACGAATGAATAACTACTAGAATAACGTATTTTGCCTTCGTCTTTGGCCTAAGATGGCGATCCTGGGTTCGAATCCCGGTAAGAGCATTTATTTTAGTGATGTGCACGAATGTCTGTTCGTGAATCTTCGATGTTTTCTGTGTATTTAAAATGTTTATCACCCGACTGCGCCACGCAAAGAAAGGGTTAACGAATTTACCATGACTCATGCCACCAAGTTTATTCATGCTTAAACTGCTGTACCGATTGAGATCAAATCTGGTAAAGAGATACTTTGAATTCCGGGCTGCCCTCCTAACGTAAAGTGCAATAACTTTCAATCGAAATGTAATTCAAATGTGTGCATAAATGTAATATAATAAAGTAAATATTTAATTCATATTTCGAATGAAGTTATTGCACTTATCACAAGGACGGCAGCGGGGGACACCGAATAGGTTTTATCCCAAAATTCATTTCCTAAGGGGGTGAAAAGGGGGGAAAAAGTTTGTATGGAGTTACGATATAAACGAGTTCCAAGCGGACGACGTCGCGGGCAAAAGCTAGTATTAATATAAATAGGGTATAGTATTAGCCTTATAGTGCAAGCTTTACTTGGCTTGGGCCTATTAGGTACAGTCGAGTTCTCCAATATCTATACAGATAACCTTTTAAAAATATCTACACATGTGTCTTATGTCAGTAACAATAAGGTCTCTGTATAGATATTTTTGAAAGGTTGTCTATGTAGATATTGGAGAACTCGACTGTAAGTCAACTGGTGAAAGATTCCTCTCGAATATTTATTTAAATAATAGGTACCAAACTGTTGAATAAAATATTTCTAAGGCTATTATGTCTACAAATATGAATGCTACGTATACCCGTGATATACCCAATTTCAAGTATTCTCATTAACGATTCTTCAGATCACAAGGATTCGGAAGATTTTCCTGGAGGCTGTAATGAGGCAGGATATGACATGGTTCGACACTGACACAGAATTCAACTTAGCTACCAAAATGTCAGAGTAAGTCATTGAGTTATGTATTATCAAACCGCGATTAAGAATACACTTCGAAAGTACCGTTAGCACAAAAGCTAGAGAAAGCTTGGAAATTCCTCGTACTGGTACTTATCAACATAGGTAGGTACTGCAGCACTGCCGTGCTTGTGATCCTACTAATATTATAAATGCGAAAGTTTAGATGTTTGGATGTTTGTTACTCAATCACGCTTAAACGGCTGAACCGATTTGAATGAAATTTTGCACGAAGATAGTTTATAGCCTGGATTAAAATATAGGATAGTTTTTATCCCGGTTCCACGCGGACGAAGTCGCGGGCGGAAGCTAGTAAGTGCAATAACTTCATTCGAAATATGAATTAAATATTTACTTTATTATATTACATTTAAAGCACACATTTGAATTACATTTCGATTGAAAATGATTGCACTTTACGTTAAGAGGGCAGAGCAGTAAACTATTTATATGCTGTCAAATGTGAATATGTGTATTTAACACTATTTAGCACAGCAATTATCTATTTTACTTTCTTTGTACCAGGTGATGATACAGACAGATCCGAAGACGATGATGTTAAGTTATAAGGGAATAATATTACATTATTTGTATTTTATGTAAATAGGTATTTTATGTTATTTTCCTAAGCTTTAAATCTTCTTCGTACTGAAATAATTATTTTCATTTATCTGCACACTCTACCATTGACAATGTCATTTCATGTTTTAATTCGAATACGGCATATATTTGCTCAAATGTATTCTAATCGCGGTTTGATAATACCTTAAGCACCATCCAACGGCTACTTGGCCCACAATTGGCAATGTACTGTTTTTTTACCACTAGGCTGTTTGAACCAGTTTTTAGAGGGGATCTAATGTCTGTGTGGGACCAATTACCTACAATTAGATAACAACAAAATGCAAAACATAATATGTTTCAAAATCAGGCATGGCTGGCGGCGGCAAAAACAGTGGCAAGTTTTGTAAATTGCCGTATTTTTGTAATTTACAATTTATTGTGATAATTTACTATCCATGTAGGTCGTTCTTAGTTATTATACATTTTAACATGAGGAAACCAATAAACTCTCGAATTAGGTAACAACAAAGCCGTGGTAGTAGGTATATCAAGACGATACAAGTAATAGAACGATCAGATTTAGAGAAACAGAAGTTTCAATAAAGATACGTAATCTAATTCGTTACACTTTACTTTTCTTTTTCAGGAACATGATGAAAATAAAAGATGGACTGGGAGAAAAGTTAGCGGTTGTTTCTAATCTCATCGGTACAGCCATTATTTGCATCTGCCAAGCTTTCCCACTCGGCTGGGAGTTGGCGCTCGCCTGTCTGTCTGTTGTGCCCTTTTCAATCGCTGCATCCGTCATTTTATCTAATGTAAGTACAGTGCTATAACCACGAACTTCGAATGTCGAAGTTCAAATATCTCTTATCTCTATCGCACTTCCTACACTCGAGTGGCAGGGATGCAAGTACACCAACTTCGAAATTCAATTTTCGTGGTAGCGCCGCAGGTAATACAGCATACCACGATACAATATTGCGAGTATGCTATACATAATATAACCCATTAACGTTTGAACTATGTGTAAGGGCAGTGGCTTCGACCACGCTTATTAGCCGGTATAATATAACGGGCGCACCGGTAGCTGTTACACCAAATTACAGATTTTAACGGATGTACGTAAGTGACGATTGCATTTAAAAAAACCGGCCAAACTAGTGCGTGTCGGGCCACGCGCAGTGTAGGGTTCCGTAGTTGCCTGCCTGTAAAAACAAAGAATATCCATTCACAATCGATAATAAATGCCGTAGTCAGCCATATTTTGTTTAATAAACTGCTTTAACACAGGTACAATGTATTGACACCACGAATAAACGCCTCTGACCGTCTAATGGCCGCGTGCAAATGGCTGAGCGCGGCGGACAGCATACGGTGCATATGATAAAGCGAGATAGACAGCGTCTATCCCGCTCTATCTCATAACTTATGTCATGTATGCAGCCAACCACGCTTGAACGTTTGGACGCGGCTATAGGCGGCCGGTGTTAATTTTTTTTAATGATTGTGAATTCGGGAATAAAACGCCTAATATTTGAAATTTATTCTGTTTCCTGATTGGTTGATTTTAATATATAGCTGTATTCTGATTAGTTGATAGCAAGTACAAATGGTTTTTTAAATAGTTGTGATTGGTGGATTAAATACGTTGAAATGTTTTGATTGGTCAAAGTAGAATGTTTTAAAATCATAAATATGTTTACATATTTTCCCTAGGGGCTAAATGTACTACTTCAGCCTCGCTATCTAAGCCTAAATAATATGACACACTTTCGATCATGGGAAGTGAAATAGTTATTTGTGTCACAAGGGAGCAAAATAGTATATTTACGGCGAGGGCGGTGTATTGAATCCTGAACGTAGCGAGGGATCCTACAATTGAATCCTGAGTGTTGCGAGGGATTCTAACTTTGGATCCTGAGCGTAGTGATGGATACAAGTGTTAACGCCCGAGACGAAGATATTTTTGTTACCGAGTGGCACGTACTAAATTAAAAAAAGATGCTGTACAAAGTACTTAACAAGTTCTAACAAATTTTCTTAATTTTTATTTAAAAAAATTTAATATTACGAAAACTTCTTAATTTTTCAAACAACGTTGTTAAAGTGAAAACTTGACATGATCGTTTTAAACCGATTACGATAAAATTACAGTCTATTATTTTATTAAGATCTGTGTTCAATTGGCACATTGCGTAAATGCTACATGCCAATGAATAAATTAAAAAAGTAGCTTGAACAGAGAAAAATATAGCATTTTGATCCCTCTCGTCGTGGAGAAAAACTTACTTCTCCGAATGAAAGGTGTGAAAAAGTATTTTAGCGAGCATTCCAGCGAAACGACACTAAGTTTGATTCGGGCTTTTTGCCGAGCCGAACATTTTGTTATTTTACCGCTCCCCCCTCCCACACGCACACTCCTCCCGCACGAGCATTTGTTAGACTGATCGTGAAAATGTTCGCAGCGATGTTTGGCTCTATGCTTGGCTCTGTTCGTTGTTCTGTTCGATAAATTTATAACACAAGTCTCAAGTCTATGAGCACCTTAAGTTAAAGGTGATCATCATGCGAATATTTACCTGAGATGTGCGTAGATGTGTTTACTATACATGTATTTGACAGACAAGTAATTAAAGTTCTATTTTAATTTTACAGTATCAAACTAAGTCATCTGTTCTTGAACTGAATGCATACAGCCAGGCTGGAAAACAATCTGAAGAGGTATTAAAATCAGTGAGGACTATTGTTGCTTTCGGTGGTGAAAACAGGGAAGTCGAGAGGTAAGCACCGATTCTGCTGGCTAATGGACTGCCTACTGCGTGGTCAAACGCTTGTACGGGACTAACTTCTAAAATAAATCGCACCAGTTGCCTCTTAGATACTGCAACTACGCGTTATTGCGCTAAATAGGGTATTACTCGTCGGGTCCCAACTAGCACACAAGCTGCTTGTACAGCCTGGGAGTTGCATTCAAGTGCTGTACAATTTTCCTTAAGATGTACAGTAGCATATTTAATTTCCTTAAGATGAACAGTAGCATATCTAAAACCCTTTAACAGCTAGGTGGTACAGTAAAAAAAAGGTACAGTAGCGGTTTAGTAGCAAAAAAGTTACTTATAGTCATAATAGAGCTTGCAATAGCGTCGCTAGACAGCCATAAGAAGTACAATGAGTTGATGGAGGCGCTTGATGTTGATACAACCGTGAGATGTAAAAGAGTAATATTTAGTAGGTTAAGGTGTTTAAAAGGAGTTATACGTAGCTTTCATAGCGCTTAACAGCGTAAGGAGGCATTTTGTAGAGCCTTAAGTTCTTTAACGGATTTTTTTACGGCTGTTGTATTACTCATTTATAATAGATTTGTGTAGTTCTAGAATAGCGCCTTGAGCGCTATATGTGAGAATTATATGGCTAATGTACGGTAAATAGTAATACGTACGGTAAGTAGTAATGTATAAGGAATGATACAAATATTTTATACAGCCGTGGGAGGTTGCAGAAAAGTGTTATAGCACCTTAAGTATTTTAATAGAATTTAGTAGCGCTTTTGTAACTATACATCTACAACGGTATGGTAGGTAGCTGGTGTGCGACCAAAACAGTTGAATAGCATTCCTATACCACAACTTTATAATCTAGAAGTCCATAACAGCAAACACTTATAGCCTTTGTACGGCCCAAGCCTGTAGAACAGATGTTACCAACTCTGAGAGCTGCTTGATCGAGACGCCATTACAGTATTCGGTAAACATATTTTTTATTGGTTATTACAATATTTTGAAACTCGTATTTATGCATAATTCGTAACTTTTGGCGTAATTTAAGTCACTATTTATCAAAACCCTCACTCACAGGTACAAAAAGTTGCTGGAGCCGGCAGAGCGGTACGGACGCAAGCGCGGGCTGTACACGGGGCTGGGCACCGGCTTCAGCTGGGTGCTCACCTACTCGCTCAACGCCATCGGACTCTCTTACGGCACCCGCCTCGTCCTCAAGGACCTCCTTAATCCAAACCCTGATGAACGTCAATACGCAGTCGGAGAAATATTCAGTGTAAGGAATACAAGTGATTGTGCTCAAGCTGAGAACAAAAGAAGCATTAGTGGCACTATAGGTCGACCACTTAACTCCCGGCGACCGCACGCCACTCGCGCCCCTTTATCGTCATACCTCCGCACCCGCGCGTCGTGCAGGTGATGACGTTAAACGGTCTGCCTATAGTTCCGGTTTTCATTGAGTAAAATTGTGCTTCGTAAGTACTTATAGTACCTACCTAGTCTCGCAAAATGTCACTTTGTTGTTTTATTTTCACTAATTCTATATATTATTTTTGTTCTTTCCCAGTTGTTGCCATTGTTGTTACCAAATTGTTTTATTCAGATCCTCTTCAGTTTGTACATGGCCACGCAGTCGATAACCCTCTGCGTCTATATATTATTTTTGTTCTTCCCCAGTTGTTGCCATTGTTGTTACCAAATTGTTTTATTCAGATCCACTTTAATATGTACATGGCCTCGCAGTCGATAACCCTCTGCGTCTATATATTATTTTTGTTCTTCCCCAGTTGTTGCCAGTGTTGTTACCAAATTGTTTTATTCAGATCCTCTTTAATATGTACATGGCCACGCAGTCGATAACCCTCTGCGTCTATATATTATTTTTATTCTTCCCCAGTTGTTGCCATTGTTGTTACCAAAGTGTTTTATTCAGATCCTCTTTAATATGTACATGGCCACGCAGTCAATAACCCTCTGCGTCTATATATTATTTTTGTTCTTCCCCAGTTGTTGCCATTGTTGTTACCAGTGTTTTATTCAGATCCTCTTTAATATGTACATGGCCACGCAGTCGATAACCCTCTGCGTCTATATATTATTTTTGTTCTTCCGCAGTTGTTGCCAGTGTTGTTACCAAATTGTTTTATTCAGATCCTCTTTAATATGTACATGGCCACGTAATCGAGAACCCTCTGCGTCTATATATTATTTTTGTTCTTCCCCAGTTGTTGCCATTGTTGTTACCAAATTGCTTTATTCAGATCCTCTTTAATATGTACATGGCCACGCAGTCGATAACCCTCTGCGTCTATATATTATTTTTGTTCTTGCCCAGTTGTTGCCATTGTTGTTACCAAATTGTTTTATTCAGATCCTCTTCAGTATGTACATGGCCACGCAGTCGATAACCCTCTGCGTGCCCCACGCAGAGTTATTCTCGGGGGCGCGAGGCGCGGCCGCCAGCGTCTTTGAGCTTATCGAGAGGAAACCGAAAATCAATAGCATGAGCAAAGAGGGCGCACAGCCACGAAGAGTCATTGGTGACATCTCGTTTGAGGATGTTAGCTTCAACTACCCTTCGCGCCCTGACGTCACGGTAAACCTTCCCGCTTTATCCAAAGAAACATATTTACTTTTGATTGTCTTTCATTGTTAAGTGGTAAACAAAGCGATTGATAGGTCCTATAAAAACATGACCCTAGAATACTCTGGACAGGCTGTACGTGATGCCACAGTAAGAGACGGAAAGGCCCCTATGCAGCTAAATTAAGAACTGGTCTTAAAATGGCTGATGACTTGCCATAAACAACCTACTTAATTTGGATGGGTAATGGTTTATGTGCCACAACTTCATACTAAATCAGTTGCGGCAAATAAAAAGAAGTGGAACTATGACAAGGACAATGAATATTTTCCTTCCTGTCACACTTATCGAGATTTATATGCTACCAGCTCGCTCGCACGTGGTATTATTATTACCATAACCTCTCCAGAGTATTCTAGGTTCATGTATAAACATCAACACTTTTTCAACCAAAAGGCGGCTTTATGAAGGGAAGGAAGTTCACATTCAAAAATACTCCTTAGCAATGTTGACCATTTTGCATTTATTTTAGACTAAGTACTTTAACAATAGAGTCGCTACCAGGTATTTGAGTAGGTAGGTAAAGTATTTATTAAACATGGCCTTTTCATTTTGAAGCGTTTGTGGCACGTAGCTATTATGGCTAAACTATTGCTTTGTTGAACCGATGGGTCTTAAGATAAGATCCGGTTTAGAAAAAGAATCCTCACTAGTTCAGTGTTCCGTGAGCTCAATCTTTTAAAATATAATTTGTATTTCATTAATCGAAATTCATTTTGCAGAGTAGATGTTATTTAGTCCCGGATAACGTGATATTTCAGGCTTATAGTAATAGTTTCTTAATTTGAAACCAAAATATTAGATTGTATGACAAGGGTCTAAACTAAAGTAAGCCAATTATCACGAGACGGTTATTTTCCCGAACGAAGTGAGGGGAAATAGTTCGAGGGGTAATAAATATAGCTTTTAGACCAGAGTTATACACTCTACTTTTCATTTCGACTGCGAGAAAATAGTTAAAACAAAGATTATACAAATATCCATCCACAATCAATAATTATACCAAGGCGAAAAGGGGTGATAACTAACTACCCCACCATTTCACGCAAAATAGGCACACTGGATGTCGACTTGCGGAAAAGAGCCCAGTACAACTAACTAACTAACTAGGGGTGATAAGATAATTTCCCCAAACTCGTTAATTCCACTTAGCAAACTTTCCATTCGCATTTTTCCCCACTCGGCCTTCTACCCATTCTCCTTTTTTATCATTCTTAAGTAATGCCAGCGTCGTAATTATCCGATCTTTTTGTTTATTATTTGCGAATATTACCAGTATCATAATTTTTTAATAGCATATCTACACAATTTATTTTCTTAACATTCGCGAATATTACTAGTATCATCATTTTCTAATAGCATATCGACACAATTTATTTTCTTAATACGATATATCTTTATTATGCGTAATACCTAAGGCAGGTCGGCGTAAATACGATGACGAGCAAAGCAAGGAGGAGTGTTAGGTGTACTGCGACCGTACAGTGCGAGCCGAACGAGCGAAGCGAGCGTGCCGCGGCAGCGGCCGATGAAGCGCCAAAACAGAAAATGTATTATTTCACTTCCTCATATTAAATGTTCGGTTCTGGCGCTTCGCCGGCCGCTGCCACGGCACGGTCGCTTTACTAGCTCGGCTCGCGCGTTGTAGGTTCGCGGTGCACCTGACACTCCTCCTCGCTTCGCTCGTCGTTGTACCTAACGGATACCTTAAAACATTTTTACTCAGTTACGTAAGAGTAATAGATAGTCTTTTTTCGTATTAATGCCAAAACTACACATTGCCGCGAGTCGAGTGTGTGAGTTTGTTATACATTGACGTTATTCTGAAACTGTTGCAATTTTAGAATAGGAATATTATCGCATCAGGTCAGGTCAAATTTAGCAAAATAAACGACTGGGATTTTTTTGTACAGGATCAATATTGCGTAAGAAACAAAACTATTGCGAAAAAAATGTCATGGAAACATTCGACATAGGAACAATATCGTTTAAGCATTAAAAATATTGTGGTTTTGGACAAACGTCGGTTGGTCATATCATATTTGAGAATGGAGAAGCAACCAAATGGCAAAATCAGATTCTATCTCTGATTCTATCCAGATTAAATTACGGAGACATCATCTATGGACCACGTTTACTGGCTAAAACGCGTCGTCTCGTTCCAGCGTGTACAAAACGCATGTTGTCGTTTTTGCTATAGTATCCCACCCAGAAGTCATATTACACCATTAATAAAAGTTCCATTTTAAATATGTCATCACGTCGACACTTACACCTCGCCTGCCTGTTGTTTGATGTTCTTAAATACCAAAAACCTGACTATCTGTTCAGAAAAAATAAGGGTCTCGTCTTTTCACTCACATTATGGCACTAGGTCAACACGGCGATGTATCTTAGAAGTACACCTCTACAGGACGGTTGCCTTTACTGGCAGTTTTCGTTATCTTGCAACCAAATGCTGGAATAACATTCCTCCGCCACTTCGACAATTACCATCTAAGAAATCTTTTAAATTAAAATTTAAAAGATTTCTCTTGGAAAAGCAAGTGGCAGGAATTCCTCATGGCTATTTGGTTGCAGATTTTGTAATATAGGCGTGCTTCTAAGGGACATCACACATCTCACCACACGTTTTTTCATAATATATACACTCCTTGTCGAAACATAGTTACACCTTATATTTTGTCATTTTTATTACTCACCTATCACACTGATCTATTTTATTTATTCGATATTATTTGCAAGCTTTATTTATTTATTATTATTTTTCTTGTAATATTTCACCTGCATCGTGACCCGAGGTACTGGCAGAATATCAGTGCTTGCTCACAGAAGCAAAGCAAAACTGAGCCAGTTATGCATATGTGGCATTATTGCAACGCACAAGTATGCCTTAAATTTAATTTATAATTCTATTTCCATACGACGTCGACATCACCATCCCCCATGACGAGAACCTCGTGAAGGCCTTGAAGGACAAAGCCAGCAAGTACCTAGACCTGGCTCACGAGGTAACCGCCATGTGGGATGTTGATTCGACGATCATCGTCCCGATAGTCGTTTCGGCGAACGGTTTAATAGCGAAGAGTCTCGACCATCACCTCAAAAGACTCTTGCTAGATGGCTGGATCAAGGGTCAGATACAGAAGGCGGTACTCCTGGATACTGCGCGGATAGTCAGGAGGTTCCTGTCTCTGTCGCCCTGAACGCCGGTAGCTTAGGCCCCGCCTCGCTGCCGGCTGCACCCTAGGTTAGGTTTTTATAATGATTTTATGTTTTGTATGTATAATTTTATATTTTACTTTTTATAAAATTATTGTACAAACCTAACTTAAGATGAAATATGAATAAAGAGATAATAATTAAGATGAAATATGAATAAAGAGATAATAATAATAATAAAATCATTTATTTCAGGCGGAGCCCATAAAAGTGTTAGTAGGTACAATAGACATCACTTACAAACCTATTGTTAATAACAGCCAGAGATCACAAACACAGCATAAGAGACATAATATACCTACTTATAATTATAACCGGATGAGCATAAAGGATTCAGAAAAGTTTGATTTAGAATATAAAATCACCAATTGAATAACCTAACGCGAATTAAATAAAATGGTTATAATTAGCTACAATACATTACGTCCAAGAATTTATTAAAAATATAATTAATTTTATCACAGAATATGGAATATGGAAATGTCAATATTATTTAATTAAGTAGGAATGTCAAACACATTAAATTTAAACAATATAAATTATAAATTAAAAAATTAAGAAGTTAACATTCAGGATAATTATAATTAATTACGTAACATTAGGTCCGAAAAATGGTTGAGAAACAAAAACAATTATATCCCAGAAATATGGAAAGTTAATATAAGTTAATTACGTATAAATAACAGGCACATTGAGCTAAAACAATAGAACTTAAAAATTAAAAAATTGCGAACGTGTCACTAGTTGAAATTTCCAAAACTAGAGTGAATATGACGCACTTTTTGAGCATGAGGAGTGAATAATATATTATCAATGACTTTTAACGTTTCTTACCAGAACTTTTGTAGAGTAGGTGAGCAAAAACCAACACAAGTCGCATTTCTTCTTTCTATAATATATGAGGGAATGCAAAAGGAAACTAGCTTTCAAACACTATTTTGTTCAGATAACGTTGTTCTTTTTAGAGTCATTCTCGAATACTTTTAGATAACGAACGGTCGTGTCTATACCACATGTTGATTATGCTATTTTTTTTCCACTACCGGGGTGTATTCAGGAGTTAGGTACCACTATTTTTAGTCGACCTATAGAATATAGAACTATGTCTGGAAATACTGAGATGCTAGTGAGATATTGTCGGGCTGGATTAGATTAAATAGCATTGAAGTAAAATCATTAAAAAAATAAGCTTGCCCAGGCAAAACTTTGAAATATCCCTTGTGGTAGTTTTGAAAAAAATATTGACTCGGTGACTTTTCCGTGCGAGCTCTCGATCATTGCTGACTTTAAAAACATACAATTTTTTTGTAAAAATTAAAAAGAAAACGTAATAATGTGAATGCCATTATGGTTTCAAAAGTCCAATATTAACTTTATAAAAGAAGATTTTCAGGTAATTTAGTCCTAAGTTTTCATTCCCGATCATTTCGGTGTGCCTCGTATGAGCACTTTCAGTGCTAGGAACCTGCTACGCGGGCGCTCTGCTCGCAGGCGATTTCCTAAACCACGGTTTTCCCGTGTAGGTAATCGGCTACGAGCATAGCGCTACGAAATTGTTGGCAGTGATAGTGTTACTATAGTGCTACCTACTGATACCCCCATGACCTGAATGCCTCTATTAATATAACTTCTATGGTCATCCATATCCTTTCTTCTACGAGCATGGTATTGTGATAATGTCATAGCTGAATGAACCTTCAGCACTTTAGTATTATGTCTGTTGGTACTCTATATGTGTACCCCATGTTTATGCGACTGTTCTAAATAAACTTTTAAAAAAAATTGCTGACATTCCGAAACTTATATTGAAATTACTCTTTGCATTCAACCAGGTTCTGAAAGATTTCTCCCTACACATTAAGGCGGGTGAATGTGTGGCACTGGTGGGGTCATCTGGCTGTGGCAAGTCCACGATACTGCAGTTGCTGCAAAGGCTGTACGACGTACACTCCGGATCGGTCAAGATTGATGGTAGGGACCT
This sequence comes from Epinotia bilunana, assembly GCA_947049275.1. Classification (NCBI taxonomy): domain Eukaryota; kingdom Metazoa; phylum Arthropoda; class Insecta; order Lepidoptera; family Tortricidae; genus Epinotia; species Epinotia bilunana. The sequence continues at coordinate 34,754,430 of OX346252.1, read as the reverse complement.
GAGAACACTGAACATAGGTTGGCTCCGATCTTGTTTGGGTAAGTAGGCGTTCGACAATTATTTATATTTTATGCACAGACTTAATAAGTGCTGTTACACAGTACAGCTCATTTTAAATGGTCGGTGTAACGCCAACATTCGTGTGAAAAAAAAAGCAGTCTGCATAGGCCCTAAACGCGCACGATTGTTCGTAGACGATAATGTAACCCTTTAACTTTAATGGACTAAGTTAAAATTAATGCATAATTTAAGTCTCTTGCTATTGTTTAGGCCTAAAAATACGGCACCATAAACAAATACGAAAAGATGACTCAGACTCGAGGGTACCGCACTTTCACAGAAGATACCGCGTCTTTTCTCTCCTATTAATTCTAGAAAAATCTTAAGAACGCATAGGTACCAGAAGTTACCGTCATGAGTACAGCGCCATTGACAGTGCATTTTGTTACTAACTTGCGGGACTATAGAGCTCGGTATGTATGTTTATTTTTCAGCGATATTTTTTAATCACGTGAACTGATTTAAATATGTTTAGAAATTTGAAAGAATTTGAAGATAAAAAAATACATACAAAGGTGGTTAAATTACAAACCTAGTTCAGAAACAACTTTTGATGCTTTAAAAAAAATTAAATAGGTAGAGATACCGTAATATTTATGTTTTTTTTATAAATCAAAATTTAATCACAGTAAGAAAAAAACGAGCTTTAGAATGTTCGATGTAATGTGAAATTTTACTGTATTTCTACTCCCTTTATCTCTGTGTCTTTTGTGTAGTGAATAAATGTCTTCTTTCTTTCTTTCTTTTCTTTCACCACAAGGGTTCCTTTTTATTAGGATTTCGTAGTCTACAAAGGGACCCTTATAGTTTCGCCATGTCCGTATGTCCGTTTTCGGTGAGGCACAAATCAATCACGCCGACAAAACAGGAGAATAAAATCTCTCTCCTCCTAAAGAGGGGATGTAATTTTTTTTCTCGTTAAACCCTGATCGTTGCATAGCTTGTTCAAAAATATAATGGGTTTTTATAACCATTTCTCAACTCAGTGATTCGTTAGCGAGATATTCGGCTTTAAAGCCCTTTTTTGTTCGAGTCAAATACAGACAGACGATTACGGAACCCTACACTGCGCCTGCCCTGACACGCACTTTGCCGGCTTTTTACCTTTTTGGTACAGAACCATAAAATGAGTCATTATTAGTCAGTATAAACCCAACTAGACACTTACATACAGAACTGAACTGCTACCAGAAATGTAGGTTAGGTTATGTTAGAACTGCAAACCTCGCAGAACCGAAATGCTAGCAAAAAAGTAGGTTAGGTTAAAAATGCAACCCTCACTGAAACGCTACAGAAAAGTAGGTTAGGGGTAACCTAACCTACTTTTCTGTAGCGTTTCGGTTATCTAAGTAACTGCTATTTTTAAGATATTTGTTGTGCTATCAACATCAACGTACTTTACAGGAGTGGTAGGTCAAGAACCCGTCTTGTTCCGCGGAACCATCCACGATAACATAGCCATAGGCTACCAAAATGCAACAAGAGAGGAGGTGATTAAAGCTGCGACAATGGCATATGCACATGACTTCATTGTTAACCAGCACAACGTGAGTCCATTGGCATATTATTTATTTAAGTATCATGTTTCTTTTTGTGTTCGCCATATGGTTCGTTACCTAGCTGTCTGATTTTGATCATTGTTTCATGGACGCTCATAAGGTAAACGTATCAATACTCGACACCTTAATGCGTAATAGTTGACATCTATTGTTAACCTTTATGGTTTTGACTGATTGAAAGAATCAAATATAAGGCCAGTAATACTATTATCGCTATAAGGTAGTTCTAGTGCCCGACACTAGGACTACCTTATAGCGAAAATAGTATTATTTCCAGTAGCTTTGTCACCTAGTAAATCCTTTATTCATTTCTTTCATAAAGGGCTATGACACTGTGATTGGTGAAAGAGGTGCGTTGCTCTCAGGCGGCCAGAAACAGCGCATCGCTATAGCGCGATCTCTGCTGGTAGAGCCAGCCGTTCTTCTTCTGGACGAGGCTACGTCTGCTCTGGACCCACACTCGGAGAAGCAAGTACAACTAGCCTTGGACAATGCTAGTGCTGGGAGAACTACGCTTGTTGTGTCACATAGGTACATTTATATTTTTTATTGACTACTTAGAACGTTTTAGATTAGGTACTTTACCAAAATTAAAATTGTCCGTAAACTTTTCGATATTCAGATTGTCAACAATTGTGAATGCTGACCGCATTATATGCATGGACCAAGGGGCAATCGTGGCAAGTGGAACTCACGAAGAACTCATGAAAGCTAAAGGTGAGCTCAATTTACGCTGATAGTGATAACTGAAAGCTATAGTCCATTTTTTGGAGAATTATATAAGGCGATAGGTTCCTACCTAAGTATACTTAATTTGTTTGCCTCACGTCATATTTTTGGCAGGTTTCTACCATAAATTAGTAACTACAGGACAAGAAGTGAAAGACCTTGATGTAATCGACACCTTACCGGAAGAAGGAGATGGGGAAGGCGACACCGAAGACGTGCCCAACCTGGCTCCACGAGTCGATGTAAAGAGAAAATCTAGTAGGAGGGTTCCTAGACGCCATTCAATAAAGAAAGGTGTAGTACCTAATGTTAACATATAAGTAACTTTGAGTCCATGCTTTAGACCTGTTTAATACTTTACCAAAAATATTCCAGAGACCCATGATTGGATGACGCCTCGCGGCTCTATAAGTTCTGTGATGTCTACCGGTCTGCAGAACTTTGTGTACAACACTGATATTGCTGAAAGTGACGAGGAAAAGGATGACGATGAAGTAAGTTAACACCAACGATCAAACCATTATCTTACTGACTAGTTATGTATTATACTTAACTTCTGTAGAAAATCCCATCGGTGAGCGACTGGGAGCTGATCAAGCTGAATGGCCCCGAATGGCCATACCTGGTAGTGGGAGCACTGGCCGCATTTACGCAAGGCGCTTGCTTCCCTGCGTTTGCCCTTTTATTTGGATACACAAGCGGGGTACGGATTCAAACTACACATACGCATGGCCTTAAAAAATTGGGATTATATTAGCGCTCTTAACAGTACATAATAAGAAGTAACCTTCTCAGATTTTTATCTTCAAAGATCATGAGGAAATAAAACACCAGGCAGACTTCTATTCGGGCATGTTCATTGTGGTAGCTGCTGTTGCTGGCGTATCCATGTGCCTGCAGAGCGTCACCTTCACTAACGCCGGATTAAAGATGACTTCGAGATTACGGCACCAGTACTTCAGTAGTTTACTCAAACAAGTAAGTGTGTATTCCTACTTAAAAACAGCATACTTTGTTACAAGAAGTTTTACTGATATGGCCATCCATTTATCTCTCAGGAAATTGGCTATTTTGATAAGGAGTCGAACACAGTAGGCTCACTATGTTCTCGATTGACTGGCGACGCGGCTGCAGTGCAGGGGGCTACGGGGCTCAGAATTGGCCTGATCCTTCAAGGTCTGAGTTCCGTGATGGTTGGCTTTATAATGGCCATCAGCTACAACTGGAAGTTGACTCTTGTAGGCTCTGTGTTTTTGCCGCTTGTGAGTAGAAGTTCCATCAATTACGTACCTAGACTTTTTACAATATTTTTTTTATCATATGCATACCATTATATTGATCATTATTCGTCTAATATAGATGGTTGGAAGCATCTGGTTAGAGGGCATCGTTTCCCAGAAGTCTCAGGAAAACGAGACGACAGCGTTGGAATCTGCAACGACAATCGCTACAGAAGCCATCATAAGTATTAGAACTGTGCAGAGTTTAGGTAATGAAAATGAACTATAATATTGTTACAGAGTAGATTGATAACTCATTATAAGATTTAGCATTTTGAGTACAATTGAGAACATTTGAGATTTTTTCTTGATACAATAACCTATTGAAATCAATGATCACGTTTTGGGTTTCTAAAAATGTATTTAAAAAGGATAAACTAGCGTTAGTCCTGGACATTACGCGGCTGCTTACAACCTACGTTACGTAACGTCAGAATTAACAAAGGTAGTGAGGTACCGAAACAAAGCGATTGTTTTTTTTTACCGTAAAGTCATCGAACAGTTAAAATCACAACTGCTGCTTAATCCCTTACTTATTGATTTACATCGTAAAGATAAACATCCGCATATGAGTGGTAAAGTACGCAACGATAATCAATTTCCAGGGGTCGAATCGAAGTTCTTAGACAAATTCAACAACGCGTTATCGGATTCCACCGTGGCCGTGGCCAGAAAGTCGCGCTGGCGAGGGTTGGTGCTAGGCCTGGGGTTATATGTGCCCTTCCTGTCCTACTGCAGCGCCACCGTGTACGGCGCCAGCCTCGTGGCGCATGAAAAAGTGCCATACACTATTGTGTTTCTGTGAGTATCTTGCCTCAATGAATAGAGGTGCTTGGTTATCTAGACACAATAGGATATTATATAATTATTTACGCTAGAATAATTTTAATAAATGCCTATTCGAAAACGTCAGCTCTACCAAGGGGGACTTTAGGTACTAAGTGTTTACCATGACTGCGGTCTGCCTACGAAGGTCCAAGATTCGAATACCGGTACGGTCTAGTATATACATAGCCATAACACATAAGCCTCGTTCAGTTCATGTACCTACTATGGGGCTAGTTAGATTCGTGAGGCGTAAATCTTACGAAAGGGATAAATCGTTTTTGATTGTTTAAATAAGTAATTAAATACTATAAGTATTACAGAGTTACCGAGGCCTTAATGTACGGCGCGTATATGTTGGGTCAGTCGCTGGTGTACGCACCCAGCTTCAACTCGGCTAAGGCTTGCGGAGCCCGGGTCCTGGCCGTCATCAACAGGGAGCCGAAGGTCGTGACGGCACATGGGCTCAAGCACAAGAAAGATTGGGTAAGTTAGACACATTTGTATTGTATGTGTCTTTCAGCCAGCATTGGCAAGACGGGAGGATGCTGTTGACCTAAATGATGCCAGTGACTCGTTTCTAGTTCAAAAATTCTACGAATAGTTCAAGCACCAAGCTGTAACCGTGTCCCATCCGGAGAACCCCTTTTAGTCGCCTGTACGACAGGGAGGGGATACCGGAGCCGTATTGTAATGCCCAACATTTTATTATTATTTCAAATTCTACCTAATAATATTCCTACATACTTATATTTATACTCGCATTTGGACAGAACCTAAGTATTTGCAATTCGTTCTTCTACAAAAAATCAGATCGCAGATGGACTAGGGTTTCACCTAATGGCAAAACCAAAAACGAAATACCTAGATTTTGCACTCACATCTACCAGCAGCAAACAAATTGTACAAAACATTAAAGCCATCAACCAGATAATATTTAATTCGGATATTGGCCCGTCCGCGTTCAATAGGGATGTAGACACTAAATAAAATAATCAATAATGTCGTATTTCTCCTTCTTCAATGTAGGATTAAAAAATGTAGTCAAACTGAGAAATAAGCAACGCAAGAGGTTAAATAATCACGAAGTTATAAGTGTCCAAAGTTTTAAGAAGGGGTATATTCTGTCCCTTTTTCGCAAAACGCAACTTCATATGAAACGATGACGGCACGACAACGGCGTTATTTAGTCACGTCACTAATAGACGGCAACGTGCCGTGCCCCATCGTGTTCGGCGCCGCCATCGACGCGGCCTGCCGCGATATATATATAAATTTAAATATATAAATATGAAAGTAAAACAAGTTGACAAAATTGAATTGTAATGTAGTTACTTACCTCAGAAATTAAACATACTTGATTCACCGTAAATATTCTTGAACCAAGAAATTAATTGGAAGATGTAACACTATCATGAGCTTAGATTTTTTTATCTTGGTTCGAGGTTCGAGGGAATCATCTTAATTAAAGAAGTCTATTTCATTCAACATGGCCAATATCTTGAATGAAACTGTTCCTAATTAATTTCTTGAATCAAGATTTTTGTCCCACCAAACTGAATTCAAATTTGTTCTGCTATTTACCCGCTGTAATTTTTTTCTAGAGCTCAACCGGACAGTTCTGTTTCAAGGACGTAGAGTTTAGCTATCCGACACGCCCGCACCTGCGGGCGCTGCGAGGCCTGGACCTACAGGTGGAGGCGGGCAAGACGGTGGCGCTGGTGGGCGCCTCGGGCTGCGGCAAGTCCACTGTGCTGCAGATGATGCAGCGCTTCTACGACCCCGACTCCGGAACAATCGTACGTAGACCTCCACAAGACGCTGGGCGGGGGAGCTGTGAATAAGCGAATCGCTCATAGTTGGCCTGTTCGTGCGATGTCCAACTAAACCCAGCTTTGAAGCCTGTTTTCTGATCATCTTTTGCCACATTTCCGAGCAGTGGCGTGAAAAGATAATTTTGCTACCGACACGTACAATTTTTCACACCGACTAAGAAGAAAATTACAAAATATGCTGTTAAAATTACTTAATAAGTTTAACAAGTTTTCTTAATTTTCATTACAAATTTTTAAATATAACGAAAAATTAATACATTTTCATATAAACGTTGTTAAAGTTGGAACTTGATATATGTTCGTTTATAATCCACTAGCTGTTGCCCGCGACTTCGTCCGCGTAGAACTTGATTGATATTAAATTATTGTGGGCGGAACCTCAATTATCGCCGACCCAAACAAAGTTCTACCATCTTAAGGGATGATTTCAGATATAAAAACTATCCTATATCCTTCCAAGGGTCTCAACTCATCTGTACGAAATATTTCATCTAAAGCCGTTCACGGATTAAGCGTAAGAGGTAACAGTGCGATGAGTTCATTAGTTTAAATTGCAAAATTTCAATTGAAAACTCCGTTTTTACAAATACAATATCTTAAGAATCGTCAACAGACGTTTCTGCTTAAATTGTTTATTTTTTCATAATGAGGTATTAAAGAAAGCTACATGACTGGTAACTTTTGCTTAAATCCGTCCAGTAGTTTTATTTAACTCACGTTACTTCGGGCTACCTGTATAGTTTTGAAAGCATATTTATCTAATACTAAAAGACGGAGAACTTTCCATCTCCATCCACCGTCCCCATTTAACGGTGTTAGAGAATAAATTATTTCGATTAAGCCCCTTTACCCCCTTATTTCACCCCTTTAGGGGGCAAATAGATCTACATATTATAAAAGAAACCTGTTTTCATGTTTCTAGCCACAATTTAATATTAAAAATCACACATTACTTAGGTATAAGAACTTTCAACCCCTATCTTAAACCCTTCAAGGGATGAATTATGAAAACATCCCTTATCAATGTTTTTAACTGTACATTAGGAGCCACATACATTAGTGGCCAAAGTTTTAAACGTCTAACTCTAAAAACGATATGATTCCCATACAAACTTTCAACTCTTTTTTAACCTCCTTAGGGGATGAATGTTTGTAACATCGCTTAATAATTTATTTGCTTTTTAGTAAGATACCTTCATACAAAGATTCAAGTCTATAACTTTCCAAATGAACGATTTCCATACAACGGTTCGACCCCCCTTTCAACCCCTTAAGGGTTGAATTTCGAAAAATCCTTTCTTAGCACACGTCCACGTACTGTAAAATAAAATTTAATGCTTATATCGTTAGCGGTTTAGGCTGTGTGCTGTCTGTCAATAGATTAGTAACGAAGAGTTATATATATATAGACTAGCTATATACCTGCGACTTCGTTTGCATGGTAATGTAGTGGGAGTTAACGCATTTCTTCTCTTGGACATAGGACACATGCTGTTCTAATTTAGCCTATAAAGTAAAACGTTGAATAAATCTATTTCAGCTAAAATGCCGTTCAAATTCGTTTATCTTTATCTTTGACTCTGTTATTTAAATAGTAAGAAAGGGACAAAACTCGTTTTATTTAACAGAGGTATTATAAGTTTTATGAATAAGGGGGTAAAAGTTTAGTAGATGTTTGTGGCAATAGATACAACAGGATGACACAGGCTGCAGCATTAAATGTTTATTGATCTTCTTCTCTACATATTTTTAAAACTGTTTTATCCTACTATAATATTATAAATATGCGAAAGTTTAGATGTTTGGATGTTTGTTACTCAACCACGCTTAAACGGAAACGGATTTGAATGAAATTTTGCACGAAGATAGTTTATAGCCTGAATTAAAATATAAGATCCCGGGTCCACGCGGACGAAGTCGCGGGCGGAAGCTAGTATTAAATAAATAAAAAACGTGATGATCGAAATGATCTTGAGTCACTCCGACTTTCAGGTAAAGATGTATTTAGGTATTAATAATAGATAATCCTTTCGAGTACCCATTGACCGGTACGTGTTTACGCGGAACAAAGAATCTCTTTTTAATTAGACAACAGAAGGCCAATTTATAATTTCCAAACTATACCTAACCACTAGGTAAGTTCTACAACCATAACGCGAGTCAGAGACCCTTTCTTTTCTATTAAAGTAATTATTAAAAATATTAGGTAAAGTAATATGTTAATTTTTTTCATATTGCAAAATTTCAGATCGCACTATCACATTCTGCCAAATCTTGTGTATGTTCTCGCCATTGCCAACTTAATGAAGGTGTTGCAGGCTTTATGATAAAAGTATGTTACTGTATGTTGGCCAATTTCTGTGTCTCTATATTGGCTGAATGTCAACTTGAAGGCGCGAAGTACGAAGTTATAATACCGCCTTAATACTGACGCGCTTGATAATTAATGTTTATAATAGGCCCGTTCTATACTGATTTAATTAATACATACTGTTTATTGCTCATAAATATAAATACTGACAAACCAGCACGGCTATCACCAGACGGCGCGCGAGGTTTCTCGATTTTTCTCGAACTATCCGTCTCTCTCTTATTAGACAACTTAGAAAGAGGCGTATAGTGCGAGAAAAATCGAGAGAGCTAGCGCGCCGTCTTGTGATAGCCGTGCAGTATCATAAGTATCATAACAAATACTCAGCGTGTAATCTTGCAGAAACTCAAATAGACTATGGCTGAACGCGAAAACAACGCTATGCCATGCCATTAAAAAAAGAGGAAGAGTCAGACTTTTGAAGTTTGACGTTATGTTGTTGAAATTTGTTGATACATTTATTGAAATTACGCCTCAATACGAATTTAGCGCATATAAATTTCCATATCAGAATCGATTATTTTTTTATACTTTAAGATTTAATATGCGTTTTGTGAAGGTCTATCACAACATCGGATCGAAATTATTACTGTAGGATAGTTAAGGCAAGCCCGCCATTTTGACGACACTGACAGTTGACAGATATGGCGGCTGCGATTTGAAGCAGAAATAAAATAATTTAATGAGGTTAAATGTTTCCGAAAATTAATTAATTGTCGCAATCGGATAAAAGCTATCCTAAATGGAAGGTAGAGTAATAATGTACTTATAAAAAAAGTTACATGTTTTTCCGTTCATGGGAAGCTGAGATTATTCGGGACACACCAATGCTTAGTTTGATACTGGCTGATTCTTTTTTTAACTTAGAGATTTATTATAAGTGAGAGATTACGATGAAATTACATTCGATTATTTTATTAAGATCTGTGTTCAATAGGGAATATGCATGTGATTCAGAAATGACCAAAAAAAAACATGAGTAATCTTTATTGCTTAATAAATATACTCACATGATTATTTGTACAAATGATCATGTTTCTATTAACAAACTTAATTATTTAAAAGTAGTATTTTTCACATTCCCTCGCAAATTTTCAAAACGCAACGCTATTGGCCGAACGAATCGTGACGTCACGTGCACTCGGTGTCTACTGTTAACAGGTCGTTTGTATGATTATTGAAAGTTATTCGCATTGTTTTGCCGCTGTTTATGATAAACAATCAGTGTTTTTTGGGAAGTATTAGGGAGCGACCACACCGGTGCTTAACGCTGCGTATACGCGTTGACGTGTCGTATGCGTCACGTATTCTTCATACATTTACTGCGTTTTACGGTGCGTTGGCGTATTTTGAGCAGCGGTGTGGTCGAACCTTTAACTGAAAGCAGTGACTCCTTGTGAAAAAAGACTCGCCACAATCACTGGAAGCGGTTTTGTCAAGGCAAAGTCGGATAATCTGCCTGAAATTGATGTGTTCATGATGACTAATCACGTACCTCGTAGGTGTCTTTCTTAAATAAGTGGAATAAAAAACTAGTACATATGTTCATTATATACCTAATCAAAGATATGTTGGTATTAGGAACGTTACATGGTGAGAACATCTTTATAAACATAACAAATTATGTTGTTTTCGTCAAGGCTAATAAATAAACCAAATTTGTGTAGGACACTCAGTAGAAAGGATTAATTTCTTTCAACTTCGATCAACAGTGCAAAAATAGAAACTTAGCTAAAACGTTTCGTGATCAAAATCAACACTCGTAGTCAGCTGTTGATCAACAAAAATCATAATATTTTGTAACATTAATAACAAAAAAAATGGGAATCAGAATAGTTTTATGAATAAGTATATACATTTTTAGGTTAGGTTATTGATTATATTGTTTGGGAGTCCTAATAAAAAAGATTTTAGGTACAAACATATTTAATAATCACTTCGAAATGATGTTCATAACAATATAAACTACTCAAACACGATACATTATATCTCCTCATCGCCTTACACCCCTTTTTCCTTATATTTTGCATCTTTGGGCATATGAAAATATATCATGACAGGTGCAGTTTTAGTGTTATTTTCACAAATAGGGGCAATACAATATTTATAACAAGCTTTTGTGTGCTCTTCCGTTACAATAAGTTGATCTTACAAGCTTTAATAACTCACTTTTACTAAAACTGAATCAAACACTTTGTTGTTTATTTATTCTAAGTGCACGGTGACGTCACAAAGTGAGCGCGCGGCGGCGTTTTAATCGTCCGAAAATGATAGTAGTTTTAATTATTATTTATTAGCTCATTCAATAATATTGTGAAAGTGTTATATTTTTTTCCGGTTATATAATTACTTATAGAATAACTTAAAAAAATTAAAAAAATTGCATGAATAGGTATACCCTATTGGCACATTGCGTAAATGCTATACATTAGCTAGCATGTACTGTCCCTAGGTAGCCGAAGGTGAGGTTATAAGTCAAAATTAAGTACCTAATTAAATATCACAATATTAAACACATTAGCGCGGGCCCGGCGCGTACCGGGGGCCCTGAGATTGAGCGAATCGCTGTTCATACTTGAACTCATAGTTGGCCTGTTTGAGCGATGTCCAACTAACCCCAGCTTTGAAGCCTGAATTCTGACCATCTTTTGCCACATTTCCGAGCAGTAAAGTAAAAAAAAAAAATTGATGATCTTATATCTCAAAGTTGACTTAGTACTCAGCCAGCAATGGCCTACTTCCCTTGCTTCGACAATAATGTACTATCTCTTCAGGCCTATATTATGGGACTCAAGCAATTGACCGTCTGATGACCACCCATTTTATCTGATGGTAGTACATAAGTGATGCATATCTAAGTAGGTACATAACACATATTTACTCGCGAGGGCCACAATTTATATAGATGGTTCTGGCACTACTTCCCTCTTCTCGAAGCGTTTCGGTGTATTTTCTAACCCGCACAGCATCAGTCTGGATAATACTAAAGAGCCCATATTCCCAGGACAAAGTGGCCTTAATAACCTCATAAATCCAATACAGTTACGTTTGCCTAGCTTTTAAAGTTTAGAGTTCAATTCAATTCAATTCAATTCAATTCAATTTATTTATTTGCAACCTTATACAATTGACACATGCAACTTAAAGCTAGGCAATGCACAGGACCCCGTTAGGGCATAGCAAACGTTACAGTTAATTATTATAATAACAACAAATATTTCAAATATAAAATAAGTTTACATTTATTTTAGTTGAGTTTATTGATAAGAAGGTTGATTTGATTGACCTGAAATTGGTGCATTTCGTCACTCACTCACTCACTAACTCGCTCACGTGGTCGAGTAAGGTCATGTGGACATGGGGACTCCTACTTGCGATCTAATAACTTAAAACTGAAATCATCGTAATTACTTTACATGAAACGGTTTTGGTGGTTTACAGGAATTAGATGGGCGAGACATGCGCAGCCATTTGACGTTGCCCCAACTTCGGAAGCAACTGGGCGTAGTGCAGCAGGAGCCGGTGCTGTTCGACCGCACGCTGGGGGAGAACATCGCCTACGGAGACAACAGTAGGAAGGTCACGACGATGGAGATCGTGGCTGCTGCGAAAGCTGCTAATATTCACAGTTTCATTATATCACTGCCCAAGGTATGTAAACAGGTACTTGGTAGTTAAAATTACAAATGATTTGGTTTAAAGCTCCGGAGACCCGGACAAGTAGATTATTTGTTCCAAAATCAAACTAAACCGCAAATACAACTTTGTCTCCTTTAAAAGGTGGTAAGTCTGAGATAGAACGCTGAGTTTTCAGTAGGATAACTACGTCACAGAACAGTTATAGTGCCTATGATGCGAGCCCCCTCGAGCGGGGCCCCTCCCTGGAACCGCCCGTCGTCAGCCAGCCTCCCTGGCCTAGCTAATGGATACCTGGGCCACCACCCGCCGACCGTCGCGATCCCGGCGCACGCGTCGGAATAACAATTTTTGGGTTTTTAAATTAAACCAGTATGAACTTTTCACTTGTACTAATTGATCTGTTAAGTATACACGAATTTGATCTACATGAGATTTTGAACGCTTCGCCGCCGCTCTTTCGTCTGACATGCGAGACACGTGTCCACACCACCACCGCGCCTCATTAAATACACCTCAATGCCTTCAACATTGGCGCGCCTTAGGCAGCGAACGAAAAAACCATAGAATTCTAAGTAGCGCCGCACTAAACGACCAAATGGACTTTAAGGAGGGAAGCCACGTGTGGTACACTGATGGATCTAAAAAGGGTGATGATGTTGGATGTGGTATCTACGGTGAGAGGCCAAAGCTCAAAGCTAGCGTCAGCATGGGGAAAGAGGCCTCAATCTATCAGGCTGAACTCTTCGCAATAAATAAATGCGTGGAGATCAATCTTGAGAGAAACCTAAGAAACCAATACATCTACATCAACTCAGACAGCCAAGCTGCTCTGCTGGCACTGGAATCCCTAGAGTCCTATTTTGAACTAGTCCAGAACTGTAAAAACAATTTAAACACCCTGGCCAATACCAACAAAGTCATACTTAGATGGGTACCAGGACATTCCGACATAGTTGGGAATGAAAAAGCAGATGAACTTGCAAGGAAGGGCGCGGACACAACCCTGGTCGGCCCAGAACCGTTCTGTGGTATCACAAAACGGAAAGCATATTCTCTGCTACACAACACAGAAAAATCAGAGGCAATAAAGCTGTGGAAGTTCGCCAAAGGACAAAAACATGCTAAAGCCTTGATCAAAGGATACAATAACAAACTGTCTAAAGAGCTACTGCATCTCAGAAGCCACAAAACCTGCGCAGTAGGTAACGAGAATTCTGACAGGACATTGCAAATTATAATAAATGCTCTGCTCCTGCGGACCACTCATGCACAAAAGAAGTATCTACCTAGGGCGGCACGTAGTGCACCCAGAAGAGGTACAACATATCACCGCCCAAAGAATCTGGAACTTCTTAGAGGCAACGGGTCTAAACGGTAAAATATAAACAAAGGGCTGCCACAATAGATCACCTGCTGGTCGAAGCGGCATATAAAGGCCCACAATAACACAATAATAATAAAAAATAAGTAGCGCCGCAAAATGGCCCCACAGAATGGGTGCCATTGCCATTATGCGGTGTTGGAGGTGACACGCCGCCTCAAACAATTCCAGGCAGCCGTTTAGTTCGAATATGCGCTTACCGGGTTTTAGGCACGTATTTGGGTAGAACTTTGTAAGGAGCTCGCATTCTATGATTTTTTCGTTCGCTGGCCTTAGGACATTCGTGTTTCTAACGCGGTCCGACCACTTGATGTTAATCAAGTCAATACGCAAAACATGAAGGGCTGTTTGATGTCATTTTAAAAAGTAAAAAAAAAATATATTTTTAAACAATTTACATTTATTTCTCAACATAGTCTCCTTTGAGGGCCCAACACTTGTTCCAGCGAGTTTCCAATTTTTTGATCCCCTCCAAATAATACGTTTTGTCGAGGTCTTCAAAATAGCCGTTTCCACCTGCGATGCAGTCCTCACTTGTCAAAATTTTTTGCCCTCCAAGCCATATTTTCAGATTGGGGAATAGGTAATAATCGCACGGAGCTAGGTCCGGCGAATACGGAGCATGCGGAACCAGCTCGAAGCCCAACTCGTGGATTTTGGCCATTGCAATAGCTGACATGTGCACTGGGGCATTGTCTTGATGAAAGAGGACTTTCTTGGGGGACAATTTTGGTCGTTTTTCCAACAATTCGGCATAAAAACGGTCCAATAACTCTGCGTAATAAAGGCCAGGCCAGGCTCTTTCCCTTTTCCAAGTAATCAATCATAATGATTCCTTCGCCATCCCAGAAGACTGTCGCCATCACCTTCCCAGCCGACAAAACAGTCTTAACCTTCTTTGGGGCACGCTCACCAGTCGCCATCCATTGTTTTGATTGCTGTTTTGATTCAGGTGTATAATGATGGACCCAAGTTTCGTCCACAGTGACAAATCGACTCAAAAAAATCCGAGGATTACGCTTCATCTTATCCAAACATAGTTTTGAAATTCGCTTTCGTTCGCGTTTTGTTCGAAAATTTGCGAGTGATCACAGTCAAACAATTTTTAAACTGACAAAAACTTGTTCTTTTTCGCTGAATTTTTGACAGTCTTCATTTGAAAGATTGTGCCTGCCAGTGTTAATGCCATTTACCAGAAAAAAGGTTTTATAAATAGTTTTTAAAAGGACTTATCAAACAGCCCTCGTAGGTATGACGGTCATTAGCATTCAAGCAATTTAAAATAGGCCTTAGTGAAGAGGACGAAAAAGCAATACGCACCTAAATACAAATAGCGTTGTCTGGCCTATAGGCCACAATTAAGTTGCATTATATTGTCAGGGCTATGATACGAACCTGGGTTCAAGCGGCGCGCAGCTGTCGGGTGGACAGAAGCAGCGGGTGTGCATCGCGCGGGCGCTCATCCGCTCCCCGCGCCTATTACTGCTCGACGAGGCCACCTCCGCGCTCGACGCCAACAGCGAACGGGTAACTGACAGGCCTACGGCACTAGCTGGGGCGAGGATCCGCAGCTGTCGGGCGCCGCCTGTTACTGCTCGACGAGGCCACCTCCGCGCTCGACGCCAACAGCGAACGGGTAACTGACAGGGCTACGGCACTAGCTGGGGCGAGGATCCGCAGCTGTCGGGCGCCGCCTGTTACTGCTCGACGAGGCCAACTCCGCGCTCGACGCCAACAGCGAACGGGTAACTGATAGGGCTACGACACGAGCTGGGGCGAGGGCTCGCAGCTGTCGTACGCCCCTTGTTGCTGCTCGACGAGGCCACGCCCGCACTCGGACCGACATATAGCGACGTACCTACTGTTAATGGAGTTGACATTTGCCATAAATGTAAACTCTTATTCATACTCATACTCATTTATTTAATTTATCTTAAAATGCCTTTAGAGCAGTCGGTCGTGTATATTATCTTAGTCGAATTATATAAAAAAATATCTTTCTGTTAGATTATTCTCCTATTTTAATATACATATTTTTTACGTGTTTTAATGTATCTTTTGTTTGTTTATGAATTTTCGTAATTAAATCAGTATAAAAATGGTAATTATTTTTTATTGTAATATTTATTTTCCAAAGTAAACATTAAATAATCGTTTCTAAACTCGTCAACGTTGTTGTCCTTGATTATAAAAAAATACCTAACTAGCTACATATATTTACTAACACCTTTAGAATAAGCAAAGTACTAACAAACTGTGGTTCATGTTGTCCGAATAAAGAAATTAAATGATTACATTATGCACATATTTGCCTTATATATGTAGAATAGAAATAGAATAGAAATATTTATTACCATACATACATTATGCGAATATATTTAACTTAATGGTATTATTATATGTAAAGGAAAACAACAGCACTGACGGTATCCGTTGGCCCCAAACTAGGCACAGCCTGTATCTTGGGCACCAGTGGTACAGATTTAACAGTATTTTAAACTAATTTAATAAATGAGTATGAGTATGAATAAGAGTTTACATTTATGGCAAAGGTCGACTCCATAGCTTGCTATTAGTCTTACCATGCGACAAAAACTCCGATGCCTTCATTATATATAGTGAACCATTTAGACTTAATATTATGTACCTAGGCAGGTAGGTTAGGTACATAATATGAACCTTAAGTAGGTACTTAATCTTACTTGAGCGGGTAAGCAGTAAATAAACATTTATTATTTACTTGTAGCTACAAGGCAGAAAGGCAAATAAAATCATTAACAAAAGGACACTGGATCCTACGTTTATTAGGTAACTTCTTTTACTTTTTTTTATTGTCTCTTTCAGGCTGTCTCGGAAGCGTTGGAAAAGGCAGCCAAAGGACGAACGTGCATAACCATCGCACACCGGTTGTCGACCATCAAAGACGCCAATCTCATATGTGTTGTCGAGAAAGGTAAGTTACTCATAGGTGCAATAAAATTATATCGTAAAAACTTTCTAACGTTTTCCAGTAAAGTGATTTTACTTTCAGAAAAGTCCGGAAAAGTGGACTTTATTCCCTACACTAGCGACACGCCCCGGCGTCGCACGGGTACTATAGTAGACATATACACCTTTCTCTTGAAACACTATCTATTAAAAAACCGCATCAAAATCCGTTGCGTATATAGTTTTAAATATCTAAGCATACATAGGGACAGACAGCGGGAAACGACTTTGTTTTATGTAGTGATAAGGTAAACGTCAATCACTCGGACGTTTGCCCTTTTCTAAACCACTATTGTGAAACCCAACTTTTTCGATTGCAAAATAAATGCATTTTCAGCACATTTGCTTGTAATGTACCTAATAAGAGGTTATTATGTCGGTTTTAGGCTCGTAACATACCTAATCCTGGGTATTAAACACGCGTGTTTTATAACATTACAACACTCGTGTATTATGGTTATATCCCGATTGTCACGTTGGCACCTTGCAGCAAGATGTATGTATAAACACGGTTCATTCTTTAATTAACCGGGTTGTACAGAATGTACAGCTTTTTTTACTTCTCGGCAAATGGATTCTTACTCGACTAAACAAATTAAATCCTTTTCGTTAATACATTGACTATTTCTTTTAAGATAATCACCCACTCATCAACACATTATTTACGAAACAAGAATGATTAGGTACCTACTTTAAAATATCCGCTTCGTCAATTGCGTACAAACAAACATCCCCTAGGTACAATGATAGAATCCGCAACAGGCTTCGTCAATAACACGTTATAACCTAAACTTCTTTCTTTTTGGATAATGATATATTTAGAAACGTGTAATTTAGTAAAACTATTCACTTTTGCTAACATTTTACATTAATTAATAAAGATAATATTTTAAAACGAAAATATTTATTTTATTTTGTATTGGCTGTTTAGAGATTTCATCTATTTAAGTCTTTCGCAACACATGCGCGCGCACTGCGCAAACTTCACCAAGTCTTGGGTTGAGGTAGCTATTGGGAGAGCGAAATAGACAGGATCAACTTTCTTCGCTTTCTCAATAGCACACATTTTACTATACCTATTTTAAACGTGCCTCATGTAATTTTATACCTATTTCTTTTTCTTAATGTTACTTAGTTCGTAAGATTTAAACTAACAAAAATGTACCTATGGATCAAATAAGGTCTGAAATAAATGATTTTATATTTATTTTATTTATTTGGTTATTATCAAAAATGTGACTCGTGGTGACTAGAAAAGTTATAAACAGAATGGACGCCACCGGAAATTCTTGGCGCTGTACAATATGTGAGTAAAGCCTGTTGCCATCATTAAGTAAAGAAAATAACTTGGCAGGCCTATAAAATTTTCATCTTATGAAAAGGATTTTTTCCTCGCAAAATGTGTTGAAAAATGTCGTATAAAATGCATAAGCTTTGATAATAACATCCTCGGCTTGCGGCTCGCGTGAACAATTCCGCCTCTGACGTAATTATCAACATACCTCACTATTGTATCACAATGTACTACCTATTATGTCAAAAATATCATTATTTTGCTACACGCGGTTAGGTTCGGAGCGACTATGTTTGACTGTAATTACTAAGTAAGTAATAGTTACTAAAAGATGCGCCCGCGTACCTTAATTTACTGTGTTTCATGTATAGTTACGAAATTCTGATGTTTGTTTTATTTTTGCTCAGGTAAGATCGTGGAGAAGGGAACACACGCGGAGCTGGTGGCGCTGCAGGGCCAGTACTGGCGCATGTGCCAAGGCCAACATGTTCCCCTCAACTAAACAATATTGTTGACTCGCAAGCAACGGTCTACCGCTACCGCAGCGCAGCCTTTACTACACACCATCTGTAGTTCGATAAGCTGCACATGTCACACACGGGGAAGCGAGAGGCATGAAATGCACTAACTAAATTACCTATTCTGAACAGTCAGTTTTGAAACTCTTTGTAAAACTGACTTCAAAAAAGGAAGGTTACAATTAGGTTTCCGTGTTTTCCTTTGATCGATAACTGAGAGGGACCGAGAGGTATTTTAATACAAAACCCTAGGTCAGAATGCCGCCATTTTGTTTATGGTCTGATGTCGTACGTTCTACATTGATATCTGTGGGCTGTAGGTCCAACATTTCTCTTAAAACACAAAGCCGAGGTCAGAATTTGAAAGGCTGGGTTTAGGCTTTGTACAAAAAATAGGTTCAAAATTGCTGTCACTGTTTTTATTATAACCCCAGGTTCGTACTTTAAGGCCTATCAGACTGGAGGGGCCTGCGGTGGCGGTCAATAGTAATTTTGACAGCTAACGACAAGTTTACTATGGTCTGCCGCGGCCAGGCCGCGCCAGTGTGATGTGGGCTTAAGACATAAAGTCAAAAGACACATCAATTTTGAAATGAACAGGACCATAAACCAAAAAGTTCAAATTGGCAGCCTGCACTTTTCAAAAGATTCTGCATTCTACGGTCTATGCATACGTGGTAGGTCCCATAATCACTTGGCCTAACCAAGATGTAACAAAGGAAATGAAACCAGTCGGATTATTTTTCCTCCTCTCCTCTCCTTTAATATCTATACACTTATGACATCTACGTATTAACATCTCTGTCCCTTTAAAATAGCATGAAAAATAAAAAAGTTTATTGCCACATTTGAGTTTTAAATAAAAAGTATAAAAACTAATAATAATAATAAGACTTAAACATAACTTAATAAAAAACAAGGAATACAATAAACAAACAAAAGGGCAATGGGTACCCGTCTCAGCCATTTGCTGGATATGATATGATGAATTCTTGTCCTCAAAATGACCTAAGACGGCTGCCTTCAACTCTTCGTCACTAGAAAAAAATAATCCACGTAAGTCCCGCTTCAAATTAGGTAATAAATAGTAGTCGCTAGGGGTCATGTCCGGGCTGTAAGGGGGGTGGTTGACTTCTGTGAACCCAGACTCGCGAACAGCCGTCTTTGCAATAGCGGCAGTATGAACTGGGGCATTATCGTGAAGCAGCAGTACCCCTTTCGAGAGTTTTCCTCTGCGTTCTTCTTTTATTATATCCCGCAATTTATGTATAAGTGAGGCATAGCATTCACCATTTATAACGATATTACGCTCTTTAAAATCAACCATCAGAATGCCCTCACAATCCCAGAAGACGGTACACATAAGCTTTTTTATGGAATGCTGCACCTTAGCTTTCCTAGGCGGCTTCTTGTTCTTAAAACGCCACTCCATCGACTCGCGTTTACTCTCAGGGTCATAATATAGCACCATTGTTTCATCCCCAGTCACAAGCCGCCTGATGGCATTCGTTGGATTTTCACCACAAAGGTCCAAAAACTCCGAAGTACATCGCACTCGTTCTTCTTTTTGCACCGCTGACAGAAGTTTAGGCACCCATCTTGCACTGACCTTACTCATATGAAGATGGTCATGAATCGCACGGTGCACTGAACTTTTGGAGAGCTCTAACCTTCCTGATATTTCTCTAATCTTCAAACGGCGATCGCTCAATACCTCTTCTTGAATAAGAGCGATGTTCTCTGGAGTGAGCACTTCCAACGGTCGTCCTTCATGTCCCAGGTCTTCGACAGTTTCCCGTCCGAGTCGGAACTCTTTCACCCAGTTTTTTACTGTGCTATACGAAGGTGAAGACTCCCCGTACACACCATCTAACCGCTCTTTAATTTGGGTGGGAGATAAACCTTTTTTATAAAAAAAATATGACACTTCGATACTAAATTTTCGACATCTTGGCGACACCAGCGACTCTCCTCACGCAAATGGCTCTAAAATTGAAGATAACAAGAGCAAGTCGTAACTTGTTCATTTATTAGCAATCCGGGGAGACGTACTATTTCATCGCAGTATAACATGTTAAGACAAGTTGTTCGGAACTACATCAGGCCAGGTCATTATGGGACCACCTGGTATTTATCGTATATTATAATGTCAGAATCAAGGAGTGTTTAAAATATCGGGAAAAATCAAAGGAAACTTCAAGAAATGGTTATTTTGTTTATTAACCATTCTAAAATTACTGTTTCTTACATCATTAACATTGTATACGTAGACACTAAATTTTATACTACTTACAGACAATACGACTCTCGTCGTGAAATATCTTGCTTCGTTTTTGAGATTACCCTGTATGTTACCTTTACCTGGTATTAAACTAGTAACATTAGTTCGGTAGGTAGGTAAGCATTTTCAAAAAATTCTGTACCCTATTAGCGTAAGCTGTTAAACAAAAATTTACTCATTATCAGTTTTGTGACGACAAATAAAGATTCAGTATGAATAAAAGTTCTTTTTTTTTAAATTTTAAATGATATGCATAAACACGTTATTTAAATGTGAAACAAGTTAATGTTCAATTAATTTGTATGCTTAAGGCGGAAGTATACCTTTGGAATACTACGTGCTCGTCCATACAAAAAGAGAACTCGTTTTTCCACTTCTAAATATTTTCCAATCTCAATGATTTTTAGTACGTTATTGAAACAATGAAAGACTAGGTTTATAGGTTTTCCTTTTTTCAAAATTTGCATTTAATTAAAATTAATAGGCACCTACATTTTTTTTAAGGTGAATCTATAAACCTTGATATTATTATGCTGAAGCGATCGACATCGAAATCAAAGTAATTTGTTAAGATTCAGTAAGTGGAAAACGTTTTACTTCTCTCTTAAGAGAAAAGTCCACTGGTGACTTTTCCATACAAACGTTCTCGATTGTTTCCTCCGAGTTATATGACCGTAGTTTTTTTTTTATAAGACCAATATCGGGAATGTCTTTGTCGGTATGATTTAATTTTTTTTATATCCTTGTTTTTATAAGTGCTAGAGGTTACTTCGAAAAAGCTTAAACAGACCAATTGCATAGGCGGTAAACATAAGCCAATTACACAAATCCATTAACAATTAAGTAGTTAAGTACAGAAATCAAAACAGTCCGACATTTAATATTTCGTTCTCGTTCAATTCCCAAAATGTTGTTACGATTGATTAAGTTTCGAAGGAGGAAACAGTCGAAAACGAAACGTAGATTTTTATGATTATTCTCTTACGGGGCTCCTAGCTCCTACCTTCGATCTGTAACTGTCGGTTTTTTCGTGTTTTTTATGGCTTATCGTGTTAACAGCAACGAGGTTTACCGAAATAGTATCCCATATTTATTTCAAAACTCAGTTTTTAGGATATATGGCACCAAAATTTGGCAATTTTAGGCCAAAAAACACTTCTTTGGACGTAGCTTTTGGAACTAGAGTAAAAAATTAAAATTTCTCGTGGGTTGTTAGAAACGTCAATAAGGAACAGTTATATGCAGATTTCATAAATAAAAGTGCATTAAACAACATACTAATATCGAAAACAGAGCTTTTTTGGACCATGATTGAATAAACCATACAAAATCAATATTGATTATTTTCAAAAAAACTTTCGTGAATATGTAGATAAAGGATTGAAGAACCGATAAGTGTTTGTGCCATAAATGTATCTATAGTTTTGACAGAGTATCAACTATAGATACATTTAGGAGAGAGGAATATCAACTCATAACTCGTCAAAACTTGCCAAAAAGCGCGTGGAGCCCCTTAAGATTTTTAGTCTGAGCTGCAGTTCTACTTATTGCACAGATTTTTGGGGCGGTAACGATCTGGTAAGTAAATACGTACACAAACGAAAAAATGATAGGCAATAATTGTCAACGCTAAAACACCCAGTTACAAATCAATAAGATATCAAAAGACACGATTGCACTTACTTTATAATGATTATGATATTTATGATCAACCCCGCAAATATGGGTTACTGAAACCTTTCTATGGGTGAATATCCAGTAGAGATCGTTGAAGGTATGTTTTCTTATATTTGACAAGTAGGTACGCGAGGGGCAAGATATATGAAAAGATCTACAGTCCCCTACCCATCACCCTATGGGTGAATATTTAAACCAGAGATGTACGAAGCTGAGTTTTCATGTGGATTATAAATAAATCATTTATATACACACGTTATTAATTAAAAAAAAAACAAACTAAAAACTTAAAAACACACCATAAATACCAAAACAGACAGTTCTTACACACATAAATAGGATGGATTATAGGCCAGGGCCTAATATACTAAAGGGGTATATTTGGCACCTTGCTGTCAAATATATCTACGAAAACACATCTTTGCACATCTGTGGTTCATTTTACCCCAACGAACTCTAGATCCGGTATCCGGTGATAAAACAGCGCAGCCCTATGGAGACGTTAGTGGTGTTATTGAAATATCATATTATTTACAGTTGTCAATTAAATTAAATATTCTACGAAATTGGAGCTATTGATGACATCCAATAAATAATCGTTAGAATAAGTGACCGTGGAGTCAACTTCATCATGGCAGCGAGCTACAAGAAGAAATGAATGACCCAAATTCACACATTTTATATAATTAATATATAAAGACAACATTATATATATGCTTACAATATGTCCCTAACAACGGGGCGGTGTATTATTGTGCATATCTACCTATCATTGCTGACTTGAAATATTGGTAAACAACACAAACGTACAACAAACTTATTCTATTGATACTTTTATTGGGAAAGACATTTTGCTACTAGCTTCTGCCCGCGACTCCGTACGCGTGGAACTCGTTTATATCGTAGCTACACTAGCTTTAACCCACAATTGCACCCCCTTAGAGGACGATTTTCGGGATAAAAACTATCCTATGTCCTTTCCCGGGACAAACCACATATAACTAAATTTCATCTTAATCGTTTCAGCGGTTTAAGCGTGAAGAGGTACTTAAGGTCAGTCAAGTGCACAAATATGTATCGATAACATCCTCTCAATAAATAAGTACCAAAACCTTAATCTGCTGACATAAGAGTTGTGGGACATATTTATGAGTAAGTTGTATGCACCCATATTTTTACACTTGACTGTAATAGACAGACACACTTTCGCAATTATAATTATGGATTCTAATCAAGCGTAGGTTGTGTGATTATGTAAATAGTAATGATTTCATAACTACCAACCGTCCAACTAATTTATCTTGAAATGCCACGAATAAAGTGCGCATCAAACTACTGATATCTTCCAGCGAACGACAAAAGCATGGAAAGCGAGCTTCTTACAAATTTCTACTTGAATTCGTGGCTAAAACCCGGTACGCGCATTGTCAACTGCGCATCCAACCACAGCTACCCAAAATATTAGCCTATTTTCAATTATTACAGTTACAATTGGTCAATCTGCGAATGCATTGCTGTGATTACCCATCGTTTATCGCGTCGGACGACAGCCATATGACAGTGACAACGAAAACGGATAACTGTTGAATGGTAACATGCAACAAGAAGCAATTTAGTTGTCATGACGGTAGAGTAGTTTAAAATAATAATAATAATAATAAGAACCTACTAAAAGTACAGAAATTGACTGTCTTGGTTGAAATCTTTTCTCCGATGATCATAATGATGCAATCAACTACAGACTGTATCCTATTCCTACTATTAAACGAGAAATATTTGTTGAACAAGCGAGCGAAGCGAAATAACTTCTCCCTGTTCTTCTCTACAGGTCGCATTTATCAACGGATTCTTGTAAAATTTTGTGAGCAGTAGGTACGAGGATCATATGGATTATTCTTTCGGTTTTTCAAAATTAAGACATGAATTTATTTTTATAAAAAGGAAGCCGACCGCGAGTTTAATACAATAGTTTTATATATTTGTATTCACGTTTTCGAAAACAGCTGTAAAGATTTCGATCGATCTAGCTAGTTCTCATTTCTGGGAAAAATATTTTTCTCCGTATTTTCACCCGTGTAAATCTGGGTCGCCCAGGTACTTTGTAGTCACTATTCTCGAAAACGATTTCAATACTATATGGAATATAATGAATGAGTCGGAGATTTGGAATATAGGTAATGGGACGAACAATCGGTCTAGTTATAGGACCTGATAATTCGTTTTTTCATATAATCGATTTCAATACTATATGGAATATAATGAATGAGTCGGGGATTTGGAATATAGGTAATGGGACGAACAATCGATCTAGTTATAGGACCTGATAATTCGTTTTTTCATATAATCGATTTCAATACTATATGGAATATAATGAATGAGTCGGGGATTTGGAATATAGGTAATGGGACGAACAATCGGTCTAGTTATAGGACCTGATAATTCGTTTTTTCATATAATAGATTTCAATACTATATGGAATATAATGAATGAGTCGAGGATTTGGAATATAGGTAATGGGACGAACAATCGATCTAGTTATAGGACCTGATAATTCGTTTTTTCATATAATCGATTTCAATACTATATGGAATATAATGAATGAGTCGGGGATTTGGAATATAGGTAATGGGACGAACAATCGGTCTAGTTATAAGACCTGATAATTAGTTTTTTCATATAATCGATTTCAATACTATATGGAATATAATGAATAAGTCGGGGATTTGGAATATAGGTAATGGGACGAACAATCGGTCTAGTTATAGGACCTGATAATTCGTTTTTCCATATAATCGATTTCAATACTATATGGAATATAATGAATGAGTCGGGGATTTGGAATATAGGTAATGGGACGAACAATCGGTCTAGTTATAGGACCTGATAATTAGTTTTTTCATATAATCGATTTCAATACTATATGGAATATAATGAATGAGTCGGGGATTTGGAATATAGGTAATGGGACGAACAATCGGTCTAGTTATAGGACCTGATAATTCGTTTTTTCATATAATCAATTTCATGTATAACTTGTAAAAAAAGGTAATGATGTCTGTTGGCATGATACCAGCCCTATACAAAATGTGACCCTAACAAAAAAAAACAAAATAATATGTTTATCGCTTTGGTTAATTGTGAAAAGTGATTCCAACTTTTTACTGTGCTTGTTAACAACATTTCACAGCATAGCTAGGCATATTTTTCTGTCTTCCACACAACCTTTCGCTAACGCTGCCATGTCCGAACTAAATGCATCGTTTTGTAGGGGTACAAGGGCAACCTTTTCTGTTGGGCCATTTTACGGGGCTAATTAGGCTTCTACGTTTTTGTCGTTCTGTGAAATCTTCTTTATTTAATTAATGTTTAACACAGTATACAACTATGCCACAGAAAATAGGAGTGAATTTAACAGCTGGTTCATCAGCCATTAAGGCGAATGTCACACTGCGCCGCATCTCCGGACGGAGGTGCGGTAGCTGCATACAAATTTCGCCGGACGAATGTGCGGTGCAGTGTGTCGTACCATAAGGAATATATTTACAAACTGAGGGGTACTTGCATACGAGCGTCACTCCGCACTTTCGTCCGAGATGTGGCGCAGTGTGACATCCGCCTAAGACATACAAATAAAATGTTTTACCAGAATTATATAATTCAACTAACGGGTTAGCTTAAAGTAATGAGAATGTTTTCAATTGAATGTTTTCAGGCGAAAAAAAAATTATCTTTTATATTTTTTCGTTATATGTTAAGTATGTCAATAATGTCAATCTCTTTAATTTCTGGCAAAGTAACGTATTATTCTGATTTAATAAATAATGTCTGCGAGAGAATTATTGCGTGAACGTGTCTTTCATCTGCTTGGACGACATGCAAAATCTGAGGTGATCGCACACTTAAAAACTGAAAATGTACCTCAGTCTACAATTTACCGCGGGAACTTGGCATAGGCACTAAAAAACTGGTAGACCTCCAGCTATTAGTGCTCGAGTTCAAAAGAAAGTGGCTGAGTTTGCTCAAAATAGGGTTGAAGTGTCACAGAACAAGTTAGCCATCAAATATGACGTATCCCGTGGGTGCAACAGGTATATTTTAAAGAAACACAACATTCAATACTTCAAACGACAAAAAGCACCCAAATATTCCGACAAGCAACTTGAAACAATACCTAGTAAGTGCAGGAGATTGCGAAGAAAGCATTTGAGTAAAGAAATGTCAATAGTAATGAATGAATGACGCAAATATTTCACTTTTACCAACGAAAACCTGCCTGGTAACGACGGCTATGACTCCATCGATAAAAGTAAGGTTGCAGACAGCGTGAAATTTAAATGACAGCTTAATTTCGAAAAGAAAGTTCTAGTCTGGGTGGTAATATCTGCTAGAGGGATTTGAAAGGCAGTGATCAGAGATTCGTCTGGACCAGCTATCAATGCCCAAGTATATCAGCGAGAATGCTTGCCGATTGTGCATCGATTTGTTAATAAATACCATTCTGATGGTAAAGACGTATTTTGGCCCGATCTAGCAATCTCTCATTATGCAACAAGCACTCAGAAGTGGCTGAGAGACCGGGACATACATTTCGTGCCGAAAGAGCCTAACCCCCAAACGTCCCTAAAGCTCGTCCAATTGAGGATTTCTGAGCAATCCTTAGTAGGCTGGTTTATAGTGCTGGATGGGAAGCAAAACTATTAAGCTGTTAAAGCGTAGAATACAAAGCCAATTAAAAAAAGTAGTTGGATGTGGTCCAAAGTATGATGAGAGGGGTTAAAACCAAGTTGGGCATATTCATTAATTTATGTCCCTTTAACGGATAGTTACGGATACTAACAAAACCGACAGGTTAGACGTGACGTAAGCATCGCTTTAGCTAACCTTAACCTGCCCTTTTTTGAAACTCCAGTTGCCAAAAATTGAGGACGGGGACCTTTTTGTATATTGTAATTAGCAGTGAAGAATTTCAATCCCAATGCTTAATTAGCGTTAATAACGTTAATATTAACCTTAATTAACAATTTGATTGATATTGTCTAGGTATACCAATTCCTTTAACAACACTACGCTGCACCAAAAACGATACAAAAGTTACGATCACTGGTAATTAGTAATTGACATACTTGTGACAGTTTATTTTCTTATAATAATAACATAAAAACCTATACATAATGATTTAATTTAAAATAAATTAAAATTAAAATTCTCATTTCATTACTTTAAGCCAACCCGTTAGGTATATCGGCAATACAAATATACCTCTACACGAGGATATATTTTCAAGATCACGTTAGCCTTTATCTTTTTCAATACCATTTCAAAGTTATATCCTCAGCAGTAAAGATAAAACAATGTACCTACACACTACATCATCATACACTATAAAAATCAAATCACCACAACTAACCATCAACTAACATATACTTATGAAACATGATCAAAAATGGAATCATTTTAAAAACAAATGCTACAAAATAAACCGACAAGTAAATAGGGAATAATAATGGGTAAGTAATACAAGGCATAAGAACTCATCATATAACAGTCAAGATATATACGCTCACTTTGTATAAGCTTTGTTTAGTATAACGTTCACTGCATATAAGTTTGATATAATGAACGAAAGGTATAATTCCAAAATATATATTATTCGTAAAGTATAACGTTATTTAGATTATTATTATTTATTTTATTTAATAAACAGAATATAGAAACTTAATAATTAACAGGGTCCCACAAAACTGTCCGAACAGTTTGTCTGTGTGATCACTTTGTACTATATAATATCAATTGATACATCGATCAAAGCGTATAATATTCATAACACCTAAGGTTTAAAACATATATTATTCAATTAAACTAACATCAAAAAGTATAATGCCTACAATTATGAGAATAGCAGTAAACGTTTGTAATGTACATTTGTGGTTTGAAAAAATATATGCTTTTTTTAAAAACTCCAATTATTTCAACCTAACCTAAACCTAACATAACCGCCAGCGTGTCGACATCACCTCGCTTTGCGGGGTGCCTATTTCCGCTCTAAGGAACACAATCTAAACCTAACCTAAACTACAAATAATACCACTGTTACGATTGTTTTTTTTTACTGCAAGTGCGGGGGGCTCCGCGCCCCAACCCCCTTTTTTAGCTGCCCTAACCTTATTTTCTATATTATAAACCTTTAAGGAAATATACTAAGTATTGTTGTTGTTATATGTGTATTGTTACACGTTATGTGTACGTGTTATGATCGTTATACGTTATGTATGTTATACGAAATGAAATTAGTCAATTAAAGTGTTATAGAAAAAAACGTTATACAATATGAATATTATTGCAATTGACCGTTATTCCTTATAAAAGTATTGGTTTTGTTGTTATAGCTAACGTTCATTATATCTAGTGAACGTTATTAATATGAAATGATATATATATTGTTGTTATATCTCGTGAGACGCACCAAATAATAATATTATTTTATAAATAGATAATTAAATAGATTCAAAAACATTCTGTATGGTTTAAGCTTTTTAAGCCTAAAGAATGTATGTTGGCACGTAATTCAATTCAACGTCAACGTAATTATATTTACAGAATATCAACATAAATAGTTGTCATATAATTCCTTAACCAAAAAATTTACACAGCCGCTTATCATTCTTAGAGGACAAACACATATATACACAACACATGGCACTTAATGATTAAATAAATAGCAGATTATATAGTTGTGGCGAATAAAAAAACAAAAAATATATCGTACCGCCTCGTAAAAAAATGAAAATCATTATCATTACCGTAGTACAGTCGATATTGTCCAACCTCGAAATGCTGGGGAGTTTGATGAAATTTGGTACGAATGTTCGTTGGAAGCCCTGTTTTCGTCTCCCAGAAGTCCCCGGGTCAGGACCTTGTAGAACGGCCGCTATCTAGGCTAATTTCATCAAACTCCCTGGGATTTCGAGGTCAGACAATATCGACTGTGCTACAGTTCCGATTTAAAATACTAATAGTATAATAACAGTTTTATGGCATGTTTAAAATAGCAATACCTAATTTTCCTATAATTACTTATCTAATACCATGTTCATAAAGGGAATCAAATGATGAGCTCAGTGAGCTATAGCTATGAAAACTAGAATATGTATAATATACAATCAAAAAATAACTCTTGATAATTTTCCTATAGTATTATGAAACAAGCGTCTTATAAAGAAAATCCAAATATCACAAACATTTTCATTGGTATTGGCACACATGCTGTAGAAAACATCTCCATTAGGAGTATGTCGCAAGAGGTAACACGGGTCAACATTATTCTTCTAAACAGCTATAAAACCATGAAGCAACGGACAGGACTATGGCTTCGATATGTTATAGAAATAGAAGCAGTGATCGTCATGGAAAGTTCAGTTCTTCCTGGTACAGGTTTGGGACAGGAGGGCAGGAGTGCATTCCCCACATTTTCACTCCTGCCTTGTCGTATACTAGATGGCAAGGTTTATTGGTCGGTGAGCGTACGGAGTCACTGCGGCGGGTGCGGCTGGGGCGGCGGCGGGTGCGGCTGGGACGGCGGCGGGTGCGGCTGGGGCGGCGGCGGGTGCGGCTGTGGCGGCGGCGGTTGATGCTGGGGCGGCGGATAAGGGTACCCGGCCACAACTAGCGCGCGGTCTGAGTCTTCGTACACCAGCTCCACCGGCAGACGCGTGCCGTGCGCTTCGGCAGTCAGGTACGGATTTGATACCTACAACATTATATTCCTCAGTATCACCAACATCGTGTTAGGATCGCGGACACAACCTATTCATACTTATCAAATGTTCCATCGGAAAAAGAATTACTATCGAGCATACGCCCACAGATAAATCGGATATTGCTGATACTGCCGCTTAGTAAAACCAATGCAAGCGCACACGGCTTGGTTGAACCATACCTAAAAACCAATGGTAATTAAATGCAAATACTTTCGTATCAGTGGCTAAGGCTATGCGCGCACTGCGGATTTTTGCCGTTCGTTTATTTTCCGCAAAATCTGTGAAGTATGGAACCTCCTTGAAGTGCGCGCACTGCGGAAAATAGTCCATATGCGGATTAAAATCCGTTGTTTGCTGCAGATTAGATTGGTTGCGGTGCGGCGCCGCATGAATTTTCTGAATCCTATGGACTGGTATGCATTATGATGAAACCCCGCGCACTGCGGAATAAAATCCGTGCGGACGCCGGCCGTCTGCCATCCAGTGACGCAGTTGTTCTCGCGACACGGTGCTGCTTTCGACTTGCGTTCTTTAATTGAGTTGGGACTATAATGGCAAAAAGTGCGGATATGTCACCGCTATGCGTGTATTGGACAATCACGTTTTTTTTCCTTTGCGATTTTAAAAACGCACCGCGACTCGCCGCACCGCGGTGTGCGCTTAGCCTAAAATAGCGAGTGAATCCGGCAGCTGTAGTCGTGTGTACGCGCTACTCGGACGACACAACGCCACTCATAGCCTTTGGCTCCGACGCGGCCACTTAGGCGACTCACCCACTGCACCGCGTCCCGCCGCGGTGCGCGTAGCGGCAGATGTTTTGCACGCGCATTGCCGCGTCGGCAGTGTGTTGTACTAGGCGTGTTTTCTATATAAATTGAGATTCTTGTATGTACAATGGTAAAATCTGCGGCCCCGCGCTACGCGACGGGGCGCGGTGCAGTGGGTGCATCGCCTTAAACGCTCGGTGTATGCGCCAATGCTATACATAATGCATGAAAAATCTTGTCCGCAACATGTGGCAGGCACTATTACTATTAATACAGTGAAACCTGGATAATTGGGACCTGGATAATTAAGAAACCTCTATAATTGTAACCAAATGGCCGGTTGGCAACAAAAGACCTCTGCAATTGAAATTTCGGGACCTCTATAATTAACATTTCGATTTGAAAACTTTTTTCTTAATATTACATCTGTAAATGGCACACGAGGCACCAAAGACCTAATATAAACGCCGATATATGTATGATAATTACGCCGTTAAATGTCTTTTTTTTCTTTTATTCATCATCATAATGTGTTGTAGGTACCTACGAATTTAATAACTTTATTTAAAAATTGTGTTTATAGCCGTTTTTGGTGAAATGAACCAGAACCTTGAAATTTTCAATTAAAACAGTTTAAAAATAATATAAATATTTTTAACACGATCTGTTTGATCTTTAATATTATAGAAATAATTGTCATAAATAATATTTACGTAACAGTTTTTTCTATATCATAAAAACATATGATTCAGGTTTTACATTTTTAGGATTTAGTGTTTTTGTTATAAACTTTCACAACTTGCACCTCCATAAAAGGAATTTGCTGTACTACGACCTCTGTTATTGATGACCTCTATAAATGAGACTGCATTTTTTGAACCTGGTTACTTGGTACGACCTGGTTAGATGAAATACCTCTAATTGACACAAAATTGCTGGCCCCTTGAGATGTTTTACAGTAGTAGTTCTACTGCGACCGCCTCTAGTGGCATGTACAGGGTGTATGGAAGATCGTCTGCCAAAAGACTAGGGTGGGTAGAAGGTAGGATCACTTGCAACACATTTTGTGCCAATTAACTAACACCTGTCCTTGCCCACGGTGTTTTTCTTTATTTAATCTCGGCATTTTCCAAAGATTTACAATTCTGCTTACCTATCTTTTTTATGCTTTCTTTATCATTAGTCGAATAAATTTGTTTTAGTGCATTTAGTCTTAATTTATTTAATATTTCAAGTTTTATTTTTAAGTAGTTTTAAAGAAGTACTAATTTAACGTCACTATTTTAGACAGAACCATTTTTTGCCGAAAAATTGTACCGTACAAATTATATCGTTAGAATAGTTATAAACTGGAGAGTTTTTTATGACTTTAATAGATCTGAGGAGTTTCAATACAAACACTTTTGTCCTGTCACATTAAAAACAAAGATAGGTAAAATAAAATAAAAATGAAACAAAAACACCGTGGGCAGGATGAGTGTTAATTAGCCCAAAATGTGTTGCAAATGACCCTACCCACCCACCCTAGTGTTTTGACAAACGATCTTACATACATCCTGTATAATGTGCGGGGCTGCTTAGATGTAGATGAGACGGCATGTTTAGATTTTGTAGAGCAGCCCCGCACATTATACAGGATGTACGGATGTACGGAGGATTATCTGGTGGCGTATGGTGGACCATAGTACTCACCACGGGCAAGGGCTGCAGGATCCCCAGCCGCGCGAACAACAACTCTTCCTTGACCTGCCGCAGCTCCTCCTGCTGCCGCACGATCATCTGCTGCAGCTCCTCGTGCTTCTGCTGCAGCTGCTCCTGCCACGGCCACTATCTCCCATCACGGGGATATGGTTAATATAGGACTCGGAAAGCTCATAACTAACCATGAAAATCATGTTATAGCACTAATAGATAGTAAAATTGAGAGGAAGTTGGAGGAGTTAATAGGTTTGCGACTTTAGCCGACGCAATGAGGGTTTCCGAAATGCATTAAGTCACCAGCTGACAGTACTGTAGTAAGAGGTCATTTTGGCAGCAAAATTTACCAATCAAATTGATCATGATGATAGGTGGATTTTGACACCTAGACCTCTCGCCAGTGCTGCCAGCTGGTGAGATATTGCATCCAGGAAATAAACATGTCAAAATTTCGAGTAGGGTTAATCGCTCGTAACTGGTCACTTCAGTAACTGGCCCCCTCATACTATAAATGAACTCTTGTTACCTACATACAGAATTCAATTTAGTATAACGTGGCCATTGAAGGGTGGCCAGTAATTAACACTTTATACTATAATCGAATTCTATTATATGTGAATAGAGTTCATTTTTAGCATGAGGTGGCCAGTTATTGAACGGTGGCCAGTTACTGGCGATTTAACCTACTTGCGATTAGAATGAATTAATTAATAGAAATAAAAAAGTGAAAACCCATCTGTAGCTACATCACACTTTGTGAAACTATTGACCTGTCAAGTTCATTTCATATTGTCAGTACGGCGTATTGCAAAGAACGCAGGCAGAACCGCGGCATAAAATATAGCTTACGTCTATCCCGAAATATATAATATAACTAGTCAAAGATTTTTTTTATCTCTTCTGATATTAGTATATACACTAGCTGCCCGCGCGGTTCCACCGCGTATTACAAAGAACCCAGAAGGTCCCAGAAGAAAAAAATACTCGTGGCGTCTTTAATTACAATATTCGCCCAAGCTCCTATCGAACCCCATTGGATAATGGGACCTGGGACGTTCTGGGTGGGACGCGGATGCGTTTTAAGACCCTTCTTAATACAACCGTTGAATTAAACACTAGTAGAGTCTGGCCAGCGAGTCGTAACAAAAGCATTTTTATCGAATTCTTTATTGACAACAATTTTACCTACGAAATAAAAGGTCAGTTTTAAGTACTTATTACGCCGCCTTTCATTTTGTGATACTTCTTCTTGGTGGATACGTTCTTTTCGGAACGGTCATGGTCGTTATGAGTGGCGAGCAGATGTCACACGCCTTACGATTTCTTGCCCTTTCGATCTATTCTCTGCCTAGACTCATACAATTGGCCGCCCACAGCAGATTTGATCTGGTCTGTCCTTCGCATAGGTGATCTTCCGCACGGTCGGGTACCCTCCACTCTGCCTTGAATAATAAGACGCTCGATGGAGTAATCCAGTAACTTCCATCACATCAACATCAGAGCTTGCGTCAAATCCGGTAGTTCTGATTTATTGCAGACTTGTTTATGATGTTGGCCCAATGAATAATCAAGTTTGTGACTTCGAGCGCCGAACGCACCATTGTCGAAAATCGAAAATACCGCGAAAATGAAGTTTTGTTTCCGATTTTAACCCTACAGGACTAGTTTTCGATAGTACTATCGACAACTCAGCTTAGATGTAGACCTCTCAGTGCAGGTCAAGACCTCATGCAGCTATTAAATACTTAAAAGCGTGTGGTCTTGATTGACCATCCTTGCACTTTATGTGCATTGTAATAAGGTTCTATTTAAATACGGGATGGTCAGTTAAATGTGTTGGCGTTAGTACCTACTTCAAAAAAGGAGGAGGTTCTCAATTCGGTTGTATTTTTTTTTTAATGTTTGTTAACTCAGAACTCCGTCATTTATGCCGATTCGTACAATTTTTTTGTTTGTAAGTATATGCTTCCAGGTTGGTCCCATTTTTTTCAAAAATCCAGTTGTATGATGGGATCCATGAGGAATTGAGGGAACTCCTCAATTATATTAGGCACGCGTGTAGTGATTTTGGTATTTTCTATTATAACTCGTGTATTAGACACCCGGAAATCATAAATTTGATGGAGTGGAATTGATGATGAAGACCACAACAGATGACTTATGGAATGCCTCAATTATGTACGTAAAAGTACCTCACAGATTCTGATAAGATTCCGTTGAAATAGCAACTAATGAAGTGCCAAAGTAATTCTAATAATAATAGCTGAAAATTGGCAAAATTAATGGAGAACTTTTATCTATCAGGATATGTAGGTAATAGAGCAAAGTTAAATTTTATCTACTCGCCCCCTCCTCCGGGGCGAACTTCTCCCCCCCCCCCCCCTCCCCGCGCCCTTAAAAGTGTCCCGGAGCGCGGTATTTTCCATTTTCAAAGAAAACCGTACATGATACATAAAAAGTGTGTATGAACAAAATGATCCTTGATAAATTTACTATAAACCTTTAATATTAGGTCCTTACCTATGATATTTGCGTGTTGTATGGAGAATTTTATGAAAACTGCGTTTTTTATACATTGAATTTTGCGGATTATTCAGCAATGACAAATTCAAACCAAACACAATTTTGGTAGGAATATAGAAAACTTTTAAGCTACGTTACACATATCTTAATTATGTACATAAAAATAGTTCGCATCATAAAACTATACGTAATTGAAACACTTGAACCAGCAGCACACTTTTTATGTATCGTGTACGGTTTTCTATGAACATTGAAATACCGCGCTCCGGGACACTTTCAAGGGCGCGGGGGAGAAGCAAAATTAAACTGCTCTATAACCTACATATCCTGATTGATAAAAGTTATCCATTAATTTTGCCAAATTTTCGGCTATCAAAAACTAGTCCTTTAGATATATATCCTATAATCGCCATAACCTAAAATTGAGTCCGAAATGTTCCTGGTATTTTAGATTTTTGACAGAGTTACGAGGTCACAAACTTGGATTATTCATAGGGCAACATCGTTAATAAATCGGCAAAAAATCAGATTTACCGGATTTGACGCAAACTACCCCGTACTGTCAGGCGACCAGGTTACTGCAGTAGAGTCGCCGTCTCGCCTCGAGACGGGTCCGAAGAATTTGAGGATGCGAATTTGTACTAGCGTGGACAGACACTGCTTGATGCTGAGTTCATGGAGTATGGTCACATTTGTTTGTCATTCGGGTCAGGTCACAGCTTGCACCGTCTGTTTCGGAACCATACAAATATATAGGCAAAACAAGAGGGTTCGTACAAACCTTGTCTTGGTGGCTTTGGTGATATTTCGATTCCTCCATATCTTTTCCAACTTATCCATAGCGATTATCGTTATTGCCATCCGTCATTTCACCTCGTCTATGCACCCGCCATTGTTCGCGATCAAAGCTCCTCTATACGAGTGTACAACCTCACAGTTCGCAATTCGAGTTACTTCCGGCGAATTGTTGTTACGGCGGTCTAAAATCAGTACCTTGGTCTTGCTTCGATTGATCTTCAATCCGAACCCCAGACTGATTCGTTGCATCCTCACTACCAGCTGGCCAAGGCCGTAAAATTGGCCTTATATCACATAAAAGTAGCGTACGTAAATATGTAACAGTTTAGGTAAAGGTCAATCTACAAAGATATATGTTGAATCTTTTCTTTTTTTTTATCGATTAAAATTGTATGAGGTAAATTATTCATGAGCATAATCCAAGTTTGTACAAATACCGTTAGAATTTTGTGTCTTATTTAAATTATAAAAATATATCCCTTATTTCAGATTACAAATTATATTGGTAACAATAGTGGACTAAGCTTTACACAATAATAAGTAACGTTACATATGAAACCTATTACAAAGTTATATAAAAGTAGTATACTTTTTTTACGTAAGTAAAACTCAAATACGCTCTCATAATGAATACAAAATATTTTTTATAAGACAGTAGAATGATGATATGACTATGCGCCCTATGCGGCCAAGCTACTTATTAGCATTCAACAAACATGAAACTATTACCCCATTTGCATCGCATCGGATTAGCAATGATTTATTACATACGCAAACCAATGTAAAATTGTCAATAAAATCTCCAAATACCGTGTTACATATTGCAAGCGCACACATACATAGCACAAAGCGGCACGTCGCTTCGTGCAACGATCTGTGCACCAGTAAATATGGCCGGCAAGAACAGCTCTGTTCATGTAGTAGGTACTAAACAGTGTTGCCATTTTACTAAATCCATTTCATCTAAGTAACTGCACGGCTAGCACGCGACGGCGCGCGGGCTCTCTCGATTTTTCTCGCACTATCCGTCTCTCTCTTATTAGAACACTTAGAAGAAGAGGTGTAGTGTGATAAAAATCGAGAGTATGTCGCGGCCGTCGTGTGCTAGACGTGCTGTTCATGTAGTAGGTACTAAACAGTGTTGCCATTTTACTAAATCCATTTCATCTAAGTAACTGGTAGATTTTCATGGTATGGTTGCCAACGTCGTGTTTATATAAAAGCGTAAGAATCGGTCCCGCGAAGATTTTTGATGGAATAATTAATATTTTAATGTTAATTACGTTGTGAACTTAATAAAACACAGAAATTTTTTGATATATATTTTTCCATTTTGTAGCACAAAATGACATTTTCAGTTTGTATAGAAGAGCGTCGTCATCTGACATTTCTACTTTCAAATAAAAAAATGAAGCTTTCGTTTTATTGTAATTTGAGGTGCCACAAAGTTGCTCTATACTAAATTAGTATACATTGTTGTATAGTATAGTACATTAGATAGAAGCATCAGAGCAAACATGAATAGTTTTTATCAAAACTCTGAGCACGCTTTGTATCTATTTGTATATAACGAAATAAGGCCAATTTTAACTACGGTAGCCTAGTGCTGTGAAACGGCGGTCGTGGGTTCGAATACCGGGGTACCAATGAGTTTTTCGGAACTTATGTACGGAATGTAATTTGATATTTAACGATAACTTTACGGTGAAGGAAAAACATCGTTAGGAAACCTGCATACAACTGCGAAGAAACTCAACAGTGTATGTGAAGTCCTCAACCCGCACTGGGCCAGCGTGGGGGCTACTGCCCGTTCCCTCTTATACGTGAGAGGAGGCCAATGCCCAGCAGTGGGACAGCCCAGCTCATCTGTTCTCTCTGGACTGGTTGCAAATAAAGTGGTGTCATCTGCGTAACGCAGGTGTGCTATCCTATAGCCACCAATCACAAGGCCGTCCATCCAGTCTTCGAGAGTGATGCGCATAATGAGTTCCGTGTAAATATTGAATAGGAGAGGCGATATTATGCACCCCTGGCGGAGATCTGCGCTTGCGTGGCAGTTTCTGGACAGCACATCTTCCATTCGCACTGACGCTGATCCTTCTTCATAAAGAGTTCTCAACAAGTGTACAAGATGTTTTGGTGTTCCCATCTGTGTCAGAGTATTCCAAAGAGCCGGCCATTTCACGGGATCGAATGCTTTTGACAAACCAAATGTAAGTCGGTTTGTTGAACACACGAGCCCTTTGACCTGTCGGACAGTAAAAATCAGGCGAATAGGGTGGGTACGGCAACAATTCAAACCCACAATTACGAATCTGTGCCATTGATTACGCTGGTGTGTGGACTTGGTGGAACAAGACTTTGTTTGATATCATACCAGGCCTTTTATTTTAATTTCCTCACGCAAACGTTGTAAGAGGGAACAATAGTAGTCAGAATGTATGGTTTTACCTTTTTAAAGGATATCTAACATTATAAACTCTCTGCAGTCCCAAAAAACTGAAGCCATCACCTTCATGGTTGACAAAATGGCCTTGGCTTTTTTAGGTGACCCTGACCTTTTCCATTGCTCGGATTGTATTTTTGACTCTAGTGTATTGTGGTGAACCCCAGTCATATCCATAGTTACTAAACGACTGAGGAAGTCTTGAGGATCAGCTATAAATAAGTCCAAACAATCCTGTGACATCGTGTGGATCGCCTATCATTCATAATCTTTTCTAATATTTTATTTAAATAAGCATCTGTAGGTACTTAACCGTTAATGGCCTGCCACTCCTATTTTCGTCTTGAAAGGCTTCTCTACCATGTTTGAAATCCGCGACCCATCTATGTACGGTGACATATGATAAAGCGGATTCCCCTAATGTCTGACACATGTCTTCGAAAATTTCCTTTGGTGTGAAAACCTTCTTATCGAACTACTTGATTACGGAACGGTGCTCAATTTTATCCATTGTTGAGGAAATCGTTAACCTCACTACTCAATCATTTATTGCAATATCACAAAAGTAGGTACAGATGTTAACTTAAAGCTACAGATCATTGTGAACCCTGTTGGGCACTGCAATTTAGGGAGAGGAGGGCTTACTGAACGTTTATAGGTAATTTATCTTCTAAGTATTCATTTAGCGTGTAATAGGATTTAGTTAGTAATAGTTGCTTTATTTTATTTATGTACTTTTTATCGTCTTCCTCTTCCTTTATAGAGTCAGGAAAATTATTATAAATCTTAATAGACATTATTAATGGGCCTGAGGATAGCAGTGTCAGTTTGGCGGGCGGTCGAACGAGTCTATTCTTATTACGGATAGGTCGTGAAGAAACCTTGTTTAGTATTCCGATCACAATATTCACAATTGTGAGAGGAGAAAAACAAATGATAGTGAGTAATGATGAAAAAATATGAGCGTAGTTATACAACCTGCCAGTGTTATTTTTTGTTTTTTATTTTATATTCGACCTCAGGCTCAAAACTTTTCAATTCGCCTACCTACGCATTATTGCCAGAAAAGTAAATCACACGAGTGCGGTGACTAAATGAACGCTACCTTTCCAGTGGGTTTGGCTTACTCCAGATATTCATTCCACCCCTGATTATGTTTCTTTCCTAGGTGTTTAGTTTCCCAGTAGCCAGTAAACCTCGAACATTCTAAGTTCCTAGAGTTTGATTTGTCGTAGCTTGATTAGCTATTAGCAGTTTCCAAGCGGATTCAGGTCTCCCACTCCGGCATGGCCGGTAGCCCATTGCACACCGCGCGCCCTGGGAACAGCGCGGCGCCGAGTGCTAGTTGGTTCGCATGGCTTTTGTGATCTGTCTAATTGCACTTCCAAAACGATTATCTTTGGAAGGTATTTTCAGTGGTT
Organism: Epinotia bilunana; assembly: GCA_947049275.1. NCBI lineage: Eukaryota > Metazoa > Arthropoda > Insecta > Lepidoptera > Tortricidae > Epinotia > Epinotia bilunana. The sequence goes on along the minus strand of OX346252.1, from coordinate 34,714,583 downwards.
TCCCCTTGCCTTCTGCTCCAGAAATAATTTGGATGATTTAGATCCTAAGGCCGCTGAACCCTCTTCTGACTATAGTCGCCAAATCGGGTGTGTCATACCGCCACTGCTCGGTCACCATTGCCCCGTCGGTTGTCTAGCAGGGAGCACCAAGGAACGTATTTGGCACTCCGTCGCCCTTCGGCGCGTGCAGATGGGGTTGACAGTTAGGTTGCAGATCTTGGTTGCTTTCACCTCTTACTCCCTCGTGATACTAGCGTGCGTTTTTTTTTGCCGCCTTTTAACGTGACACGACTCGCTGGCACTCTATGACTGATATTGAAGAAAAAACAATAGAAGTTCGCCGTGTGCGTGTCCGCAGCAACGCCTCACCTGCATCGCCGCCGGATCCTGCGCCACAAGCACAGGCAGCGGCAGCACGCCCGGCAGCGTGGGCACCCCCGCGACCCCCACCACCCCCACCGCGCCCACGTACGGCGCCGGCTCCAAGTACTGCGCGCCGATGGCCTGCTGTGGCACCACCATCCGCTCGTTCTTTAGCTGCGGGAACGTGCGTCCGTCACCATAATCGCCGTTATACAATTCACGGTTCTGATTAGAGAGAAAAGACTGTGCTCGATAATGTACTTTAATTAAGTACTTCGTTTTTAGGCTTATAATCCTGGTTATTAATCACGCATGTTTTATAACATTCCGCCACTCGTGTTTTATGGTTATATCACGATTATGAAACGTTGGCACCTTGCAGCAAGGTGTGTATGGACACGGCGCATTCTTAAATTAACCGAGTTGTACAGGTTTTTTTTATTCTCGGCAAATGGATTCTTACTCCATAAAACAAATTAAATTATTTTGTGAAATAATTGATTACTTCTTCTTGGATATGATATAGAAACGTTTCATTTAATAAAGTAAAACTAACTTTTGATAACATATTACATGAATTTGTATTGAATACGAAAATATTTCCTATATTTTGTATTCGCTGTTTAGAGATTTCATCTCAGTGTCGCTTTACACATGCGCGAGCAATGCGCGAACTTCACGAAAAAAAATAGTTGCGCGTTGCGAACGAAAAAAACATAGAAACCGGACGCCGAATTCCTGCCTAAAACCCGGTACGCGCATTGTCCACTGCGCATCCAATCACAGCTACCCAAAATATCAGCCTATTTTCAATTGCCCAACATAAATAAATGGATGGAATTGGTCAATCTACGAATGCATTGCTGTGATTAGACGTCCTTCATCACGTCAGTCACAGTGACAACTAAAACGAATAATTGTTGAATTATTCGTTTACATGCAACAAGAAGCTATTTAGCTGTCATAACGTTCGTGTAATATTTTTAGTTTAAGTAATATGTTTTTTATTTTAGCTACCTACTAAAAGTACAAAAAAGGACTGCCTTGGTATCCTTTCTACGATGATCGCAATGGTGGAGTCAATTACAGATACTATCCTAAATTGTTAAACTAGTATATTTATTAGTAACCACGTTTCTTGAAAACGGCACTAACGATTTCGACGAAATTTGCAATGTAAGAGTGTACGGGGAAAAGTCGATCCTAGCTAGAGATGTTCAAATTCAATATCAAATAATCATGCATGAACCAATATTGGGCGCGCTGTCAAATGTCAATTCACTCATTCACACAACGCGCGTACCCAGCACCACCAGGCGAGAGGAGCTATAAGTTAGAATTCAAAATGGCATCTACCATTACGGGATTCCGGGAGTTTACATTATTAAATTAATATAATTAGGTCAAGCTAGTTTAGTCAATCGCATGTGATCGGATTAATACAACCAGGTGAAAATTCATACTGGTTTAATTTTAAAACGCAAAAATCATTCCCGCGACGCGTGCGCCGCGCTAGGCGACGGTCGGCGAGTGGTGGCCCACTTTTACATCCAACCAGGCCCCTATTTCACCAACTTGACAATCGTCACCTGACACTGACAATTCGCCATATATTGCTTGTTCTAGAAGTTAAGGCGGTGTCAGGTGACAATTGTCAAGTTGGTGAAATAGGGCCAGGCTGGCTGAGGACAGGCAGTTCCACGGCGGGACTGCGGGTGACGACAGCCAGGACGGAGTCTTCAGGAACCCTAAGAATCGTCAACAGCTGCAGGATTTATCTCAAAACATTTTAGGTATTCCACGAGGGGAGACCCCATATCTTCCAACATTTTGTTGGTTGCTTGAGGGGAGAGAATCAGGACGATCTAGAAAACGCGAAGATCGCAAACTCATCAAACTCGCCTCCGGGGCTCAAGAGGTCTCATATCCGGGAAAATTAGTTGGCTCTATTTTCACCCCATAGAGGCTCGGTCGCAGATATAAATAAAAATACCAAATCATTAATTCTGTGTTTAACTTATATTGGCATGATAAGAGTACCATCCCTGTACAAAATGTGATCTAAACAATAAAATCAAAATAATATGAGTATTGCTATAGTTGCTTGTGAAGTGATTTCATCTTTTTTAACCGACTTCAAAAAAAAGGAGGAGGTTCTCAATATGCTTCCAGGTGGGTCCCATTTTTTTCAAAAATTCAATTGGATGATGGGATCCATGAGAAATTGAGCGAACTCCTCAATTATATTAGGCACGCGTGTAGTGATTTTGGTATTTTCTATTATAACTCGTGTATTTACACCCGGAAATCATAAATTTGGTGGAGTGGAATTGATGATGAAGACCACAGATGACTTATGGAATTCCTCAATGATGTACTTAAAAGTACAAAAGTATATCACAGATTCTGATAAGATTCCGTTGAAATAGCAACTAATGAAGTGCCAAAGGTGATCCTTGTGGACGGTCCTCAAATATTATCGGGTCACATACAGCGATTGGGTTTTATTCTCTAATAATCAACGCATTTGCTCACGGAAATTGGTTCATGTGGTAAATTGGAAAAGAAATGTGGAAATGTTCTCGTGACTTGGCGGAGTACTAAATTGAAGTCGGTTAAAACTTTGTTTTTAAAGTATATTATTATTCATGTGCTTATCTGAACGGCTCGCACCACATTTTACTGCACAAGTAGGCATGTTTTTTGAAAATGAATATTTGGCTTATCCAAAAGTTTGAAAATACTGCCATGTCCGAACTATCATGTCTGGCATCGTTCTCACGCCCCGCCTACCATGGCACCCATTCCGTGGGGCCATTTTACGGCCCTAAACTTCTATGTTTTATTCGTTGTATAAATATTTGTAAAAACTGTTGATGCGCGTTTATTATTAAAATGTTTACTTGTTGGTGAATAGAAAAGTGATAAATAGAATTGACGCCACTTCTATCGGTGATGTACAACATGTGAGTAAAAACCTGTTGTCATCAATAAGTAAAGGAATAATAATAATAATAATATATATATATAATATAAATATTAGGCGACAATCTTACACAAATCGACCTAGTCCCAAACTAAGCAAAGCTTGTACTATGGGTACTAGACGACGACGAAACCTACTTATATACCTAGATAAATAAATACTTAAATACATAGAAAACATCCATGACTCAGGAACAAATACTCGTGCTCATCACACAAATAAATGCCCTTACCGGGATTCGAACCCAGGACTCTCAACTATACTTTATTGTACACCACAAAGAAAAAAACCGGCCAAATGCGAGTCGGAATCACGCACAAAGGGCTCCGTACCATTATCCGTTGAATTAAAGGTAAATTGCAGTTTACGATTTATGACGTATTAAAAATAAACTAATACTTACTAGATCTCGTTCAAACCAATTTTCGGTGGAAGTTTGCATGGTAATTTTTGAGTTTAATTTCTAAGTATGGGGAACCCGAAAATTTATTGTTTCATTCCTATTTTTGTGTGAAAATCTTAATGCGGTTCACAAAATACATCTACTTACCAAGTTTCAACATTATAGTTCTTATAGTTTCGGAAAAAAGTGGCTGTGACATACGGACGGACAGACAGACAGACAGACAGACAGACAGACAGACAGACAGACAGACAGACAGACAGACAAACAGACAGACATGACGAATTCATAAGGGTTCCGTTTTTTGCCATTTGACTACGAAACCCTAAAAACTATAAACCAAACATTAATGCAAGGCATCAACAGGCGATCTTATCGCTAAAGAGCGATCTCTTCCATACAAACTTTGCGTAGCAGGAAATACAAAACTCATAGCAGTTAACAGGTAGGTACTAGTGCATAGTTGAGAAGAGCGGTGCAGATACATGCATCAATTAATACGATATATAAATAAATATATAGGTAAACAATCAATATAATTAACAATATACAATAAATACATAACTATTATAAATATATAATAAAAATATAAACTACTATTATAATAGTACATTGTGATACAAGTGAGGTATGTTGATAATTATATTAGAGGCGAAATTATCACGCGAGCCGATTATGTAATTATCAAAGCTCACGCGTTTCATACGACGTTTTTCAACACATTCTGCGAGGAAAAAATCCTTTTCTTAAGATGAAAATTTTATAGGCCTGCCAAGTTATTTTCTGTACTTATTAATGGCAACAGCTTTTTACTCACCAAGTATACATCGCCAAGAATTTCCAGTGGCATCCATTCTTTTTATCACTTTTCTATAGTCGCCACGAGTCAATATTTTTGTTAATAACCAAACACGCATTAGCAATGTTTACAAATATCTGTGAAACGTGCTGTGAAATAACCTATAATGGCGCGCAACAGTTTTTTTTTCGTGAAGTTTGCGCAGTGCGCGCGCATGTGTTCAGCCAGACTTAGATGAAATCTCTAAACAGCCAATACAAAATAAAATAAATATTTTCGTTTTAAAATGCTATCTTTATTCATTCATGTAAAATGTTATCAAAAGTGAATAGTTTTACTAAATTAAACGTTTCTATATCATATCCAAAAATAAATAGTCTTTTAATTAACAAAAAGGATTTAATTTGTTTTAGTCGAATAAGAAGCCATTTGCCGAGAATTAAAAAAAAGCTGTACATTCTGTACAACCCGGTTAGTTTAAGAATGCACCGTGTGCATGCATACATCTTGCTGCAAGGTGCCAACCTGACTTAATCGGGATATAACCATAACACACAAGTGTCGTCATGTTATAAAACACGCGTGTTTAATATCCAGGATTATGAGCCTAAAAGCGACACAATAAGATGTACGTTATGAGCAATTGTGTTGAAAAAATATAAAACAGGTTTTATACATGACATGATACACGGTAGATCAATATTTATATACGGATGTTACTGCGACGTATATACTGTAAAATTCGCTCGCAATTGCTGGCGCACCAGTTTTCTCATGTCCATTCTACTTCACAAATGATTGAAGGTTTTAAATTTAGTACTACTTACATTATCTTTGGGTAAAATAGCTAGAGCTGAAATGAATGTTTGTCTCAATATGCGTGCGCCAAATATGTACTACATAGCAAGATCAAGTTTTATTAGTACAGTCGACGTCCATGACGTGTATTACGTTTTTCACCTTATGGAATAAAGTGCAAAAAATATTTTTACTAAACGGGACTTAAACGCGTATAATTAAATTATTTATTTACCTCACTGAAAAATAATAATTAAATAATTTAATTATACGCGATTAAGTCCAGTTTAGTATAAATAATGTTTGAGAATCGTGAAAGTTTAAATCAACAAGTGCAAAAAATTATTTCAGACATGTCCATATCATGTTGGTAGTAACTATAAAAACTTATAATTATAAAACTATGCTAAGGCAAAGATTGAATGGCGGAAAAGAGTGTAATTATTAGCATTATTTCAACATGGCTCACGATAGTTTAAATTCGAGTAAACTATATGCTATACTTGTACATGGAAAGTACCCGAATCGCAATTTACATGTAGGGTCGGCAACGCGCATGGATTTGCAAGCGTCCATAGGCTACTGTGACAGCTTATCATCAGGCGGGCCGTAAGATGATTTGCCGCCGACGTGGTATTTAAAAAAAAAAAGTTTCAGTTTCAGTTATTTTTTTGCTATAGCTAAGTTAGACTATAGTCATGCAAATACAGCTGGTAATTCACACGGTGAACAAGAGCTATAAATTAATTTAAGTAAGTATAAACATACTCAAATTAATTTTTAGCTGTTGTTTATCATAAAATATACATGAATAATTGATACAAACTACTCTACAGGCATCATTTATTTCGGATCTTCCGTCGATTCTTGAACGAGACATATTGTGCTGAGAACAGCGCGAGCCACCGGCGAAGCTGACTGTACTGAGCTGGTCCAATATAATCTACTATACTTACCGGACGAGAAGTATTTCGTTGGGAGCAGCGCGAGCCACCGGACAGAGCCTGGCTGACCGTACTGAGCGGGTTCTTAATCTACTATACTAACCGAACGAGACGTATGCCCGTCACCGTACACGCCATGTTCGCCATAATGTAATTCACGTTTCTGATTACAAAGAAAAGCTATGCTCGTTAATAGGTTTGTATGGTTGGTTGTTGATGAACGGGTTTAATCATGATACATGGTACGGTCAGTCAAGAGAGTGGTCTACCACTTTTCGACTCTGCATGCAAAATAAGGTCCAAAAGTGGTAGTCCACTTTTTTGCTGATGGTACACTCACACCGCAATGATTGAAATACGACATGATACAATGTCTTAGTTATTTTTTATCTTCGCCAGGTGGCCTTTCGGGTCCCCCGTACTTTCCGTGTCCGAATTTATCTTGCGTGACAAAATGTCATATAAATAACTTACAGCCTTGGTCAAAACTTTTCTTTTCAATGGGCAACCCGAAACATAAAAGTTATCAAAAAGTTAGAGTTTAAACTGCCGCTGCTGCTGCTGGCTTGCCTTTGCGAGTATATGAATCTCACGTTTTTTTTTTTTGTAAGAGATTTTTTCAGCCATAACTCAAAATTATTTGGACTCGAACTAAGGTGATAATAATTAATTATCATCGGACGAACCAACGAACAATCTGAACCACTGAGGGTGGGTTGCACGAAACCTGAATTATGGAAAGTTTGTCCAGTTTCTATGGAATGACAACCGCCGGCGCCATGTGTAACGTTGATCGGTCTGTAATCGTATGTTGGTGCAACCCGCCCGTAGGACTAGTCAAGTCGCAATTGTTTATTTACTGACCGAACGCGACGTGTGCCGTTGCGACGACCGCGAATCACCGGAGAGCGAGGCGTTGTCACAATCTGGCGCGTACCGCGCGGGCTCGGCGGTCGCGTAGGACGCGGACTTCGAACTGGAGTAGCGGATGCACCCGCGCGGCCACGACCCGTGCAGCGACGGCGCGGCGGTGGCGCCGGTCGTCGCCGTCGTGCCGTTCGAGCTGCCAGAAGCAGAATTCGCGGAGGCGGGCTGCGAACATCGGGAACACTAGAATACGCAGCCGTTACAGCCAAAGCGAAGGACCAAGTTCTCTATGTACAGTTGAACTCAATAAGTAGCTGAACACCTTGATACCTAGTGCCGTATGACAGTTTATGGTGCTCCTACACTGGCTGTTATAAATGTTATATAACATAGTGTAACAAGGATAACGCTATGTAACACTAAGATGTTGAAAGGAAAAAGTTGATGTTATGTAACATTTTATAACTTCAGTGTGCTCCCACCATAAAACATAATGTGAAAGGCCTCATATGAGCTCGACCGTACATGTCGTAAACAGGTAGCTCCTAGATCGGTCGTCCAGAACATCGGGGAAAGAAATTACAAAACCTATTTATCAAAGCCGCTCACAAACTGCCGTTAGCAACACCTTCAGTGGCCGATTCGGGATTTTAGTTCGGAAGGGGCTAAACACCGTTTGGGGGCCTCGACCCCGCTGAGGTTACATTTGTGTAAGGACTCAGTTGCCTTCGAGGCTTGAGCCCCTTAGTCCCAGATCCGCTAGTGCAAACTTTCCTCACCATTTACGATCGCGACAACATACCCGTGACACGACGGAGTACGAGGCGGCGAAGGAGTCGCAGGCCTCGGACATGTAGGTGGGGGACAGGTCGGGCATGGGCTCATCCGGCGGCTCCTCCGCTTTGCTCGCCTTCGACTCCTCAGCCGGCACCTCCTGCGCGACCTGCTCTGAGGCGTCGACGGTCTCTTGTTTCTCACTTTTCACTACGTCGGCGTAACTTTAAAAAGAAACGGTGTTATTGTAAATACAGGTGATAGTGAGGGGAGGCAGCTGGTGGATGCTGAGCTGAGGGATGTCAGCCTTAAAGATGTCCTTCTGTTCTGCAGGAAAACGAGAAGAGTGGAAGAGGATGCGTTTTACACTGCCCACATTTTATGGTTGTACTTAAGGTTGATGTACTTAAGGTTGCCTGGTAGAGAATGCTTTATAGCATTAAGTCCGCCTTTTGTACCATAAGATATTTTTTTGTGCAATAAAGATTAAATAAAAAAATAAATAAAAAAGCATTAGTTCTTTAGTAAGATTTAAATTTAAGTCCTAAGCATTTCACATTCAAACTGATTTTACCAGTCAACTTAAATATGTTATAATAATTCATTTTGTAATAACTAAATATATACTTACTTTACAACTCGATGTGTACAGACTATGAATTCAGGTTTCGAATTCCATTGATGGTAGGTTATGTAAAAGCGTGACTGCAACCAAATCCACTGCTGACCCTTGGTGAGGAACCGATAATAACAAGACGTCAGTTCCCCTTTTTGCATCACTGGAACAAAAGGAATGTATATGTACCAACTACGTGTTATCTTGATTACACACAAAACTTGTTCAGCAATAGTGGACTGTTTTTATATAGAACCTTATTACAATGCACATAAAGTGCACGGATGGTCAATTAGCTGTGTCGTCGATAGTACATTGTTGCAAAGGCTGGAAAGTGAGCAATGTGACACAACACCTCGTCCAAACAACAAATACTCTATTTCACGATTACTACAAGGAGCCAATTCTCAAATTTCTTCAAATAAACGTGATATTAATATGTTCGTGAAATTGACGCGTCGGAAATTCAACACAATACAGTATTCCACACTCGTCACCTTCCCGCCTAATTTAACTTTTTTTAAATTAATTGTTTGTCCTTAGTGGCCAGACTTCAATTTTATGTTATTAAGCGAAGCGCTTCTAACATCCAAAATCGCGTATCTTTAGCATCTATTAAATAGATGGAGAGCCGACTGCACGATTTGGTACCGACTTGATACAGCGTTTAAATGCACGATGGTTTCCCATAAAAGTGATGCTAAGTCCGAATTTGATAGTCGGGCGAATATTCAGCGTTTTTAAGACTGCGCCGAGCATAATCGGCAAAAACGGCAGTCACCGTTCCGACGGTGGAGTTCACAGTTCTTTACAATAAAATATAAATTATATGTAATTATAATCACAAAGAGTGAGTTTACAATAATATACTATAAATATTCTCAAATCATCTACAGTTTAATAAATACAATTCCGTAAAGTTGCACAAAAAATGAGAAGAACGTGTGTCGGCGTTTAGGTAAAATTGAATAAAAAAATGATACTTTATTTCCATAATCCTACTCAAACGAATCACCAATGTATTAACTACAAAAGAATGCAATCCTAACATTTCAAAGTGCTTTGGTAATTTACTTATGATTTTTTTAATACGCCCTTCAAATCCGCCATATAAAATTACTATGGAACAAAATGATGAAATATAATACGCGAGCAACGCATGACATTCAGTCACCCCCGAGAGCTCAGAGAGAGAGCACGTCTCAATGCGGCGCTGTGACACTTAAAAATACTTCGATGTCAATTGTGTATGAATACAGCAGTAATACGCAGCAAAACAGGGTAAGTATTATTTTTGATATTATAAGCTTCTAAGCAGGTCGATCACGTAACGCATTGTACGCGCGTCAGTTTAGATCTAAAAGTCAATTTTTATATGGAAAAATTAGAGTTGGATCTACCTGACGCGCGTTCGAAACGTTACGTGGTTGCCCCTCAGGAGCAACGAGAACTGATGGCGAGGGTCTCATGACGGAGCCGGAAGATGGCTGGTGGAACTCTATGATGGAAGGGGGGCATATCGCTAAGATAGTCGAGTTTGGGCTCGTTTGCTTTGTTATCGTCAGTACTTACCATTAAACATGATGGCGAGCGTCTCATGACGAAGCCGGAAGATGGCTGGTGGAACTCTATGATGGAAGGGGCTAAGTTAGTCGACTTTGGGCTCGTTTGCTTTGTTATCGTCAGTACTTACCATTAAACATGATGGCGAGGGTCTCATAGGCTTGAGTTGTACTTTAAGAAACAGATTTTCTTTTTTTTCTACATTGGTAAAATTTTTATTTATGAAGGAAAATGTAAAAAAAATACCATTTTCCCCCTTATCTCCAAAGTTATCCAAGCGAAAAATTTGAAATATTTACTTATGATTAAGATAAACATAAGTCTTACTGGAAAAGTATAACTTTTTCTATATCTACCGTATTTTTTGTTTTATTTTCAACAATCATTTCCTAGTTAAGTTTGCAATTTAATCAAATTAATAAGTATTTTTTTCTTTTGAAATTCCTATAAGACTATAATAGAAGTACTCTCTTTCAAATAAAAAAAAATCGAGATTGGTTCACGTGATAAACAATAATCGCTAAAACACCAACATACATACTAAGCTGATTGCCCTTGCACGTTAGTACCAGATGGGGCCGATAGATGGCGCTGACCCCATTCCTACATCGCGCTGTTAAGATTTTTCTAGAATGAATGGGGTTGGGACGGGTATCTTTCAAAAGCAGGTCAAAAAGAATTCGTGATACAATTGTCTTGGTAGTTCGATGGTCTTGGTGTAAAAGTTATTCGTTGTTTGAAATTGAATTCTGTTGTGTTGGGTTAAAATAAATAATTTAACGGGCGAAATTTACTTCGGTCTATTTGTCGTCGTATTCGTTGGGCTTTGGCTTCGTAATGGGAAAAACTGAAGCGGATCGGCTAGGAAAAACTAAATAAAATATACTCATTGATACATTGAGGTATTAGAATTCGTTGTTTTCTCTTCTGTTTCATACGAGGGTAATTTATATTTTACGGGTTTATAAAAGCTTAAAGAGAAAATGTTATATGGATGTTGATAGTTTTTCTTACGTAATTGAAAATAATTACATCGAAGATGACTGCGTGGATAAATTTCATGCAATTCTTGCCCATCATGCTAGCTACAGAATGAAGGTGTCAAATATAGGGACATTTTTTTAACCTTGAGTTAATTGATAGTTTGTACGGAACCCTCGGTGCGCGAGTCAGACTCGCACTTGACCGGTTTTTTGATTAAGGGTTCTGCGGTACGTTTTACCTCTGATGAAATAATCTTGAGCCAACAATGACGTTAAAACCGAGCGGTTCAAACGCTCGGAGATTCGCCCAGTCTGTCACGGCGGAACTTGCCGAAAGTAAAAAATAACAAAGTCATTTCCGGTGGGGCGTTATTTTACCCACGTATGTTTTTGCCGGAGGTGTAAGAGGGATATTTACCCAACAGCGGAACAATACAGCATAAAAAAAAAAAACAAAAGAGCAACTTACGCGCTTCATGGCAATCGACGACTTTCTCGAGATCGTCGAAGTGGTAGTAGTCATAGCCCGAGGTGCCGAGCACCTCAAACGGCAGGTAGCCGATGATGGGCGGCGCGCGGTGGTCGAGGAACAGGAACTTCCACTCGAAGCTGTGGCGTGACGTGAACTCGTTGCGATTCGAGTCCACGAGCGACGCGTCCCTGATCAGCTGCGGCGAGTGAAGGCGTCCCGTGCATACGAACAACCTGCGAACACCACATACATATACCAGCGGCAAATGAGCCTCATAAAAAACTATCAACAAACGACCGGCTGCTATTTGATTATTCTACGACGGTGGCAAATCGGCAAGTCGACGGGCGGAAGATATCTGCCGGATAGAAAGCAAGCAGTGGGTAAGATTAGCACAGGACCGAGGAGAGTGCCTCAATAAAACAAAGGCCTGTACTGTACTCAGCAGTGGGTAGAATACAGGCTGAATAGATAGATTGTCAAGCATTAACGTCTTGGCAATCCGATCAATGGAAAATGTATAGACCCGTGCCGCGCCATTTTGACGACCGGTCTAGCCTAGTCGGTAGTGAACATGCCTGCGAAGCTGACGACCCTGGATTCAATTCCCGGCAAGGCCAAATATTTGTTTCCGAGTCTTGGATTTTCTAGGTATTTAAGTATCTATATCTATTAGTTGGTTCAATTAACTTTTTTCGTTCTTATTCTGTCCCAGTAAGCCGAATAACAACAGCGACAGAATTTCTTAGAAGAAATACTATAAATTGGACTCCTATCATGCTAAGGAGATGGGCCCCCACCCAATTACCATTATTAATATAAAGCGCAGGTTCGGGTTCGGGTTTAGGTTATTAAAAACATGTAGGTAGGTAGTTTACTATGTTTGATGTGATGATGTGATCTATTTTTGAACTAAAAAATGTTGGGTAAATGTCTTGTACAGCATATCCTTATGCTGTAAGATAGTTGTTCTATATGTGAGAACCTGTAATTGGCTCTGTAATTCTATATTGTAGTGTATAGTAGTAATATTTATTTGAGCTGATTATGGGCCTGCCCAATGGAAAACATTTTTTTTATCTGAAGAAGGACGTTTTTCCATTTCTCAGTAGCCGCTAGCTTCTTAACTCGACGACATTTTCGAGGCCCTATCCTTATCTTCAAAAAGTTGTGCGTTACGCAGTTTGTACGTCTTCAAATTGAGGTCATAATTACGACAATACGTTGCACCGTCGAACGGCTTACACCAGGGGCGTATTTAGCCCATGTAGCGTGTAGGACCGTGCGCCCGGGTGCAAATCACCCCCTGCAATATTAGGTAAAGCCACCCCAGGCTTACACCCAGGTCAGGAGCCATTTTTCGGGCTTTGGTCCGTGGATTACGATATCAAATCGTCTGATAATGTTTCTGAGCCTGGGGGGGTCCTCCATTTTCCTTAATAGTCTTAGACACGGATAGACTTAGGGGTGTAGACAAAATAATATAACTAATAATATTGATTTTTTCCGAACAAGCGGGAGATTAAATAATCACGAAGTTATAAGACTTATAAGTGTCCAAAGTTTTAAGAGGATCGTGATGTCACGATCTGCGATTGTTGTCTCTCTCTAACAAGCAATATTAAAGGAGCGACCACACCCCTGCTCAAAATACGCTAACGCACCGTAAACGCAGCAAAATGTATGAAGAATACGTGACGCATTCGACACGTCAACGCGTGTACGCAGCGTTACGCACCGGTGTGGTCGCTCCTTAAAGCGGTTGTAGCTTACGAAGTTATAAGTGTCCAAAGTTTTAAGAAGGGGTATGTTGTCCCTTTTTTCGCAAAACGCAATTTCATATGAAACGATGACGTTCGTAGTTAGTGACGTCACTAATAAACTGCAATGTGCCGTGCCCTATCGTGTTAGGCGCCGCCGCGCGCGCGGCTCGTTCTGCGGCAGCCCCGCGGATTGTGACGTCAAAAACTGTTTGCGTTTTCTCTCTCTAACAAGCAATATCAAAACGGTTGTAGCTTCGTAATTCTGAGATATTAGAATGGGATTTTCGTCATTAGGCATATTTTTTGCCTTCTTTCTTTTGGAGTAATAACAATTTTCCAGCGTGTTTATGTTTTCCGGAACTTATGTACAGAATATCATTTGATATTTACAGTGGGACGCAAATAGGCCGATTTATTATTATTATTTATTATGGTTTACCTTGATCCGTGATTTGGTATATAAGGCATGTCTTCATTATCTAGCTGCCCTGTAATTGGACCTGCAACATGAAAAAAATACCTTTTCACCTATATCATAAAATGTATCAACTTTCCTTCTGTGGGGCGTATAGTTTGTTTTAGATGACGAAAATCACTTATCTTATAACCAACCATTACCAACATCTATTGTTTAATTGTTATCTTCAATTAGGGTTGTAAAACAATTACGCATAAACAATAAAACAAACAGCAGCTACTCCGCTACACGTGCCACACTTCGGTCAGTTTTTTGACGCGTCTTTGTTATCTTTTCCTTTCATATTTAGCAACAAAAGGAGTAGGAAAATCCACCATATAGCTGTGGCCCTTAGATTCGTTAATCAGGCCATATAGCGACGCAGTTTGTGATTTCGGCCCGGCTGGCCACGCGTAGTTCATGTGTTTATTAGATAGCTGTCACTATTTTAGAGGTTTGACAAGCAAGCCGAAGCTTTTTTTATAATTATTTTCTGAAGAATTGTGATTTTCTAAATAAACCCATTAAACCATGAAAACTATATAAAAACTATATGTTCGTTCGTAGCTGTAACCTTACAAAAACTACATAAAAACACGGTAAATTAAGACACAATTATGGTTTTTAATATATAATGCGCACGAAACAAGATTAAATAAAAAACAATAAAAAGTGAAAATAAGAAAATATTAAATATGATATACTTAACAGCTACATTTCCTTTTTTTTATATGAATACATAATGCAATGATACGCTACGAAACATATTAACTAAACAGAAACAATTCTATTTTAGGAGAAAAAAATAATTAAGTGTTCCATAAGGTGGTCAGTGAACTTTCAGAAAGAAATGTTTCTCGAAAGGTATACAGAAATTGAGCATCGGACTTTTTATTAATTGTTTGCCATATCAAGCTCTTTCGAATAAACACAAACTACGCGTGGCCGCAGCCGGGCCGAACAGTATAACCTACATGAGGTGACAACTGCTTGATACTTACGAAAGTGGCCACTGAAGTCCACTAGTTCGTACGAGCTTTCGTCTCTAAAGCCTACCGTGCCGCGCCTCAGGTGGCACTGAAACCGAATCTCGCCTTCTGAAACACAACGGCTTTTTTTAAATGAAAACATTGGGATTTGCGATCGAGATATTGCGTCAATGTAAAGTGATATTAGTGGTCTAACAAAAAATTCAGTCATATAGGTTGTAATGAATTTTTGAAAAACATTCGTTTTAGATCATGGCTGTTTATGCGTATTTTTTTAATAAAAAATCAAAGGTTATTAGGTAGTTATAAAAAAAACCTTATTGCGTCAGGGCTGGGAAATATGAATACCAATATGCAGGAATAGACAAATTTAATAAAGATACATGTTATTTTTGTTCAGATAATTATTTAATGTGACGAAAACAGAATTTAAATAGAATTGCGATCTTTCGTGAATGGTAGTCCTAGTTACAATAGCATAACAAGTTAGAAGATGACATCTACAGTGAGCAAACCCATTCATAAGGGTGCATTTTTTTCAGATATAATCGCTAATAAATATTAATAGAATTCACCCAACGTGAAGTTTTCACAAGGCTTAGGAAAAACTATATTTTATCATGCACATTATTGGCCATCATCATAAATCTCACGGTTTTTGTAACATTCGCAACGCACATTTGCTAGTCAAGATATCACGGTCGCGCTGTAACACTTTCGCAAGGAACTCGCTAACCAGATTATCTTCTCTTTCATTCGTTCATACGCTGTTTGCGCTACAAAGAGAAAAATAATGGTACTTATCCGCGTTGCGCTGAGAAAAGTTTGTCAGAAATGGCTTCCTTAAATATGCTGCGATTCAACTAGCGAAAGCAAGGACATACTTCATTATTGTGATAACCCTTATTTCTGAAGTGTTTCGAAAGTAGAAGAATATCTTTAATATACTTCGATTTTCACCAACTTATAGTCGTACTGACTTGTCGTTTGGTTGGAGGATAATAATATGTCTAGTAAAGCATTTATTCAAAATTGTTTCTACAATAGCTTTTTAATTCGTACTACTCAATCAAAATACCGAAATCGCGGAAAATAATCCCCAGCACGTCTAGCACACGACGGCTGCGACATACTCTCGATTTGTATCGCTCTATACCTCTTCTTCTAAGTGTTCTAATAAGAGAGAGACGGATATTGCGAGAAAAATCGAGAGAGCTCTTGCGTGCCGTCGCGTGCTAGCCGTGCTGACTTTTGCGTTGCAGCTTAAACAAAGTTGAAAGTATACGCATTCATTGGCCTGAAAATAGTTTCTCCTGAGTTGGAGGTAATTTTGTCTCGCTCGCTCGCTAATGTTAGCTGGATATGCTGTGATCCACGCCCACGCGCGGAAACTTGCGAAAACCAAGTCATTGGTATATTCTTTTGAAAATGTCTCTTACTTCTTTTGATAAATACGGATTTTAAACAAAACTACGTTACACTTTATGTCTTGCAGATTATATGTTTTCGTGATTAAATTAAAAAAAAAAACAATTGTTAATGTATAAAATGGTTACAAAATTACTTTTTACGATAATTTCCAGAGGACAAGACAGAACTGTGACAGAGATGTGTAGGTTTTTCCCGAAATGCGTATATGGTCAATACGTATTGGTTATTATATTGCAGGCGGCAAATCAAACCACTTACACACTGGTTGGATTAATAAAATTTCGCTCGGCATAACATACAAGTCAACAGATTATGCTGGTAACTAAGAAAAGTAATTTCCGGACTGAAAGTTTTCCAACTCGTTTTTATTGACAAGTAATAGCTTGGCAACGGAGCGAATGCAGAAAGCACAGGAAAGGCAAAAATAATGTACAAACCACGAGTAAAAAAACACGTAAAATAACGCAGAGCATAGCATCGCATATGCAAGAGTTAAGGTCGAGCCACACTCTATGCGTGGTCAGCCCTTCCACCACTGCGTCGTAAAGTATGAATCTTCATAAGACATGTGACACCACGTTACGTGTCATGTCAAATGAAGATTCAGACTGGACAACGCAGTGGTGCACGTGCTGCACGCGCATGGTGTGCCCGGACCTTTAGGTGGATCAACATACCTCCAAAGTAAGTTAAGAATATGAAGCTTATTTCCATGTTTCAAAATGATAAACTGATTGTTATTATGTATATGTATAACTACATATACAACGCGACATATGGATATGTTGGCTGTACCTATATGAAATACTAGCTTCTGTTTGCGTGGAACTCGTTTATATCGTAGCTCCATACAATTAAATCGGTTCGGCGTTTGAATCGTGAAGAGGCAACAGACAGACACACACACTTTCGCATTTATAATATTAATATGGATATGGATAATGACCAATATTTTAGGTTTGACATCAGAAAAAATCAACCACGACAATTGCAGTGGCTGGATCTGAAAGGCAGGGGCTTCATTTTCTTAGAAAGAGAATGGTCTCAAGGAAATATTACCACTAACAAAACAACACATAGGTATGTAAGTTGAGTAACCATGGCCAATATTAATATAAAAAATGAGCATATTAATAAAGCAAACAAATATGTGGCAAGCTTGTCATGTGTTCTCACCTTGACTACCTCTTTGTATTGTATCCCCTGGTGTCCCAGTTTCCTGAAGGATACTGCACAAATTTGGGTGATCATCTTCAAATGCTAAATCAAAGATGCTTTTATTCACCACATCCACCTGAAATTCAAACATTTATTTAAGGCGAAATTAATCCTAATATCATATATTCTGAAAGTAAATAAAAAATTGTAGTGTGGAGAGTTTTGTCTACATTTATACCTTTTTACCAAAACATGGAAAACCACTCTACTTTCCAAACAATGAGGTCATCTCAAATTAGAATATTGTTCAGTAATCAGTAAGATCTTACCACATTGAGGCCCAGTAATGATGTAATGCTCTCAGACACGTAATACACATGTCCACTAACTGAGATGACCATCACAAAGCCCTCAAGAGCTTCCAGAACCATATATGTAAATTCTTCATTTGATAATAACGCAGGTTTCCAGTCTCCTTGTACATCATGTACTCGTGACCTTACTGTAATTTCTAAAAAGTAACATTAATGTTTCATTGTAAGAATCTTAGCATTTGCTATCATTTATTTATGAATTTCACAAGCGTTAAAAGTAAAAAGTAAAACGTATGTCGTAAACTCACACGAGAGTTCAGAACGAGCCATACGAACAGTACTTTTGTGCTGTATAGTTTTAAATTCAGTTTTCGGAATTATTCCTTTAATTGTGTAACGATTCCACAACCTGTGAATGTAACTATGTCAGATATTCCGCAGAAAGGGGGTTATTTTGATTGCATTAATTTGGAAGTTTAATTTATTGTACAGATCTGAGGGACTGCAGACCTCAGTATTGAATATTAATTTCAACTAGTTACATCCACATCTCTCAATGACAGACTCACACAGACAGACAACAAAGTGCTCCTATTTTCTTTCTACATAGGTACGGAACCACATAATGAATAACAGTACCGTGTAGAGTAGACCTCTATCTAACAAACCCAATGTTTGCCAGCTAGAAATCATAAATCATGCCAACCTGCTCTACTAGCTCTACATTTTGTGCGACATTAGCAATGCCAACACCTGCCGTGCAACTATATGCAAACAATAGTGTCGCTGTCCAGTGTTAAAAACCACATTCAAGTGAATTTGCACCCTGACAGTGTTCATGACCCAAGTTCAGCCAAAAAGGTAAGACGGATGGGACTAATAGACCCCTAAAGCCTGCAACACACTGGCTCGGACTGCGGTGGCAGTCAATAGTAAATTTGACAGCTAATGGCAAGACCGCGCCAGTCTGTTAGAGCCTTAAAAATATATACCTTATATCAAAACATTATTATATTAGTAGTAAAAAATTAGCAAACTTACCATTATGATTTTTTAAAAATGATATGGTAGATTTCAGGACAGTAGATTTGTCCATCTTACGATTATTTGCTGACACCATGCTGCTAAGTTCGTTGACTAGTAGATTAAACTGATCTCGCCTTTTCTTTTCACTCATGTTCCTAGTCCTCCTAAAGTAATAATTTGCTTTTGTTGTAGTATATTAAAAATATTTTATTAAGAGAGACAAATCACCCTTTACTTCTTAAATCAAATATTTAGTAAGCAAGCAAAGTCCATATAATGTTCTCCTTGCACAGAGTGGGAGAACACATTTTCTTTTTTTAATATTGGGCCCCTAATACATGTTTACTTGTTTGATACAAGATATATTTATAAAATTGCCTGTGATAAATAGCTATTTCAAACCATAAGAAAATACGAAATAGCATGAATTTACCTTTTGGAGTCATCTTTATCATCACCATCGTCTTCCATTTTGCTAATAGTGTGGGGCAGACCGAGTTTTAGGTATCCAAAGAACACGAGTCACAACATTGCACTAACTACGATGTAGTTCGGATGCTTCAATGTGCATAAGTTTCGTCATCAGCCGGGGAGCGATCACATCGCATCAACGAACAAGCGAGTGCCTCTGACTATAGAAAAATAGGTAAATTAATAATGCATGCGTATGACTGTTCACATACGATTATATTATCACTGCTAGCAAACTACAAGGGTACAGCAATCCAAGATCAAAAAATATCATAGGCACAATTACTAAAACCTACAAGGTATATAACTACATGGAAAATTCACGACATTCACGTACGAACCGTATCGTATCGTACGATAAATATTTTCAAGTCGACTAAAGACCATTACACATTTGACACAACAACTTAGTAGGTAGAATGTATTGCTGTCTCATTCCAACTAGAGCAAGTTGTTGAGACAAATTACTAAGTGAGTAATGGTCTTTATTAATTACGTGCAAAATGTTGGAAGAAAACTATCCATAGATAATATAATAGATATTAAAAAAAAAATTGATTCCATGAAAATATTGCGGTTACGAATTTAATACGATAAAATATTAAAGGAACAATCAAGCCTATTTCACGGAGGGGTAGGCAGAGATCACGGATTAACACGCTACGATCTTGACTAATCGTTCTTGCTTCATTCACTTTCATCATTACATTCTGCATACATTCTCGTCGGTTTAGGGTACTCTTGACCTCTTTTTTCAGGGTTTCTCCGATTTGGTTGGAAAAAGTTTGACGAGGTCTTCGCCTTCCAACTGTACCATCAACTTTTCTCTCATACATCACCTTTATTAATCTTCATTCATCCATCCTCTCTATATGCCCATAAAATCTTAGCATGCCATTCTCAATTTTTGTCACTACATCTTCAGTTTTCACTCTACATCTCTCTCTTATCACACTATTTCTTATTCTATCCCTCGAACTACACACTGTGCTCCACATACTTCACAACGCTCTAATTTCCACTGCATTCACTTGACTCTGATGTTTCTTCTGCCACACCCAACTTTCACTACCATACATAAGTGTGGGGCCTAACACTCCCTTAAGCACAGTCAGATGTGCTTTTTGAGATATTTTCTGGCTGCTCGTGAAGGCGTTGAGTTCCCCCAGCATTCACTCTCCTTTCAATATCTCTCTCGTGCTTTCCATCCCTCCTATCAAAAGATTCATACATTGTGGTTACCATCCTCTGTAATACCACGGTCGACGACGCAAGTATGGCCATTGGCCTCTCACAGACTGGAGCGGCCTGCGGTAGCGGTCAATAGTAGATTTGAAAACTAATGTTGACAAGTTTACTATGGTCCGCCGCGGCCAGCTGCGCCAGTGTGATGTGGGCCTAATACGGTCGTCGGCAAATGGATGACACTTTACGAATAACCACCCATCCTAAGTCCACTGTCAGAGGAACAATACGGAATGTTTTCATTTATAGTTTTACATTATTTGCTTAAAATGACTACAAACATTTTAGAAAATATGGAAAAAGAGTGAATCTATAATTATTTTCATGAACTTTATCATATTGCCACACCAAAATATTATTTTATTTTATTACCACAATTGTGTGAATGTAACGTAGCCTTAAGCTGTCTATGGTTCGTAATTTTGACACTGACAACTTCAATTTGTCTGCCCCCTTCCCCCCCTATTTTACCCTTCGTCGCAAGTTCCCACCATCTTACTCTTCACTTCACCGTCAGTTAGTTCTGATAAGTGACTTGTAGTACGTGGTCGTGTGTATCTATAAATAGTTGCAGATTCAGTTTTAAAACATCTTGATTACCACAACAAAAGCGGAATATAAACCATGTGGCCGCCGGTTAGCGAGCTACTTATGCCGCTGCCGTCTGCTGCAACCGAGGTAACATAGTAAATAGATTAGCTCTAAACCCATCTGAAATCTTGACGATTTTGGTATATGAATACAAGATCATTTTTACGTTATAGAATGATGTTACGTAATTCTAAGTGGTATTGGACTCCTAGTGAGCTATTTGAGAACGATATCCTCGCCACGTGGCTATTACGTAAGAAAATTATGTAAGGATCAAGCTTAGGGATGATTAAATCGAGCCGGCTGCCATCGAATAACCGTTACTTTCGAGTGAACTCTCAATAACGTGTGTCCATTATTCTTAATACATTGAGGCTTACTTATTTATCGTTGATCATTATTATTTTTTGAATCACGGTATTCCAGTAAATGGTAGATGAGGTGGCCGGTTACATCGCGACACGAAGCGGCGCGAGTCGTGTCGTAAACAGTATCATAACAGTATGGTGTTGGTACTGTAAACATACATATCTGTAGACGCCTGAAGCGCCAGCTAGTGATACTAGTGAAATTAACTTCGGAACTAACTGAATTGCGTAATTTATTATGTAATTTTAATTTTCTTCGTCTTTTGTGTAGGTACTTACATTAATTGTAATTTCCAATTTCTCTTATAGGTTAGCCAAAAAACAAAAACGGAACCATTATAGTTTCATAATGTCTGCCTGTCAGTCCGTATGTCACAGGACTCACAGGCATGTTCAGAAGCTAAGGTGTATAAGATTTTGGAATTTAGGTGTATTTTGTTCGTGTGAGCTAGGTACATCGTTGTGTAGCCAAATTATTGTGTTGGTTTTAGGAGCTCAGCTCCATAGCTTGTTTAAAAATAAGATGGGTCTTTAGAAATAAAATTTTCCATTCAGGGATGCGTTTGCGTGTTAGAATTAAGTTAAGTAGGCTTAACTAGTTAACATGTAATAGGCGACCAACTTAATAAATGTACTTGAAAAGTTAGTTGAATAAAGAAGATAAACGTTTAGCGCTCGCGTGTCGATGTAACAAATGAACAAAGATCAAAGACAGACAGGCGACTACGGACGGAACCCTACACTGCGCGTGGTCCGACACGCACTTGACCGGTTTTTCCTTTTACGTAAACACTATCCTAGCTTTACTGGCTGCTTATGGGTAGGTATCCCAATTGTTGTATAGGTACCTAAGTAGTTAGGCTCCGTAGGGTCATTGCGTCGGTTACGCGACCAGCCTGAGTTAGCGATCACCTTAGTGACAAGATTTCTTTAATTCTATAAACCCTAAAACACAGAACCTTGTTCAGTTTTGTTAGTAGTAGAGATGCACCGAATATGGGTTATATGCCAAATACGAATATTCAACCGAATGTTCGGTCCAACTTTTGCCGATCGAATATTCGGCCGAATTATTCGGTTTATAAGTAATTCCTTATGCCTTCAGCCGTTCCTAAACAGACTCAGTATTTACAATTAAGTAAAAGAAAGTAAGTCAGTTAAAGTAAAAACCAAAAAGTATTCGTCTTAGAATAATAATTTCACAGGGCAATGACTATGTAAAGGCGGGATTTCACCGTTGTGCGGCACTGTGCTTGTGCCGCACACCGGTGGAATCCTTAACAATCTTGCAAATTGCAGAAAACACTGCAAAATTATTCGGTCAATATTCGAACATTGAAATGAAAGGTTTTGTGTATGATTTTATGACACGCAGGTGACAGCTTTCACGTTTTTTATGTCATACACAAGCAATGTCAACAAAAACAAAGACTTGTAAACAAAAAAAAAAGACCTGGTGGCCGGCAGAAGTGAAAACTTGATTAATTTTAATTATGCAAAAAGAAACCCGCCTTCACCCCCAACCCCGTACGTCTTACATCAAAATTGCATGGCGTTTGCGTCCTTTTTCTCGCTAACTCGAATGGCGCAGCCAGTCGCGTACTACGGCATCCCCCCCCATGCCTCGTCCCGAATCTCTCACATCTTACAGTCACATGACCTACGCTCCTACACCTGTGGCGAGTTTAACAATTTTTCCCCATCCCAAAAAGTGCACAGCGCCGCTAAATAAATTTTCACACAAAAATAATGCATTTTGCTGCATATTTCGCATATTTTATGCATTTTCGGAATCGCAATACGCTACCGAACATGCCTTGATCGGATCACACTCAATTTTTGATACTCCCTGTATTATGCCGAATACCGAATATTCGGCGGATCTCTAGTTAGTATTTTCGTAATATGTATGAATCTACTAAAAACGCATCAGCATCAGTTCACCAATATAAGTGGTCATAAACCAGTACAACTAAATTAGGTGGTCGCTAACCAGTGTCGCAGACCATATATTGTTGTGTATAATAGGTACATTACATAGTACTTCCACGTTGCAACAATGGAGCCCTGAGGCTCTAGTATAAGTTTTACCGAAACAAAACGTTACGACCGCGTTCGCGTTTAGCTGTCAAATCCCATACAAATTGGGGGTAAAACGCAAACGCGGTCGTAAAGTTTTGTTTCGGTAAAACTTATACTAGAGCCTCTGACCTGAAGTCCTCACTTCTGTTGCTCGTTAGTCTGCCAACATGCTTATATACGCAGATGTAGATATATTAGCCATTAAAAAGACTACCCGGCTTTCCGTGCGGTGGTCGTCAAAAGGTGTGTAGCTATACCTAACCTACCTTTCGTTCCAAGTTGTAATATGGTTTTGTAATTTACCACGATTTTCTTGTAAACAAAACAGTTACATACTGTAAGAAAGAAAGAAAGAAAACATTTATTCGTGGACAAAACAATGGGTATACAAAACAAAACACAGTAAAGAAAAAGTAGCAGGGTCCACGAAAAGGCCCCGACTCAGCATGGTGCTAACCTAGGAGGCCAGCGCTGGTCTTCCGTCGGAACCTTTACATGAGTTACCTCCTGGAAGGCAACACAAAACAAATACCTACGCTAAAACATATTTTAAAGAATACATAGGTATCTTAAGTAAAAATAAGCAGCATGTAAGTGCGATAGAGATAGAGATATCCGAACTTCGACATTCGAAGTTCGTGGTTATAGCTCAGTGGCACGGCAGATTGCAGCGTGTGAACGCGTCGCCAAACTGTATGTAGGTAGGCGTGTACCAACCTACTTTAATTAGGTGTGCTTAAATAGTTGCCTAGGCGTTTAATACCCAGGTGCACAAACATTCATTTCGTCACACGTAGGTACTTTTTGGGAATATGTTGATACATGATTAAAACTGAAGATGATTAATAATAATTGTAATTATTAACGTAAGTAGGTAAAGAGGCAATAGGTAGGGCGGGGCCAAAAGGTCCGTGGCCAAAAAGGTCCACTACGGCTTATTTCGGAGTTGATAATAATCGCAATTATTAACGTAAGTAGGTAAAGAGGAAATATGTAGTGCGGGGCTGAAATTTCCGTTTTGGGCCGTTAAACGTGACTATAAAACTATCGTGCTATGCTACCTGGGCAGTAGTGTACATACACGCTCAGGACGCAATAAACTAACAAATATAACTATTTCTAGTCTACTGGTTTTAACATGTTATTCTCAACTGCTGTTGAAATATAGATATAGATCATTTTATAAGGTTTTACGTAAAGATCGTGCAATTTTAATGCAAAATTGCGTCTTCTGTTAACATTTTTAAAATTATAACTACAACTTAAAAAAGTTGATAAACCCTCGACATTTTCATTTCAAAGTCCAATATCTCAAAAACGACTGAACAGATTTTCATGTAACATGGCTAAGAACACTCGGGATTACATCAGCTTTCGTATAAAAGAAACCGCATTCAAATCGGTCCATTCGTTTGGGAGCTACGATGCCACAGAAAATATGCTTATAACACCCCTCTCTTTGCGTCGGGGGTTAAAAAGTCACTATTAAGGCGAAAAGGTTCACATCTGGACACCTTCTCAAAAAAAATACCCTATTTGAGTAAGTGATTTTTTAAAGCTTTATTTGGTTTCTATTTTGCAAAAAATTACTTAGCAGCATAAGAAGTCATTTTTATATTATATAGTAGATTGTATGACAAGGGGCTAAAATAAGCCATATTACCACGAGATGGATATTTTCCCGAGCGTAGTGAGGGAAAATTGTTCGAGTGGTAATATGACTTTTAGACCAGAGTTATACACTCTACTTTTCACTGCGAATGCGAGAAAACTACAAACAAAGATTATCCATACACAATCAATTATAAATTCCACAGCGAAAAGATTGTTTAATATTGTTTAATTTGGCGCCATGATTTTAAATAAACTGTGACATAGATACAAAATATTGACTCCACGAATAAACGCTACTTACCGTATATAGCCGCGTCCAAACGGCCGAGCGCGGCGGACAGCTTACGCTGCATAAGATAAAGCGAGATAGACAGCAAGTCTATCCCACTCAATCTAATAGCTTATGTCAAGCATGTACAGTCAAGGGCACCAATATGTATACACCACAAAGTCTCAAAATTATGTACACAGACCTTATTTCTGCAACGAGTGAATACGTATTGGTGCCCTTGACTGTATGCAGTCAACCACGCTTGAACGTTTGAACGCGGCTACAGACTGTCAGAGGCGTTTTTTTTATTTATAATTGTGACTAGGAGAAAAACACCTAATGTTTGAAATTAATTCTGTTTCCTGATTGGTCGATTTTAAGAACTAACTGTATTCTGGTTAGTTGATAGCAAATACAAGTGTTTTTTTACAGAGTTGTGATTGGTGGATTTAATACGGTGAAGTTATGAATGGTCAAATTAAAATGTTTTAAAATCATAAATATGTTTACATATTTTCCGGGCTAAATGTGCTACTTTAGCCCCGCTATCTAAGCCTAATATGACACACTTTTCAAACATGAGAAGTGAAAAATATATTATAGATCTGATCCCAAGAAATTAATCAAAAGCCTTACCTTTATTTTTAGTCAATCGTAAATAACGACTGACTAAAAATTAAAAATGTGGTCATAGTGTCAAGTTGGATTAAAGTTTAAATAGTGTTCTTTTTTAAAGAAATAAATATTAACATATTTCCATTTACCGTGTTCAAATAAATGCCATACAATTTGATTGGTTCTTTTTGCCCCTGGTATTGGTCCTTTATGCCTCATAGTCGGGGCTGAAAGGTTTATTCGACTCGACTTTCTAAATCTGAGTAATATCTGGCGTAAACTTAAAGACCGAGTAAATTTCGCCATTGTCGCTAATATATGAAGAACTATGCTCCCTATTAAAACATCGTTTCTGCCTCTGAGTGAGCAGGACTAGGTCGACCAGATAAGTACTTACCCCCTTATTCATAAAACTTAAAAGGCCTCTGCTAAATAAAACGTGCTTTGTCCCTTTCTTACGAACACAAATGTCAGTGACACATAAAGTTCACAGACAAAAAAACGTTCTACAAGCCTATTTTAGTTAAAATAGGCTTGTAGAACGTTTATGAATACGGCCGTTAAAGTAATATAAATATCATAAGAGAACTGCTGCTGCGGGCTGACTACCTAACTTACGACCGTTTTTTAATACTGATAATTAAAGCAATTCGTGCAAAATTATTAATAACCTAACCTAACCTAACCTAACCATTCCAAAATATCAAAAAAGCACAACGTTAATATTCAAGTTTTCACTTCTGCCGTGTTTGTGGTTGGGCTACTGACTGATAACAAAATATGTAGTCATTGAACTATAAGATTTTCAAATAAATATTTATTTGAAAATCTCATAATTTTCCAGCTCAAGCTCTTAACATACGGTTATACGAGGGCTGCACTGAAAGTATCGGGAACCTAATACTTACGAACTTATTTTTGACACATATTACACCTTTTTATAATCTCTGAAGTTTCATCATATTAACACACTGGCTACAAGTACAAAGTTTAAAAAACAATGGTTCTGTTTCAATTGTTTTTCAAGTCGTTGAGTCGCTGCTGGAGATCGAATTGTCCCGTGAAAATTGAAGAGCTATGATTTATTACGATACGACTTTAAAAGTGAATTAATACAAAAACAATGTGGAGATCGGATGATTGCTGCCTTAAGGCTTACTTAAGTAATGAAGCACCTTCAAAGACGACAATATACAGGTGTTATTCAGAATTTCAACGTAGCCTCATACGGACGACGCGGGTGAAGGTCGACCAAAATCGGCAGTTACGCAATAAAACGTTCACATTGTGCGTCAGCTGATACAAGAAGACCGGTATGTGACATATGGGGGAATTCAGGAGTCTTTGGGGGATTGGAATGAGTCAGATACAAATTATTTTACAAGAAGAATTAGGCGTGCGAAAGTTGTTTTCTCTTTGGATCCCTCACTTATTGTCTGAGGAGCAGAAAACGACTCGTATCAATTGATACCGCAAAACATTGAATAAATTGAACGGGGGAAGCTCAAATGCAGTTTTTAGTGTCGTATCAGGTGACGAGTCATGGATATACACATAGGTATGAGCTTGAACGTAAAAACCAATCTCGAGTATGAGTTTACGAAGACGAGCTCAAGCCGACAAAAGTTATTCGCTCTCGCAGCACGGCCATGAAGATGGTGGCTACGTTTGTCTCCACATCGGGTCACGTAGCTACTATTCCTCTTGAAGATCGTAACGGATAATGCCGATTGGTATAAAAGTATTTGTGTGCCGAGTGTCTTTGCTGAACTTAGGGGAAAAAACCCTAGTCGCCGCATCATCCTTCACCACGACAATGCCAGCCCTCACACCGCTCGGAAAACAAATGAGTATCTGGAAGGTGAAAAGTTCCAACCTCTATACAGCCCCGACGTAAAGGCAGAAACGCACTGACAGCGGTGGCGGAGCGGCGCGGCGCGGAGGCGGTACCGGTTGTAATGTTCGAGCTAATATGAAAGGATCCGCACAGAGCGGCGCGGCTGTCAGTGCGTTTTTGCCTTTAGTCCGAACGACTTTTTCACATTCCCCAAAATCAATGATAAGTTGCGTGGTCAGCGGTTTCAGACACCGGCAGAAACAGTGGAGACTTTTAAAATGGCCATTTTGTCGACCCCTATTTCAGCGATCAATAAGTGTTTTAACGAATGGTTTGAACGCATGGAAAAGTGCATAAAATATAAAGGAGAATACTTTGAAAAACAATAAAAATACTTTTATTCAATTTAACTGCATATTTTTTTTCTATTCCCGAAAGTTTCAGTTTGACTCTCGTACCCTCGTCAATTTTAAATGCAATTTTTAAACGCGTTATTATCCATTGTAGCTTGTCGTTGTTGCCTACACACAGATGTACGGACAAGACGTTTCAACAAAAGTCGACTAGATAGCGTTACATGCTTAAACTCAAAATTTGTTGTTTCGGAGATTTTGTAAAACATGTTTTCGCGATTTGTATAAATCTAAACAAAAATATGATTTTAGTGTCAGATATTAACGAAAACGTCGAGGTAACAGGATATATTATAACATACATTGTTATCTCCAAGTAATTTCTGGTTTTTGTCAAGATCGAGGGTACTTTGTGCATACAAGCTAGCTCCAACTTACATTGACGTATATAGGGGTAAAAGTTTAGTATGGTAAATCAGGAAAATAAAAAGCCTGCTCTGAGGGCGCTAAATTACAATAATTATGGCAACAGTAATGAATTTCCACTGCACATATTATATGATGTACCTGCCATTCATGTTGACTACAAGGTCGGTGATGTTATTTAGAGGAATAGAGTCTAGTCCTTCAGACTTTCTCTCCGGCAAATACTTCGTCATCACTTTTCTTAAGTCGGATTTAATAGTTTTCGGCATTTTAACGCAATACAACTCGTATCACAACGAGTCCAGCGACACCTTACTTCGACAGCAATTGACAGATGACATTAATGACGTCTTCAAAGTAACTGTTGCCAGTTGAAGAAATTATTTCCAATAGATTTCTGTAATATGGCGAAGTATTTTATTTTTCTGGTCGGGCTTTATAAGTATTTAACTAGAACATATACTAGAATGTCTAGTAACCGTTGTTTTGTGAGATATCAACATCATTGCGGCTTAATGCTGATGCGAGTGAGTATGGCTTAGTTTTTGACTGATTTTTAGGGTTCCGTAGTCAACAAGGAACCCTTATAGTTTCGCCATGTCCCTCCGTCTGTCTGTCCGTCTTCGGCATAGCTCAGTAACCATTCCTACTAGAAAACTGTGATTCGGCACGGGTATATAAATCAATCACGCCGACAAAACAGTACAATAACATTTGGAAAAAGATTTACCTACCTACACCTAAAGCGGGGATGTAATTATTTTTCTCGTCAAACTCATAGTGTGGTATATCGTTGGATGGCTCATTCAAAAATTTCTAAAACCATTTTCCAAATCAGTAATTCGTTTGCGGGATATTGCGCTCCCCCCCTGCCGGCTAATGGCTACTACTGGAGATGTGAAAAAATTCGTAGTAGTAGTACATATAATGAATTTAAAAGGAAAACTATCACGAACAAGTACGCATATGTAGTTACCGAGTAATAGTCGACCAGCTTAATGTGTAATTGAAAAGGCCAATTTTCGTACAAATTCGGCCGACGCAACCGCACCGCACGTCGATGTAACTAAGACAGACAGGCAACTACGGAACCCTACACTGCGCGTGGCCCGACACGCACTTGGCCAGTATTTTTGATCCTGATATTGAAGGATTGGCTGAGAAGTCGACTGAGGATTTTAGGCATTTTCATATACTTATTACTCTGTTGCCGACGAGCAAAAAATAAATAAACAAAGTTTTTTATCTTAATAAGATCTATCAAAATTATTTTGAAATATTGAAATTGATGTTATCAAGTGATAGAGGGTTAAGTCGGCATACATCTAGGTCTTAAAAAATTTACTTATTTAGAGATTCCTTCATTTCGTAATTATATTTCTCTAAGAATATTAGTTTGCCTGTTTACAAATAATTGTAGAACAATGTATATGTCGCTGTTAAAGTTAGTATAATCCGCCGTTTTATATTGCAGCTAGCTGATTATATTAATATTGCTGTACTGCGAAGAAATTCAAAGATGGTTGTGAAGTTCATAACCTGTACTGGGCCAGCGTGGGGACTAATAGTCAAATGGCAACCGGATAAGAATGAGGGTCTAAAAACCCCTCTTTACTGGTTATTGGCCGCTAACCGCATTATTTATGCATTTTTTTAAACGTTAAGCTTAAATATGTGCTACGTGTATGCATAAGTTGCAATAAAACTACTAATATAATCAGATAACCTGTCTCATAAATAAGTATGTATTGTAATATTCGCTACTAATTCATGGTACATACATTAACATTACAACAGCTAGAAGGGTTACTCGGCAATCGTACGTAGGTAGAGCAGTGCAACCGAGGTACAGGCATACAGAGTCAGTGTGCCACTAGGTCGCGTTATATAACGCGCCGCTTACTCGCGCAGTTTTGCGTAAGACCTATTGCGGGCAGCCAACCCCAGACGATGCAGTCATCGTGTTCAATGGCGTATTTTATGTAAGCGCTTAGTCGACGTATGTGCAAGCGGCAGAGATAACAAGCAGCTTGAGATGACAGCGAAGCTTCTAGCCGTATTTTAGTGGAAGTCGGTCAAGTGCAATGCTTGCTGTTTCGGTGGAATAACTTTGTCAGTGACCTTTTCTCCTACTTCTATGACGCAAAGTCGTCGTAGATTATAATATGGTACCCTGTCCAAGTGTTTACCTATTACATAGTTATTACTAGCTTCTGCGCGCGACTTCGTCCGCGTGGAACTCGTTTAATATCGTAGCTCCTTACAAACCTTCGCCCCCTATTTAATTATTTCGGAATAAAAAATATAATATACTCGTATTTTAATCCAGGTTATACACTATCGGCCGTATTCATAAACGTCCTACAAGCCTGTTTTAACTAAAATGGCGTTAAAATTCGTTTGTCCTTATCTGTTACTCTGGCATTTGTGTTCATAAGAAAGGGACAAAGCACATTTTATTTAGAAGAGGCATTTTAAGTTTTATGAATAAGGGGGTATATGTATACCAAAATTCATACTAGACTCGCTTGACCTAGCAGGCATTTTAAGTTTAATGAATAAGGTTAATTCACGATTTTCGCCACGGTGGTAGAATTGTGCTTTAGTTTACCAACAAAGTGAAAATGTAAGTCCTACTAATATTATAACAACCATCGACGTTGTTCTTAAAGTTAAGGCTTTGTTTTTACCTGGGACCTACCTTTTCTCGGCTTTAATACTACGAAATATACAAAATGTAACAATAAACCAATGTGATCGTTTACCAAAATAAATAACAAAATAAACTGAAAAAATGAAAACAAAAAACCTTCTATCGCTGGTTCGAACCCGCAACCATCAACAAAGAAGATTTACCATTGGTCGTCGTCGAAGAGTTAGCCAGCCTTTTGGAAGAAAATACGGAGACAACGAATTCTCTCGAAAATAAGACCAAGCTAGATCGGTTTCTCGGCCCCGTAAACCCCTATACTGCAAATTACATTAGAACACGATTACAAATATACAAATACAAATATATTGCTCGTTTAATAGTATCGGATAAGACCGGTTGCGCCATCTATTATGGAGTTTTTCACTCTGGATTTCTACATACAAACTTTCAAGCAAGTCTTAATCCCTTTAGAAGATGAATTTTCAAAAACGCTGAAATTGTTTTTCTTTTGTTTTAGTATGGAACCATTTTACGAAGTTTCAAGTCCCTAGCTCGAAAAATATATACTTTCCATACAAATTTGCAACCCATTCTTGACCCCCTTAGGTTATGAATTTTCAAAAACGCTGAAATTACTTTTCTTGTGTTTTATTAAAGAACCGTTTTACAAAGTTTCAAGTCACTATCTTAAAAAAATAATTAATTTGAATATAATTTTTCAAACCTTATATCACCCTCTGGAGAAATTATATCTAAAAAATAGACCGCGCTATGTCCTATTCTGAGTTCTAAACTACAATATTTTTAAAGTGCCATCAAAATCGGTTCAGTATTTTTGCTAGAATTTGCCACCAAAATTATATGGTTGTCATCGCCCATGTCCGCGGGTCACCTTAACTACATACAACTTTTTCATACGTTTCATATGGTTTGACAGAGTTTAGACGACGACCTGCTAAGGCTAGAATATGCACGGAAATTGGTGATGTTCTACATCGTGCTATTGAAGTTTTTAATTTATGTTGTAACCAGTATAATTTTATGCAAATACAATTTCTTTCAGATTCTCCTTATTATGTCTCTCTGACAACATCATCGAATTTTCACATTCATAATATCAGTGTGATTAGGTACAGGTTTTCTTACTTATTGCGGATGCGGACTGGACTACGTCCCATTAATCAATTACATACTCATGCATA
Source organism: Epinotia bilunana (assembly GCA_947049275.1). Taxonomy (NCBI): domain Eukaryota; kingdom Metazoa; phylum Arthropoda; class Insecta; order Lepidoptera; family Tortricidae; genus Epinotia; species Epinotia bilunana. The sequence continues at coordinate 34,682,149 of OX346252.1, read as the reverse complement.
GAATTCAGAAATTCTTGCTTAGGTTAGATTAGTTAAACCGTCCGCGTGGAACTCGTTTATATCGTAGCTCTATACAAACTTTCATTTCACCCCCCATTTCCGGCCGTTTGGGGATGATTTCCCGAATAAACACTATCACTATGTCCTTCCCGGAACTCAAACTATCTCTATATCTCATCTAAATCGGTTCATACAAACTGCACCCTATTTAACTCGCTTTGGGGTCTAAAATTACTTTTTCTCAAACATGCAATGAAATATTAGCGTTCTGTTCTTGATAATGGGCTTCGAAGTGTCACGTTTCGGGCGCAGCGAGACGAGAGATCCGTAATAGCATTTCATACAAAATCGGAGGCCTAGGCCGACAAGATGGTCTTTTTTAATTCCCATTCCACAATTCGTGGCACAGCATCACGGCGTTCAGCCATGAAAATTAAAGTTTCTTGCAGTGTTTTTTATTTATTTCATTACATGTTTGAGAAAAGCACTATACATACTTCGGCGTGAAAGGGTTGCCAGCCTCATAACTATCCGGCCTCGCTACGCTCGGTCGTCTATATGTACTCGGCCGGCAACACCTTACTTCCCGGCCTCTGTAGTAATGTACTATTTCACGCCACTGCTCGGAAATGTCGCAAAAGATGGTCAGGATTCAGGCTTCAAAGCTGGGGTTGGTAGTTGGACATCGCACGAACAGGCCAACTATGAGTTCAAACTGTCCAACAATGCTATTGTTGGACAATCTAAACAGCGATTCGCTCAATCACAGGGCCTCGCGCGGTGCGCCATCGCCGGTGTTTCATATTATGATTTATGATCTTTAATTAGGTATTTAATGTTGACTTATAATTATTTTCAATTTCCTCGCAGTAGGCGTGAAAAGCACTATGTAATGTCTCGGCCAAAAGTGCAATAGATGGACTCGTCTCCTTCGAGGTCCTCACCTTCGGCTCGGACCTCGAACCTACTCGTCGTTCTATTGGCTACTTTATAGTCTGTACAGCAATGTACTATTACCCTCTTTTGTGCGTTCTCGTCGTGCAGTTGAGTAAAAAGAAAATTGCAATCTTAATGCAGCACGTCTATCATGAGACGGCCGCGACATACTCTCGAATTTTCTCGCACTAGGTATACCCCTTGTTCTAAGTGTTCTAATAAGAGAGAGACGGATAGTGCGAGAAAAATCCAGAGAGCTCGCGCGCCGTCCTGTGATAGCCGTGCAGACTGTACCTAATAAAGGTCCAAGGGATTTTTATCGAGTAATATGAAGACTTGTTCCGCTATAAAACTCTCCGTGTTTTCTCTCGCGTCCTCTAGGGTTATAATAAAAACTTTCGAGGTATTTTTGGTTTTTGACAAAGTTGCGTCCGCGCTCGAGGTCACAAACTTGAATTACCTATTCATTGCCAACATCATAAACAAATCTGCAAAAAAATAGAACTACCGGATTCTACGCAAAGTACCCCGTATTTTCCGGCGACAAGGTTACTGAATTAAATATCGACGTCAAAGATATGTTTATACATTTGCGTGTTACAAAAACATGTATCCAATTTAATTAATTCAATCTTGCGTGATTTTTAGGACACACTATACTTGTTCTTCGACGCATCCTCATGGCTGAGGGTCGTGACCTCGTGACTACACGAAGTCGTCGCTTTGCACACTATTGTTCTCCAGGCAAATCGATTTTCGGCTATCCGGATAGACGTCTGCAAGTTTCCTTTGCAGATTTCCTTCACAGCGTTGGTCCTACGAGTTGGCTTCTTTTTCCGTCCACGTCCACAACAACCACACAAGTCCCACAACGATTAAATGTTCAGGCTATCAGGTTCTCGAGTGGCCCCTCGCCTAAGTTAACTACACGACGGTATGACGTTTTCACTCTTCCCATATATTGTGTTTTTGGGAAATGATTTCAATGGACATGTTTTTGTAAAACTCAAATTAGACGTCGACTGTACCAGCTTTCGCATTTCGCAGACAAGACGAGCATATCCAGCAATAAACAGTTTGTTTGAATAAGAATCGTACATAGATAACAAATACATACTTAAGTTCTTAAGTAGACTGGACCGGCTCCTAAATAACAGCATTCGTTTTGTTTTCGGCCTCCGTAAATATGACCATATCTCCGCCTTCCGCCGTCAACTGAACTGGCTTCCCATTCGCGAGCGGCAGGTCTTTCAGGATTCTGTGCACACTTTATACCATCTTATATTAATCGTAATCTTTAACTATTAAAGATTGATGATCCTCATGATATCTTTGTTCGGGTACATATAATTGTATGTATTTATGTACATACAATATAAACTTACTTATACATATAAGTAAGTTTATATTGTATTCATTATATATGTATGTATATTAATGAAATTTATTGATTTGTGTTTCCATTCGAGTCTCTGTATTTAGGATCCTGCACCACTAAAGTTTCTGTTTAGCCCAATAGTTGACTGGTAGAGAATGCCTTAAGGCATTAAGTCTGCCAATTGTACCTTTATTTTTATATTTGTGCAATAAAGTTTAAATAAATAAATATTTTGGGGAAAATCTTTCAGATTTCGACCAAGTCCCAGACTAGACAACGATATACATACTTATATACAGAGTGTTTTTTTTAAATGGGACAGTATGGGGAAATCCGAATCTAAAGGAGATAGAGGAAAAGTGTCCAAGGAGATATTAGGTGTTTTTTTATTTAAACAAATTTGGCTCATTAAAATTTTTGGTCAAGCGTGAGTTGTTCTTAAAAAATTATAAAGTTGGTCAATTTTTTTTTGACGCGGGTCGGCTCTGTTTCATGTAAGGATTATTTCGTTGTATGGAATGAAAAAAATCTGAACAGCAGAAGTTGGTCAAATTTAATGAAAACTAATCTTCATACAATTGCAGTATTCGCCTTTTAATATTGTTACAAGTGCCTAGGCGTGTAAAAAAATATTTAAAATTATTCCATTTTTAAATTTCGATAATCGATAAGAGCTCCAGATGATTCAAGAGAAGAACATTTTTTTTAATCTTCGTAAACATCATGGCACGCGATAGTCGACATTATTAAAAAAAAGAATTCAAATTTGGAACGTAAGTTATTTCTGCAGTTGTGTTTTTTTTTTTTTGATAATCTACCAACAAGATGGTGCACCAGCCCACAACAGTAGGGCAAGTAAACTGTGTTTGGACGAGCAGTTTCCAAACCGTTGGATGGGTACATATGGGCCGATAAACTGGCCCCCACTATCGCCCGACTTAACGTCATTAGATTTTTTCTTATGGGGTTACCTTAAGGGTCGAATTTATGAATCCCGATACAACTCCGTACAAGAATTAAAAGATGCTGTTTACAACACTTTAAACACAATTCACCATAAGTCTCTGTTAAATGCAACTAGAAGTGTCTTGAAGCGTGCTCGTACCTGCATAAGACAAGACGGCGGCCACATCGAACATTTACTCAAGTAATAAACCAACTGTATGAAGATTAGTTTTCACTAAATTTGACCAACTTCTGCTGTTCAGATTTTTTTCTTTCCATAGAATGAAATAATCCTTACATGAAAAAGAGCCGACCCGCGTCAAAAAAAAAATTACCAACTTTATAATTTTTTAAGAACAACTCACGCTTGACCAAAAATTTTAACGAGCCAAATTTGTTTACATAAAAAAATACCTAATGTCTGCTTGGACACTTTTCCTCTATCTCCTTTAGATTCGGATTTCCCCATACTGTCCCATTTAAAAAAAAACACTCTGTATACTGTATACATAGAAGGAAAATAGAGTTGCAGTTGGCTAAGGTCGCTCCGTAAAATCAATAGTGCGGCGAGCGACTACCGCTGAATTGAGCGTAGTTGACCGGGCGCAACAAGTCGGGCCCCTGTTGCCTATCCGCACGCTTAATATGTAAACATTAATTAAACTTTTGAAGTAGGCTTTCGTTGTTTTGACGGTGTTTGAAACGGATGCCTTATTAAAGACAAGCTTTTCTCTACTTGGACTTGTACATGCAAATTAACCTTAAAAAACCGGACAAGTGCGATTCGGACTCCCCCACCGAGGGTTCCGTACAAAATTATAAATGTATGGTTTTCAGATTTTCCCTATACTTATAGTATAAAACGATGTTACTTGCTAAATTTCAGTTCTATTCAACGGAAAGTTCCCTATAACTTGAGTAAGTATATGGTTTTAATTTCAACTCGATAAACAGACAGACGTTTTTTTTACGTTAACTTAGAAGTTTGTTTTTTTTATAGCTTCAATGGATTGTAGCCCTGAGTACATGGTTTTAATTTCAATTCGATACCTCTAGGCGTTCCCGACTAAAGGGTCTTGACAGACAGACGGACAAGAAAGTGTTTGTATAAGGGTTCCGTTTTTTCCTTTTGAGATACGGAAACCTAAAAATAAAAACCGTTAAGTATTTAGTTTATATAAAGACCGGGTTTCACTCCGGGAGTGCCGGGAGAAGTGAAAATTCAATGACATTGTAACAGTTTTTCGATTAGGTCACGTGTCCGTCTTACGGATCTTACAGTCACGTGACCAGTGGCGAGTTTAACAATTTTTCCCCATCACAAAAAGTGCACAGCGCCGCTAAAGAAGTTTTCACTTAAACTTAAAAATCATCTCAATGATGCAGTCAGCATCATTAGCTATAACAATAATTCATGTTGAATTAGGGCTTGCTTACTAAAACGCACTTGTTTATAAATCTGTCAAATTATTGACTCATATGTAAAATCGGCTATAACCAGAATAGTATTGTATTATTGGTGAAATGGTAAAATAGTACATTAAATTATTGACCATACGTGCTCTTTATGTGTATTTTAATAAGGTTTAAAATAAATACAGGATGGTCAGTTAACTGTGTTGGCGTTTGTATGTATAGTGCTTTTCTCAAACATGCAATGAAATAAATAAAAAAAACACCAAGAAATCAAACTTTAATTTTCATGTCTGAACGCCGTGACGCTGTGCCAACAATAAATAATTTTAAAAAAACTTCCCAGCCTAGGCCTTCAATTTTGAATTCAGAATAGTACATTGTGATACAAGTGAGGTATGTTGATAATTACATCAGAGGCGGAATTATAGGCGTGCCAAGTTATTTTCTTTACTTATTAATGGCAACAGCTTTTTACTCACATTTTGTTTTCCAGTGGCGTCCATTCATTTTATCACTTTTCTATAGTCGCCACGTGTCAATATTTTTGTTAATAACCAAACACGCATTAGCAATGTTTACAAATATCTGTGAAACGTGCTGTGAAATAACCTATAATGGCGCGCAACAGTTTTTTTTTCGTGAAGTTTGCGCAGTGCGCGCGCATGTGTTCAGCCAGACTTAGATGAAATCTCTAAACAGCCAATACAAAATAAAATAAATATTTTCGTTTTAAAATATTATCTTTATTAATTCATGTAAAATGTTATCAAAAGTGAATAGTTAACTAAATTAAACGTTTCTATATCATATCCAAAAATATATAGTCAATTAATTAACAAATAGGATTTAATTTTTTTTAGTCGAGTAAGAATCCATTTGTCGAGAATAAAAAAAAAGATGTACATTCTGTACAACCCGGTTAATTTAAGAATGCACCGTGTGCATGCATACAATCTTGCTGCAAGGTGGCAACGTGACTTAATCGGGATATAACCATAACACACAAGTGTCGTAATGTTATAAAACACGCGTGTTTAATATTCAGGATTATGAGCCTAAAAGCGACACAATAAGAGGTACGTTACGAGCAATTGTGTTGAAAATTCCTTTATAGTTCTCTCGAGTTGTTCCGCCCGCAACGTGATACTTTGAAGCCGGTTATAACGCACGTAATGACGACATTTCATTGCATGTTTGAGAAAAATCCTTTTCGCAAACATGCTCGGAAATGTAGACCTTATGTTCGCGAAAATAGACAGGTCGGTAATGGGCTTTGTATAGGAAATTGCCGGCGCGCTCGCTGCCCACCCCGCCAGGAGCCGGCCGCGCCTTCGCCGTCCGGCACCGAGCGCGGCGATACCGGGTCAACGACAGTTTTATAAAAAAAAAGATTTTACTTGTTTTTTTCGGAACTATGGATTGCCTGCCTCGTATTAATATCCGGCCTCGCTACGCTCGGTCGTCTATGTAATATGTATAATTCGCAGGCAAACTCTTCATTCCCTTTTATTTTATTGGCTTAAGTGAATATTTGATTGGTTACCGAAACCGGACATTTTAGTTTAGAAGACGTGGGAAATTACGTTATTCTTCTATACTTATTATATTTCGATGATTCGACTATATTGAATTGGGAGAGTATTCCATGTAGTGCCATTAAACTTCACCCTGCATTTTAGGGTTAGGTTTAAGAACCGCACCATTTACTTGGCGCGTGCATGTCGATGTCACAAAGACAGGCAGGCAACTACAGAACCCTACATTACGCGTGGCCCGACACGCACTTGGCTGGTTTTTTAATGTAACTACTTGGAACACAAGGTCCAAGTAGTTATATCAGGGAAAACCCTTCGTTGAATCTAACCACTGGGAAAAGTAGACCAACTAATTCCATCAATAGAACTGATAGTGATAACTGGCGGGAATAGACCAACCATAACGTAAGTATTTGAGTGTTCAGGTTCGAAATTAGAGTCATTTTATTAATTTCAGGTGCCACGAAATGATATTCAACGAGAGCTGCAGGTCAGCATTCACACCGTTGATTGTCGTACCAGAGACAGATTTACTGTTAGACGTTCTTTGCGTCGAGTAGCTCGCACTGAACCGTTATACAGGAGAGCGAATGGCATCAGGCAGCAACCCTACACGATCAGCGGTACCCTCCGGCCCATCACTCCAGCGAACGCCACACCTGCTGACCAGGAGCAGGCTTTACAATTAGGAATAACCAATGATGATATTCAGGCTGCAGGAATTTTAATGTTGATTTCCAAAAGCCACGAAATCCAAAGCGGGGAACTGAGCGTGTACCAAGATGATCCCGTGAGTTCTAACACGCAAAGTGAAATATCAACAGGCAACAATGATTCACCTGTAGACTGCACACTTCATGCAAATGGGTTGCAAACATTGAGGAGGCAACCGCGCCACAGGTTATTGCGGATTCTTCGTAATATGTCAATTCCGCCTTTCGATTGGTGGAATGAGGGGCGAAGTTGCAAAAGCGATGTGAACGTGCATTTGATGATGTCGCATATGATGGTCAGTCAGATGTTGCCGAGCGTGTCGTTGCCGGCGGTGCTGCAGCAGGCGACGCACGTGGCGGGAGAACTGGTGAACCTGGCGCACCTGAAGAAGATGCCCAAAGAGCAGGACATCTGCTGCGCGGACTGCGGAGCGTTGCCGGCGATGCCTGTTACCGGCGAGTGCGGTCACACCCGCTGCATACAGTGAGCATCATCCGACTTATATTTCCAAATGTATACTCGCTAAACTCAGCTGATATCCAAAATTGTTATTAAAGGATTGTCAACATAATATCGTAATTATTTGTAGATGCATCAAGAGCAACTCGTCCTGCACTTGCGGCGCGCCGGCGCCGGCCGAGCCGCGCGTCGACACCTGCGTGCAGCACCTCGTCAGCAAGATACTGTCCAACACACAACCGTCCCGGTACGTATCATTTTGCCTAGCGAAAACGGCCTAATAGGCATGCCGCCTAGCAGTTTACTGGCATAATGTTTTGTACCAATTTGTGTAATACACAAAAAAGGCCTGCTTAATCAATAGTTGAAAATACTGTTTTTATACTAATTAGCTCCTTATTGACAATCAATAACATCTAATGCTTACGAAGGACACATTTGATGTGTGCTCTCTAGCAGATTGTTCGCGGGTTTGTGTCTGAACCCTTGCGACTAATTACGGTTTGGTAAATAAACGTTATCAGTATTGGGGTCACAATTCATTAATTGTAGTATGTTACGTGAGTATATATCATGCCGAGTACGTGTTTCGTGAATACGAAAGTAGTCATGAAAATATTGATTAACGTTCCGATGAAAACAAACATAGCCCACATATGTCGGTCCCGTTCGCGTGATACCAAAATTGAAACCGTGCATTGGTACCTATTGAACAATATCACGCTGCAAAAGTATATGGGCATGCAGTGCTTTAATACTCAAGTGAAATCCATACTAATATTATAAATGCGAAAGTGTGTGTCTGTTTGTTACCTTTGCACGCTTAAACCGCTGAACCTATACTTGAAACCATAATTAGATTACAAAAAAATAACCTTAAAGTTGCCATTAAAATGAAAAAAAAACCGACCCTGGCAAATTTACACTGTTCCAAATGATGGACTTAGCTTTTTCCATCATTTGGAAGAGTGTAAGTTTGCCAGTGTCGGTTTTTTATTTTTCATTTTAATGGCAATTTTAAGGTTATTTTTTTGGAATCTAATTATGGTTTCAAGTATATTTAGATGAAATTTGGTATGGAGATAGTTTAAGTCCCGGGTAAGGACGCAGGATACTTTATTAACCCGGAAATAATCCCTAAAGTGATGAAATGGGGGGTGAAAAATTGTATGGAGCTGCAATATAAACCAGTTCCACGCGGACGGAGTCGCGGGCAGACGCTATTATCTACTAAATAAGAGTATTTAAATGGTGTATCACGCATGTTTGTTCTTTTAAAGGTTTTTGAAACCCCATTTGCACTTAGTAAAGAACACGCGCTCGGGGGCTAATTTAAGATTCACGTAACTGTATTAGAAGCTGTAAGTTTTAGTAATGGTTATACAATGTCGCACCGTAATGAGCAGCTTGATCCATAATCACATTGGCGTCATTGATTGAAAACCATTCTATGCTATTTAATAACTCAATGTTTTTCAACCTGTGGGTCACATCAACTTGTATTTTAGAAGTTAGAAAAACGTAAAATTTGCATTTATACAATTAAAAAATAAAAGTTATGAAGAGCGGTCGGTGGGTGGCCGCAGATAATTAAGATCAGATAGTATTTATTTGCAAACAAATACTTAAAACTAAAATACATGGACCCTGGAAGGGTGTAGCAACAATCAGGTAACTTATACTACGTACATATAGTTAATTTTTAACTAACTAATATCGATAGGTACCTATTGATATTTATTATTCCATAATAAGGGAGCCGCGGCCGCGCCATGAAAATGGTTGCAAAACACTGTAATGAATGACTAATTGAGGAAAATTTCTATGCCCTTATTAATGAGATACGTTTGTCAAACCTATTATATTTTGGTTTACGGTGTATATCTTTCACTTTTATAATTTTAATAAAGAGACATTCACTAGTCGCCGCGGCTACCCCCGCATTATACAAAACATGTTTCCAAAAAAACGCCAAAGTTATCTATTTGTAATATTAGTATAGATTTCTGAGAAGTTTCATCAAAATCCGTTGAGAGAGTAGTTGTTAAGTGAAAGGGTAACAAACATTCTCATGAAGTGTCGCGGTAGAAGGATTTAAGTTGTTAAACGTTGATGTTTGTACATAGCATCCCCTTACTACCTCTCCGCAGTATAAGAGCTGAGTGTCTCTGTGTTCTCCGTAGGGTTGCCTTGAGAGCACCGGATCGACCACCTGCTAGAGGACAGCCACTACATGATTTTGTCTGCGCAATTCTCAGCAGAGTTATCCAAGGTCAGTGTCTAGTCTTAACGCCAACAAACTACGTAACTACCTATCCCTGTGACTGTAATTAATTAATTGTAATTTAACGCTTTGCATGCTGAGTGTTAGAATACGTAGCTATTATTTGCAATGCTTATATTTGTCATACTTAAAGGGTTTCAACAGTGCAACGTACTGTTCGTCGGCATTGTAGTCTAGGTAGACTTGGTTAGAATATAAGCGCCATAAATACTTGCTAAAGGTAGTATAGTCATACGTATCCGCAGTTAGTCTGAAGAAGCATTGTAATTCGTATGATTCAAGAGGACTGACATTGTTTCTTAAAGTGAGTGTATCATTGGATTGTCGTCGCAATTTATTTTTGCTAAGTGACATATTTGCCCTTGTGAAGTTAGTAAGGCGAAATAATCAATGTGCTTCGTACCTACAACAACCAAACGCATATTTTCGATTTAAATTGTACTTAGAAAGTGACGGTAAATAATTTTCTGTCAAAAAATTCATTTTTGGTACAAGCTTTTTTTGCCTGCTGTACTTTTCTGTTTACCGTCATCAACTACTCATTGAGACGATTCTAACGAGCCCAAACTCTGGAGAGTTCCTATGGCCACCTTCCAGCTCCATCATCAGATCAGCTGCACGTCATCATAATATTGCATTGTCATGCGATTTGCATATTTGTGCAAAATTTCAACTCAATCGGAAACCGGGAAGTGGATCAAATTTAACTTGCAAGATTTGATTACAGACAGACAGACAGACAGACAACGGGACAGGTGAAACTAAATAAAAGCTTGTAAAAAAATTAAATTAAAGTGACATAGCGGAACTCATAACTGTTCATGTCCTGATTGATGCCATAATATTGGATAACTTGTAATACCATTCTCGAACAAAAGAAGCGAGCTACGCAAAGCGCGATCCAAAACCATCGCCCTAAAACCCCAAATTACATGTTTGAGTAGTTATGATCGATTGGAAACAACGTAAGTTGTATGTACCTACATATTTATTGAAACACCGCGTCGTGTTTGAGTCAATGCCTTAGCTGACATTGAACGGTGACTCCGCTTAATCTAGAGTAACATCTGCGTCACCCTCAAAAAAAAATATCGGCACCTTCAGCTATCCGAATGTCATACACGTAGACGTTAGAGTATCTTTTCTAGAGAAGTAATCTAATTGAAAGCGAATAAGTATGACAGTTATAAATACTTCATTGTAAGCAATGTCGCGTAGTCTGGTATTATAGCGAACCGACAAAGCTATTATGTAAATCGTCCATTTGTTACATAGCTGTTACGCAATCACATTGTAAGTGAAGAGATCGAGAGCGCCGCCTGGCCGGGCCGGGTCGCAGGTTACGTTAGGCGGGTGAGGTACAGTTCCAGTACACACCACCTCCCGGAACATTCATCTGCTGCTTACAGCACTTTAACTATTCTGTATAACACACACAAAAGTGTACCTAACATTTCATCACCAAGTTTTAGGTACTGTAACCGTAAATAAGGGCAGTTAACGCACGCTCTGTGAAGCATTACATTAATTTAATGCGAACGTTATTTGACCAAGTATAATTGGGTATCCGTTAATTGCGTTTTGATATTGTACTTGTATTTTCGAAAATGCCTCGCCTATTGTGTCCTAGGAAGTTATAATCAATCAAGTTGCGTAGTAAATTCAGTTTTAAATGTGGAATCTGCGTGCAACTGCGCAGTAACAAGCTAGCGGGCGCGCGCCGGATTGGCTGCCCGGGCCCCCGCGCGGCAGTCCCGGCTCAGTCTAGCTAGACTTCAGTTCCAGTTTATGGGCCACCAAGACCGGTTGAGAGCTCTTGGTCCCTATTAACTGGCTCATAATACTATTGTGATACATATCTCACAGAAGGGATGTGTAATATTTCGACTGAATCTACATTAGATTACTTCACAAATACGTGTTTTAATTATTTCAAATTGACACAATTTGAACCTCGTTTGGTCTTGAATTTTTTAATGCTTTTTTCTATGACGACGAACTTGATTGATGACGTTCTGAAGCTGATGTCCCAAGTCATTGGAAGCCAGCGACATGTATTTTTTATATATATATTCGGTTGTTTTTTTTTCATTGTTTTTTACCTCAGAACTCCGTCATTGATGAGCCGATTCGTAATATTTTTTGTTTGTAAGTATATGCTTCCAGGTGGGTCCCATTTTTTTTCAAAAAATCCGTGGGCTGGAGGGAGGGAACTCCTCAATTAAATCAGGCACGAGTGTAGTGATTTTGGTATTTTCTATTATAACTCGTGTATCCCGGAAATCATAGATTTGGTGGAGTGGAATTGATGATGAAGACCACAGATGACTTATGGAATTCCTCAATTACTTATGTACTTAAAAGTACAAAAGAATATCACAGATTCTGATAAGATTCCGTTGAAATAGCAACTAATGAAGTGCCAAAGGTGATCCTTGCGGAATCGACGGAAGTCCTCAAATATTATCGGCCCACATACAGCGATTCGGTTTTTTTCTCTAATAATCAACGAATTTGTCTAGGAAATCCGTTCATGTGGTAAATTGGAAAAGAAATTTGGAAATGTTCTCGTGGCTTGGCGGAGTACTAAATTGAAGTCGGTTAAAACTCTGTTTTTAAAGTAAATTATTTATTATTATTCGGAGAACCAACTACGCTACGTTTGACGCATAAAAATGATACAGTAATTACTAATAACAGTAATAACACATTAACTAATAAACAATTGGTGGCAATACACTGCATCACTAAAGCCAAGTAAAGTAGTGATAATAAAGTAAAAGAAATTAAAATAACGAAATATAATTAATACAGTCTGCATAAGGCACGCACACTTAAAAAAATTGTCCGTCTGGTTGAGCCTCTCAGCGAGAATGTTACGAGTAGGTATTATTTAAGATATCAATTATCAACTCTGATTGAGATGATGTAGAATTATTATTGTTATGGACGGAGAGCTAGCGACCAAATCAGTCATGTGGCTTCAGCTGTATTGAAACTCCGTTAGCTACTTCCCTGAACAACCTTTTCCGATAATCTTCGTGCTGGCAGAACGAAATCCAACGATTTCAACAATTTTTCGATACCTTTCCAATTTTATTTTTGCATGGCTATTTTTTTGGGGCTTACGTATTAATTAATCTCGCGTCAGAAAAAAAGCCAATACAGCTGAGCCCACATGAAAATTATTATTATTATGGCATTTTTAATTAACGCTGGCGACCCTTTCCCACCACCAGATCGATAAAAAAAAAATTTTAGGTGCACAGGGAGTACAGAGCAACTGTTTGAAAAAAAAATTAAAGTCGCTGAGCCCACATTCTTTTTCTTTTTTTTCCCCACCCCACTACACCGCACCCACCGCCCGCGGCCTGCCAGCACGAAGATTATCGGAAAAGGTTGTTCAGGGAAGTAGCTAACGGAGTTTCAATACAGTTGAAGCCACATGACCGATTTGGTCGCTAGCTCTTAGACCATTATGATTATTGCAAGTAAAGGTGCAGTCACAACCGAAACAATTTATAATAATTATGTGATATATTATTTAGTGGATGTTTCACATATCGTAACATCTATCGACGTATAGTGTAAAGTTTCAAGCGTGCATAGGCTGTGGTGAGCACTGACCGCCTACCATCGTGTGAGTCGTACGATTATTGGCACCGACGACCGACGTGGTGTGAAAAAAGCGAAAAAAAATAAAGAGGCCTCAGCATTTTTTCCCAGTATTAGCTGGGGTTTTATACTTGTCTCAGAAGACACCACTTGGTACTTAAAGCCCTACAACCATGAAACTGGGGCGACCTGCTCCATACAAATGCAAAAATAACTACAACTTACAAAAGTTGAAAAACCCCCGACATTTTCATTTCAAAGTCAAATATCTCAATAATTTACTTTAAAAACAAAGTTTTAACCGACTTCAATTTAGTACTCCGCCAAGCCACGAGAACCTTTCCTTTCCAATTTACCTCATGAACTGATTTCCGAGAGCAAATGCGTTGATTATTGTAGAAAAAAACCCAATCGCTGTATGTGACCCGATAATATTTGAGGACTTCCGTCAATTCCACAAGGATCACCCTTGGCACTTCATTAGTTGCTGTTTCAACGGAATCTTATCAGAATCTGTGATATACTTTTGTACTTTTAAGTACATAATTGAGGAATTCCATAAGTCATCTCTGGTCTTCATCATCAATTCCACTCCACCAATTTATGATTTCCGGATGTAAATACACGAGTTATAATAGAAAATACCAAAATCACTACACACGTGCCTAATATAATTGAGGAGTTCCCTCAATTCCTCGTGGATCCCATCATCCAATTGAATTTTCAAAAAAATGGGACCCACCTGCAAGTATATACTTACCAACAAAAAAAAAATTATGGATCGGCTCATCAATGACGGCGTTCTGAGGTAACAAACATTGAAAAGAAAAAAAAGAAAAAAAAACAACCGAATTGAGAACCTCCTCCTTTTTTTTGAAGTCGGTTAAAAACGACTGAACAGATTTTCATGTAACATGGCTAAGCACACTCGAGATTACATCAGCTTTCGAATAAAAGAAACCGCATTCAAATCGGTCAATTCGTTAGGGAGCTACGATGCCACAGACAGATACACAGACACGTTAAACTTATAACACCCCTCTCTTTGCGTCGGGGGTTAAAAAACAGTAAAAAAATACATTTTAGTTTTTTCTTATCAGAACACGATACCTGTTATGCCCTTGATCGGTTCACATCCCATTTTAGGTACACTCTGTATAGAAAATAGAAACCACAATTCTTATTAGAATTTCACAATACTTTTTTCATCTAAAATAATTCAGCTCTTTTATCCGCAGCCATACATATGTCGCAGGTATATTGTATAATCCGCCGTTTTACATAACAATTAGCTGTGTCACAAAACAGCGCTGTTATACGGCGGGTTGACGATCAGGCGGATTGAATACCGCTGAATGAAAATCCGTTGGAATGTGTTCGGCGGATTGCCGCTATATTGTACAACGTATCGTAATGACAATCCGGCTAATATTGTGTTGGATTCTGCCGAACACCAGAATCCATAGCCATTTTTGACGTTTTAATCTAATTTGCATTATTATCCTCTGAAACTCACAGTCGCCATTGTTGTTACTTATGTCAGATAGCGCCGCGACACTGATGATGACATACCTAGTATAACCCTATGTTTGACACGAAACTAGACCTAAACATGACTTTTTAAACTCTTTGACCTTAATGTTGTCTTTTCTCATAACGCGTATCACAGAATTTATGTTAAAGTGATATACGAGTCAAAAAGTTGCTAGCGCGGCAACGCGTTGACAATAGGCCTAATCAAAACGGTTGCCGAGAAGTGGTTGCAAGAGTATCGCACGAAAATGTAGAGTGCTCTGTTGCCAATGTTGCAGTTGCTGATGTCTGCTTTGCATGAGTTGCTGATGATGATAAAATAATATAATTTACTTTAAAAACAAAGTTTTAACCGACTTCAATTTAGTACTCCGCCAAGCCACGAGAACATTTCTTTTCCAATTTACCTCATGAACTGATTTCCGAGGACAAATGCGTTGATTATTATAGAAAAAAACCCAATCGCTGTATGTGACCCGATAATATTTGAGGACTTCCGTCAATTCCACAAGGATCACCCTTGGCACTTCATTAGTTGCTATTTCAACGGAATCTTATCAGAATCTGTGATATACTTTTGTACTTTTAAGTACATAATTGAGGAATTCCATAAGTCATCTGTGGTCTTCATCATCAATTCCACTCCACCAATTTATGATTTCCGGATGTAAATACACGAGTTATAATAGAAAATACCAAAATCACTACACGCGTGCCTAATATAATTGAGGAGTTCCCTCAATTCCTCATGGATCCCATCATCCAATTGAATTTTCAAAAAAATGGGACCCACCTGGAAGCATATACTTACCAACAAAAAAATATATTTATGAATCGGCTCATCAATAACGGAGTTCTGAGGTAACATTGAAAAAAAAAAAAACAACCGTATTGAGAACCTTCTCCTTTTTTTTGAAGTCGGTTAAAAATGGGTATAACACAGTTAAAAAAAACCCACATTAAAAAGTTATTAAATCAAACGAAATGGAAATTTAGTTTGAAAGCTCGCTTTACTCGTATGTAATCCTATCAGTTACACACTAATTGACTTGATGATAAGTCTCGATTCACTGTCAATCCATTAATATCCCACCAAAACATAAATGTGAAAACGGGAGCCCATGGTTCAATATTAAGAATATGCGTGGTTGTCAACTTCGCCGACAAAAGAATTGAAATCTAAATGGGTGCCAAGTGCAGTAGATAATCCTAAAATAAAATGTGTTGTTGGTGAGGTAGGGCACAGCGAAATGACATCCCGCTCGAATTTGGAGCAGCCCAACTGGGGAAGTACCTCCGCCTTGCAAAAGACCACAGCCATAATAACACTACTACTTGCTCTGTAGTAGTGTTGTGTTCCTGGTGGTGAGCAAGGTCGCCAGAGCTCCCGAGGATGCGTTGTATTGAGAGCGAGGGAATTTGTTCCTTCAGCTGTCAACACGGTGAATCCTCAAACATATCAAGGGTCGGCAACGCCCATGTTACTCCTTTGGAGTTGCATGCGTCTATAGGCTGCGGTGTCCGCTTACCATCAGGCGGGCCGTACGCTTGTTTGCCACCGTCGTTGTAAAAAAAACTTAAGAACATACTATTTCTTATTTTTTCTACTACAACAATATTTACTATATAAAGGTATATTTGAACTGTCGAATTACTAACACAAAGCAGATCACTTAAGATAAAGGTGCATTATACCCGGGGCTGCTGCGTCGCCAGTTCCTCTTCGGTTTGAACTTGGCTGGACACGCTGCCGCGTGTCTAGATATATTTAGTACGTGTAAAAAGCCTTCATTATAAGCATTACACGAAAAGTTTAATCTACCACATCATGTTCGTTTATGTGGAACAACAACCTTGACTTATAACTTCGATTCCAAACATTAACGGCTGTATTCATAAAAACGTACTTCATGCCTATTTTAACTAAAATGCCGTTAAAGTTCGTTTGTCTTTATCTGTCACTTTGACATTTGTGTGCTTAAGAATGGGACAGAGCACATTTCATTTTAAGTTTTATGAATGAATAAGAGCGGTAAAGTTTAAAACGTTGAACTAAGGTAGAAATGTTTTAGCATCTTTTCGTTGTGTAAGGCTTCGATGTATAGAATTTTGGTCGATGTTTGGTGTGACATAACATAATACTTATTACCCCAGTTCAGTTCGTAACGAACATGCCGCTTTGCGCTTGTACCTTGAACTATGCGTTATATAACGAAAGGCATCTACTCCTTAGCAAATGATGTAACGTTGTTTTATGCGAGCCGGGCAAATGTCAGCGACGGATCAGGCCTTCTGAGTCCGTCATAAATGTGTTGTTGAAGTTGATAGGCATTCTTGAATTGATGACTACGAATGACACGTTGGAAGGGTGAGGCGCTTCACTTACGATGACAACATCGGGGCTATGACGATCGCTTCTAATCAAGGACAAAAATGAGCAGCTACGAGCCTTTTGTAGAATGGAGCGAAAATCGGTGTAATACCATCTCCCTCTCTCTCTATGTTGTGCATGCCGACTATCCTCTTTCGGTAGCGGCTTGCTTTGAGATTTTTCATAGACATACTTAATTATTCTTGCGCTGCGAATTTCATTTTGTTTTTTTAATTTGCGCAAATTCTCACCAATTTTTTTTTAATCAACAGAGAATTATCAAGCATTGGCACGCCGTCGTACAGTTGCACAACGCTTGTCGCGTGGCCTTCGCGTCTCACTTGCCATCTCTCCTGATAGCTTCAACGCGCCCGACGTGCCGGCGCGCTTGCCAATGACCCCTCAGGTGAACTTCACACCTTTCTGTCACTTCCATATCGGCCGAGCTGAGCTTATCATAACGTTGGATTGACTCTCGAGCGTAAGGATGTGATTCATATTATTTTAATTCACAGTGATGCATCTTGAAATAGACATGCGCTCAGGACTCTTTCCGACAGTTCGTCGTAAACCCAACATTCTGCTTTATATTTATTTTAAACAAACGACTATGTCAATATCATTGATAAAGCTCAGATTTGCTCTTGCTTAATTAGTATGTCAATGATACCGATTACGCATTGATTCATATAACAAAGCAATACGCTGCGAGCCACGACACCGACGCTTATAACTTAATTAATTTTTGTTATTACTATTAGTAATTTGTGAGTACGACAGATTGCATCTATCAGCCCGGCACTAATATGTTTGTATTGTTTACTTTTTATGTATTGTGTTTGATTCTGTTTGCTTGGCGATAACATAACGAAATGTCATATTTTTTTGTTGTTTTTAATCCCAAAATTATTTGTTAAAAAAACTTGAATCTGTGATCGTCGGACAGAGAAATGGGTGCCCATGACTTTATTAAAGGGTTGCATAATTTTCGTATGTACCTATAGCGAATTGTAAAATGTATACTATTTCCTTTACTAATACACTGTATATGTCAACATTAACGCCGCCAATCATTGCTCTTATCCCTATATTCATGTAAGCGAATTCAAATATCATTAAATATGCATTATGTTTTTTCAAATGCATTCAGGAGTACAAACGAGCATATAGCTAGTTCACATTTCCCGACACAATATCAGACATCATCGCCAAAGCGCTAAAAAACCAAAACGTAATGTAAGATACGCGACATCCGATATCGTGTCGTATATGTTGACTTTCCGTATGATCTATGATGCGTCGTGAACAGGGACTTGACCTCAAAGTGGAATACATAAGTGTGCTTATCTGACAGTGCTCGCAATACTTAGTGTAAGGGTGACAGTTTTGTTGTTCTACAGGCGCGGGTGCTACACGCGTGCGAGCTGATCCGTCGGCAGCGGTACCCGGAGGCCGCTGCGCACCTGGCGCGCGCCGCCACCTACACAGAGTTCCACGTCGCCAAGAAACTACTCGTGCAGGTTCGTATCAATAATAAAAGTTCCACCTTATTACTCGTAATTAAGGTGCTCCCACCCAGAGGTTATAAACGTTACTCAACATCAGGCAACATGCTAAATGCCAGACTAATAAAGTCGTGTCTCATGGAGGATGACATAATAGCCACGGCCACAAGGGGTTGTTTCCATGTCTGTTCCATGTGTGTTATTTTCGTCGAAAATCCCGCAGCTCTTCATGGTGAATATTATTATTCTGCCGGTCCATATTCTGATCTCTAAGTTGTTGGATTCAGACTACTCGAAACGAACATGCATATTATCGCTTTTGAGCTGTATGGGCTGGGCTCTGCATCTATTTCGATACGGATTCCGTTTACGGCAACTCATTTAATAACTTTTCTTTTTTATAAGTTAGTTAGAAAGCACGAGAGTTTTCTGTTTAAAATACTTGAGAATTGTAAAATTGCTAATATTTTATTTTGACACATCACATTTCACATTGACAAATTATTTCCATCGGGATATTTTTAAACGTCATGTACGCTGTCTCTTTAATTTTCAAGCTTGAGAGAAAGAGACGAAAGTTATCGCGATTAGGGACGTTCCTCGTCTAAGGCTTGCCATGTTGCCATAAAGCAATATGACTATTTTATAAAAGGCAACACTCACTGTGTCGACAGCGACAGAGCTCTCGGTTGGGCCGGCTTTCTCGATTTGCCAAGTTGTGATATCAAAATCGAGAAATTTGGCAACCGCGAGCGAGCTATCTCGCGGCGCGAGCTATATCGCTCGTCGTCTAATAATAGAAGACGTGCAGAGCCGCCACACACGTTTCAGAATCTAAAATGTAAACATCCTGTTAATATGCTTTAAACGTGCTCTATTCCAAAACAATTCCGAGCCTTATTCTGTAAGAAGTGGAAAAGTACTCGGAAAAGTTGAATTTGGACAAACTTATAGTCTTAAGTATAGAATATAGATCGTCATATTTTAAAACTGTACAAATCGTTACGGTAACTTAGGACAGTACATATTATGTAGGTATGATGTAGCTATTAAATACATCTGAGCAAAAATGCTCACATCCACTGAACTCTGGTTTAAAACTTTTTAACCCCCGACGCAAAGAGAGGGGTGTTACAAGTTTAACGTGTCTGTGTGTCTGTGTATCTGTGTGTGGTATTATAACTCCCAAACGGATTTACCGACTTGAATGCGGTTTTTTTTATTCGTAAGCCGATGTGATCCCGAGTGTTCTTAGCCATGTTTCATGAAAATTTGTTCAGCCGTTTTTGAGATATTGGACTTTAAAATGAAAATGTCGGGGGTTTTCAACTTTTCTAAGTTGTAGATTAACAATACATTTTGCCTAAGCTTATGAGTTCCCGGCACGGTCGGCTCAAGTCGGATCTCCATACAAACGTGGAAAAAAAATTAAACTATTAGAGACTTTGCATGGAAAACGGTCTACTCGCTCTATTGTTTTTATTTTATTTATAGCAACAGAAAGTAGTTAGTTATCGAGCTAGATATGTCGGATCTCATTGTGTATACAAAGCTTCATGTTATTCTTCTGTCAACCAAGGGTCGAGCGCCCTGGCGACCGACCCTTCATTTCCCTATTGTTTTTTTTAAACCTGACCGAATGGGCTCTTTACGGTGATTATTGAAAAAGTCCTGAAAAGTTAACGGTTTTATCATTTGGGAAATGAAAATTATGCGACGAGTCGCCCATATGATCGACTACCTCATAACACGACTTCAAGCGCGTTTTGACGCTCTCAGATACTCGTGTTCAGATATTTTTGAGCCCCCTTGCATGTTGGTGAAATTAACCTTTTCAACGCTCTATCAAAAAGAAAAGAATTCAAGCACACGCCACGTCAAAATGACATTTAATTTAATGCAGAGTTAAACCTTATGTCAATGTATGAATGTTGCTATCGCATTGTACTCCTTGACGGATTAATCCGTCATTGGCGCTGAAACAGTGGTGCGGAATCACGGATATAATACATCCGTCTTTGGCGTTGAAAAGGTTAATGGCGCTTGGACCAAACCACAAGAGGCGATCTGAGGACCTCAAGGACGAGCAATTGAAAAGAATTGTATCAGTCACTTTGAATGGTACCTAAATGATCTGGCCTCGCAACAGTAAAACGCAAACGTAAGGTATAAACAGCGAGTGCATTGTTCTGTCCTGTCGCATTACAGTTGCGCCACTCTTCTGTAACTTGAGCAACGTTACGTCACTGTTTCGCCGGCGATTGTCAATGGTTGAAGCCGCTTTTTCCAGCCACGGCTTGTTGCATCGGGCTGTATTGCCTAATTTAAGAATTTCTTAGATTCCATAAATATCAAAAGCCCTTACAGGGCTTGTGATATTTATATTTTGTATTTTGTTTAAAGCACCTTGACATTTTGCGATTGTTGCATACAATTTAGGAAGCTTACATAGTAGTATGATACATTCACTAACGGGCATTCAATGTTAATTAACGCTGTTAGCATTAGCTTTGCTTGCTAAACCAGAACTTTACGCAACTCATTTTTGCGTTAGGGAAATACATACATCTACATACGTCCATCTTTTTGGAGCTTTTTAACCCCGACTCAAACGAGGGTCGTGAAAAGTTTAAAATATGTACCTATCTGTGTCACATACATCTGTGGCATCGTACCTCTCAAACCGATGAACCGATTTAAGTGTTTTTTTGTATATACCTAAATAAAGTAGCCGTTGCCCTTACTACTTAGTCCGCGTAGAACTTGTTAATCGTCTTAGAAAAATTAAAGCTATTACATTATTTTAGGCGCAAGCTCAATTAAGCGATAATAAAGCTTGTGTGTTGTGGGCGACGGGCTAGCAACCTATCACTGCAATATCACATTTTGTCGATCTTTTATACCCACATTTATGCTAAGTGGCGCTGGAACATACGTTTCATGTGCAGGGGTAGGCACCCTTTTGGGAATAAAGGCGTGAATGTATGTATGTATGTAAGCTTGCGCCTAAAATGAACAAACTTCTACCATGGTTACTGATTTTTTTTCATAATATTTTTAAAGAAAGTAAATTTTGTGAGGTCTTCTGGAATAAATAAATCTAACATCACAAATCTAAATCCGTACAGTAGTTTTACTCACGTTATTGCGGAGGCTAACTGTATAGTTTTGAAAGCAAAATTATCTTAAGGTGCGACCACACCGCTGCTCAAAATACGCTAACGCACCGTAAAACGCAGCAAAATGTATGAAGAATAGGTGACGCATACGACACGTAAACGCGTATACGCAGCGTTAAGCACCGTTGTAGTCACTCCCTTATACCACAAGACGTAATACTTTTCATCTCCGACCCCAGTCCCAATTTGACGGTGTTAGATCATTAATTATTATAATAAGCCTAAATAAACTTTTTAAATAAAACAATATTTGCTTTTTTCGGTTTTGTGAGCATCGCAGTTCTAACTTCTAACGTAACTTTCGTTTCAGGTACAATTCCGTTACTTCATAAATCCACTTTAACCTCCTTAGAGAATGAATTTTAAAAAACACTGTAGTTTTGTCATCGTGAGGAACCCGGTCTAATTCAAGTAAGGTCTAGTTTTCCCTCTGTGTTGGAAGGTCACATGGCATTCGCTTTCGTTAAACTAGTGCCTACACCAAATCTTGGGATTAGGTGTCAAAGCGGAACCCGGGCTCCTTTAGGAGTACAACCGGGAATAACGCTAGGGGGATGATTGTAGTTTGTTTTCTAGTCTGACCGAAGTTACAGTTCCCCTTACTTTGAATGTCTTCTTCCCCGTACAAACTTCCAGCTCCTTTTAGCCCCTTTAGGGGATGAATGTCTTTTAACCCTTAATAGAATAAATTTCAAAACCGCGGAATTTCGTTTTTAGGGTTCCGTAGTCAACAAGGAACCCTTATAGTTTCGCCATGTCCGTCCGTCTGTCTGTCCGTCTTCGGCTTAGCTCAGTAACCAGTCCTACTAAAAAACTGTGATTCGGCATGGGTATATAAATCAATCACGCCGACAAAACAATACAATAAAATTTGGAAAATATTTTTTTTAGTGTACCTCCCCCTACACCTAAAGCGGGGATGTAATTCTTTTCTCGTCAAACCCATGGTGTGGTATATCGTTGGATAGCTCGTTCAAAAATATTATGGGTTTTTTAAAACCATTTTTCAAATCAGTAATTCGTTTGCGAGATATTGCGTCATGTGTCCCCCCCTCCCCTGCCAGCTAAATAGCTACTACTGGGGATGTGAAAAAATTCTTGGTAGTAGTACATATAATGAATTTAAAAGGAAAAATATCACGAACAAGTACGCATAAGGAGTTACAGAGTAATAGTCGACCAACTTAATGTGTAATTGAAAAGGCCAATTTTCGTACAAATTCGGCCGACGCAACCGCACCGCACGTCGATGTAACTAAGACAGACAGGCAACTACGGAACCCTACACTGCGCGTGGCCCGACACGCAGTTGGCCGGCTTTATTTAATCTTCAAATAGTCAAACCCCGAAGTTAAAAAATATCTTTCATACAAACTTTGAACCCCCTTAAAGGATGAATTTCAAAAAAACGCTGGAAGGGTTCTAGTCTTTTATCAAACCATCTACTGCCAGAGTTATATTATATATCTCTCAATTTATTGCTTCACATATAAACCTTGAGCCCCCTTTTAACCTCCTTAAGAGATCAATTTTTGTTAATTGTCCATTTCTTTTTGGATATTTTATAGAAACGTTTAATTTAGTAAAACTATTCACTTTTGATAACATTTTACATGAATTAATAAAGATAACGACACCTGTAGAGACCTATGTAGCCTAGTTGGTAGTGACCCTGCCTACGAAGCTGGAGGTCCCGGGTTCGAATCCCGGTAAGGGCATTTATTTGTGTGATGAGCATGAATACTTGTTCCTGAGTCATTGATGTTTTCTATGTATTTAAGTATCTATTTATCTATATAAGTATGTATATCGTCGTCTAGTAGCCATAGTACAAGCTTTGCTTAGTTTGGGACTAGCTCGATTTGTGTAAGATTGTCCCCAAAACATTTACTTAAATAACAGAAGAAAATAACTTGGCAGCCCTATAAAATCTTATGAATAGGATTTTTCCTCGCAAAATGTGTTAAAAACTTCGCATGAAACGCGTGATTTTTGATAATTACATCCTCGGCACTCTTATCACTCTCACCTGCGGCTCGCGTGAACAATTCAGTCTCTGAACATACCTCACTCGTATCACAATGTACTATTGCACCCCTATTTTAACCCCCTTATGGGCGGAATTTCCACAAATTCCTTCTTAGCTTGCCTACGTTATAAAAGGAATCTCTGGTGTAAATTTCAAGTTTCTAGTCCCAGTAGTTTCGGCTGTGCTTTGATGATCTGTCAGGACTTCTTCTTTTATATATATTTAAAGATAAATAAATATTTTAGGACAATCTTACAAACATCGAACTAAAATCCTAAACTAAGCAAAGCTATGGGTATTTAGACCACGATATACATACATATATAGACTAATAAATACTTAAATACATAGAAAACATCCATGACTAGGAATCAAATTTCTTGCTCATCCATCACACAAATGAATGCCCTTACCGGGATTCGAACCCGGCACCTACGGTTTCGTAGGCAGGATCAACTAGGTCACGAACAACTAATCATAAATCGAAAATCTCGTCTGCTGAGAAGGCTCTTAGCTATATTTGTTGCTTGGGGGTGTTATAAATGTTTAATTTTAGGAGACAGTTAAATGACCTCGATTTGTGAACTGGTCATTTCACTCTGTACGCTGGTGGATAGGATAATAACTTTGACATAAGTTTGATGTTGCAGACTATTGCGATACTGCTGGAAGACCAAGAACCAGAGCGGATATTAAGCGAGCTTGCGGCGGCGGTAGGCGGGCAGGCGGCGGAGACGTGGCTCACGCCCGCGGATCTCGAGTGTGTGTTGTGCCGTGACACGTTCGTAGCGCCCGTGACCACGCCCTGCGGCCACACCTACTGCCGGAACTGCATCGAGTGCTCCATGGACTACAGGAAGGCCTGCCCGCTTTGCATGCGTGATCTCACCAACTTTAATTTAGCTTTGGTTAGTTAATACATACCTATATAGTATGGGCGATGGCGGATTGCACCAACTTACGATTACATGCCGATCAATGTTAATATGACGTCGGCAGCTATCGTTCCATAGAAACTTGTTAATCATTCCATACATTCAGAGTTTAAGGAACACCGCTTATGATTACAGACGGGTTGGTGCATCCCACCCTATGTCTCAAGCCAGTGCGATTTTATGACTTCCAACTCCTTAGGCTTGTATTATGTCATCTGTGGCACCGGGAATTTTAACTTGACAGAGCTTCTTCTCATGTCATAAAGTGGCCTTTAGACCTCACACTCACTGATTAGAGCGAGATGGTTTATCTCCCTCCCCCAATGGTTGGCTTTCAAAGGGTTTATACGTTTTCTCCCATATTTATGGACGGGCATAAGAGTAAAGCGTCATACCGACTGGTTACAAAATTCAATCTACAGGCTGCCAGTGGAATGGCATCTGATATGATGGGTTAAATATGTCGAATTGGAAGTCCCCAACCGATCAGCGACGGGGTTACCAGGTCGTAGTGGAAAGATTTGCGGGAGAAACATCTCTATAAAAAGCTACTTAAAACGCAAGACCAGCCTGTGACGGTAGTGGCCAAGCTGTCAAGCATGCGAGGTGTTATAGTACATTGTGCCACAAGTACAGTCAAGTGTAAAAATATAGGTGCATGCAACTTACCCATAAACATGTCGCATAGATCTTACGTCCGCCGAGATAAGAGCTTTGGGACATATTTATGAGAAGTGGTTTGCAATGCACCCATATTTTTACACTTGACTGTACGCTAAAGGCCGGTTCACACGTATTAAGTTGTCAAGTAGTTAACTCAATTTTAAGCGACTTAATTTTAAGCAAGCGTTTACACGTTTGAATTAGTTAAGCTCTTTAGTTAGTCCTCAAGTCATTAATTCAGTAATTAAATTCGTACTAAGCGAAGTTTTAGACCACCTTCGACATTTTTATTTCAAAAAAGTTCTTCAAACTTACGAAATACGACCGCTCCGCCAAACTTATACACTTATGTAATATTTAACTAAATTGTGCCTGTCCAAACTTGTCAAGTTATAATTCACGCCCACCCACTTAAACGAAGAGACTTGGACAAATTTTTAATCTACTTGTTTACTTGCACGCTAAATTTCAAGTTGTAACTTATAACTAAATTAATCGTTTACACGCTTTAAGTCGCCTAAAAGTAAGTTAAAAAGTTAACTACTTTACAGCTTAATACGTGTTAACCGGCCTTAAGAGATGTTTCACGAACGGGAGACTATTAGAAGCCCGACGCCGAATGCCGAGGGCTTGATGACTAGTTTATAAAGTTCTTAGCGTACGTTTTTCATCATATTTGCGAGGTAACAAATACATTTGAAACAAAAATAATACTAATCGCATTAAGTAATACAAAATTTCAATAGTCCATTATATTGAATTTGACTTTAGGCGCTTAAGGCAAAGACTACATTACCACATTATCTTTTTTAGATCATCAGTTTCAGTAGTTATATTGGATGAAAAATATATCGCAACACATCCTCGCACATCTCAGGTAATATTCACTCTGAAGGGCAGCAGTAGTAGGTATACCAGTATTGGCAAAAGATCAGAAAAGAGAATTCCAGTAGCGCTTTTGAATTGACGTTGAGGAGCAGGGCGCTGACTCTCAATTACCGCGCACAAATATATGGGACCCTACTGGCACAGCGCTCTCGGTCTTGTAACATGCATTTATGATTAACGAGTTTCTCCAATCGGTTAGTCTCAAATTTGGTCTGCGGGTCACCTAAACTCCATGAAACTTTTTTATACGTTTCATATGGTTTGACGGAGTTTAGACGCCGACAAAAAACTGGAGAATGACCTACTAAAAAAAAAGTGAAAATTGGTGATGTTCTGCATCGCACTATTGAAGTTTTTAATTTATGTCGTGTAAATACAACTTCCTTCAGGATCTTCTTATTATGTCTCTCTGACAACATCAACGAATTTTCACATTTATAATATCAGTGTGATGATGATCACGAGAAAAATATAACAGACTTTATCTGGTTGTGACGCAACTCCAACGAGCCTTGCTACGAAATATCGGCATTCTAAATAAATCATAAATCAATAATTTATTCGTAACAGCAAATACACACTAATACTTATAGAAAAGAAAAAAGAAATATTATATGCGTCACGAAGAGGACCCGGCTCAGCACGATGCTAGCTTTAACTGCCAGCGCTGGTCTTCCGCCGAGTCCATTTGGTGAAGGAACGGAAGGCAAAACACAACAAGAGATATACAAATAAACACATAGTGCTAGAGAAAGATAACGTAACGGAATCAGTAAATTAGTAGACGTATTATCTGTTCTTTATGGAACTTTGTATAACAAAGACCTTTCTTTAACTCGACAAACAGCATTGTTTACATTTCGGGATTCTTTACGTACTATTCAGATCTACGAGTATAAACAGTACAAACGGTGTATATATAGAAAAACATTTCTGCAGCCTGCAACAGTATAATTGTTAGAAGTAAATGACGTCACAGAACGGATGTTGGATAGAACTTGATTTGACTCGTGTTTCAACACTCGTGTATTTTAGTCACATATCGGGCATCCCGGAAGTCAAACACGAAAGACGGATTGAGGCTGCTTGTCCACCAATAGCGTGCTTAAACAACGTGCCTTAGTATGTTTACTTTGATAGCTTAGGAGTACTTGGTAGAAAAGAGAGTTTTTTTTTACAATGCAAGCTTACTTTATAGGCCGAAAGACAAATCAAATTAAATCAAAATATTTATTTTGTAAATAGGCTTAAGCTAGCTCTTTTACACGTCATGTTTTAACTTAACTACTCAACTTAACTAAGCTTTTTTACATATAAATGGCTCTTTGTCATCATCACTAACCTTATCCACACCACTCTACCGCTTGAGTGGTAGGTGTAGTGGTGCTGATAAGAGTAGGTGATGTATATAGAGGTATATGTGTATATGTAGGTGATTCATATCTCATCTATGACCTCGCTCTCACCTTAAGGCGATGTCTTGATTTGAGTCGAACACGCCCCCTAGACAGAGACACGCTGAAGCCTTCCGCGCACGAGGAAAAGAGATTTAACACTCTTCGGGAATGGCTTTTTTGGACAAATTTCGATAAATACCTAACTTAGAGAAGTATTATTTAAATTTCACAAAGTGAGATTTTAGATGAGATAAAATACTATAGTATTAACTTGATTGTGTCGTAAAAGAATGTATCGTTTAGGCTGAGTAAAAATAGGAAAATACAGACCCAACTTTGGATTTTTTTCTATCGAGGAAATTTTAAGCAATCATGTATCGATAAAATCAGATAAACAAATCATATTAGTCAAGAATCATATATCTGAAAATCAGACCTTGTTGTTTCTTACGAGGGCTGCTACTTATGTATCCGGAATCCAGGATTCCAACTTTCTTAAACACAATTTTTGACCTCCATAGTAAAATTTGAACTTTCTTTTAATACTTGCCGCTATATCTTTTTTTCTTGAGTACGCTAGTCTTTTGTTTTTGGCGGGTTTAAAATGTTATCTCGTTGCAAGAATGGAACTTACTCGTGAAAATATTCGTGCTATGATTTATTACGATTTTCGGCGTGGCTTAACGCAACAACAATGCATAGATCAATTAACTTTGACTTGTGGTGATGCAGCTCCATCAAAAACTACTGTGTATCACTGGTTTAGTGAGTTCAATCGTGGACGTAGTATGCTTACGGACGAAGTTAAGGAAGGTCGCCCGAAATCTGCCGTTGTACCACAAAATATTGAAGCAGTGCGGAAACTTATAATGCATGACCGTCATGTTACGTATCGCGAGATAGAGGCAATTCTGGGGATATCTATGACGAGCATTAATAAGATATTACATGAACATTTAGCTGTAAAAAACAATTGTTCGCGTTGGATACCGCACAATTTAACTAAGGATCAGAAAGAGGCTCGCGTCGAATGGTGCAAAAAAATGTTGAAAAAATATAACCGTGATGACTCAAAAGCTGTTTATTATCTACACAGGTGACGAATCTTGGATATATGCGTATGATCCCGAAACTAAACAGCAATCAACAGTGTGGGTGTTTCAAAATGAGCCGAACCCTACGAAAGTTACTCGTGCAAAAAGCACCTTGAAGCAAATGGTCGCCTGCTATTTTGGTATGAATGGCCATGTGGCTACAGTGCCAATAGAAAACCGTAAAGCGGTTAATTCGGAGTGGTACACGACCGTAATTCAAATACGTAAAGACAACCAGCGACGCAGAATCATTCTTCACCATGACAACGCCAGCTGTCATACATCACGCGAAACAACTCGATTTTTGGAAGGTCAAAATATAGAATTAACGGGTCACCCACCGTACAGCCCTGATTTGGCACCCAATGATTTTTATTTATTTCCAAATGTAAAGAATAAATTACGTGGTCAACGATTTTCGACCCGTGAAGATGCGGTCGACGCGTTCAAACAACACGTTTTGGAGATACCTCAATCAGAGTGGCAAAAGTGCTTTGAAAATTGGTTTACACGTATGCAAAAGAGCATCGATCATCACGGAGAATATTTTGAAAAGCAATAAAACTATATTTAGTAATGTACGTTTGATTATTTTTTCTATTCCGGATACATAAGTAGCAGCCCTCGTAATCTAGTCAGAACGGCGTTTCAAAGCAAGCGATAATTTCCAATGCACAGCCTTAATTAACTACCACACACTAGAGGCAAAGTAACCTGAGAGCCAATAATGCGCTGTTTTCAGAGCCGGCCATCTGGTTTCGTGTGCGCAGCGTTGCATGCCGTCGACCTGCTGCCGGCGCAGCCGCCGGTCGACCCCAGCGTCGTGCCCGTGTTCATCTGCGTCACTGCGTTCCCCAAGTGAGTATATTTGTAGTAGTAAGAGGTTTTACTGGCTAGTGTAACTTTTAACCTATACTTATATTATAAAAAGGTAAAGTTTGGAACTTTGTAAGTTTGTGTGTGGTGTGATTTCAAAAATATTTCACCATGGTTTAAAAATTACCTTTGTGATGTATACTGAGGTACGTATCGGATAATTTGATTTCAAAGGTATGTATCCCACTCCCACCTACCCAATAGCCAAAACACAAACAATGCAGTAGGCAATAATACGCGCGTCTCTGTAGATTGACCGACCGATATATGGTCTTTTCATCCTTACATATCTTATCATGTAAACAAACACTTCTCGAACACATTATCACACTTTCCTCTGGTATCACACAATAATCATCACTTAAAATGTGGTTGTAAACTCAATAAGTATTCAAAATCAACCAAGTAACCAGTGAAAAATTCAATTTATTATAAGATTTCCCTCAATAATCGAATTAACGAACGAATCATCTCAGTAATATCTGTCATAACGATGTCTAGATTATCTATGAATCACACTTCACTTCACTTCATTTATATTTAACGTCATTTGCTATGGTCATATTTGTTTACATGATAAGACACGTAAGAATGAATAGACTGTACGCTGAGTCGAGCGATAGGAATAATTTTAATGTAACGATAGGAATCTCTTACGTTAATATAAAATGCGAATAACTCGACCTCCATTAGGTAGCAGCACCATGACCTCAGGGTCCTATACCGCAAAACGTTACAAGTATCTAAATTTTTTTTAAATTGTAGGTTAAGTACCTATCACATCAAATACTGTACATCGCATATGAATAATTACAAAAACAAAATAGTTTATATCCAGATACAGATACCAAAGAGCTTGTTGTTTAAAAACCGTAATTGCCGTGGTCGTTGCAGAGTGCCGTGCCCGCTGCTGATCTCGGCGCCGCGCTACCGCGTGTTCATCCGCCGCATTCTGGAGTCGGGCTCGCGCCGGCTCGGCATCGTCGCGCGGAACGACGACCACACGGACTCCTATGGAACGGTAACACAACGACTCTATAAAATTATTGCTAAGATATATAATATGGGTGGGTTGCACCAAATCCAGCGTTGATCGTTAAAATCTTAATGTACCATACATTGACAAGTTTCTATCGAATGAGAGCTGCCGGCGCCGGGGTCCTGTCTCTTGACTAAACAACTTTTAGCCAAATGTATCATTTGACAAATGTTTCATTTGACCTAATGCCTTTTTCGTCAAAACAGTGGTATTTTCGGGTATTCTTTGAATATCATCAAATAGAAGTCATTACATTAGGTTAGGTTAGGTTTGTTTTATAATAATCCTATAAAGCTTTCTATTTAAGAAAAAATGCATTTGGTCAAATGAAACTTTTGTCAAATGAAACATTTGGCCAAAAGTTGTTTGGTCTAACATTAGTGAACAGCCGGCGCCATATGTAACATTGATCGGTCTGTAATCATAAGTTGGTGCAGCTGCCCTCTTATGACTCTAAGAAGGAATTTATGAATACGAGTACCCCTCCCCCTTACCTGTTTTCTATATAGATTATCGTTACTTGTTACAATTAGATGCTGGAAGTCCGCGACTGTGTGGAGTGCGGAGACGGCCGGATCATCTTGTCGACCATCGGAGTTTCGCGATTCAAAATTGTTGAAAGGCTGATGGACAGGTAATATCTATATATCGTCATGGATTGTACAAGATAGTGAAAAAATGCCAAAATATCCTGAAAGTACCAAGCTGTAGGATATTGCAACGCAATGTCAAAGAAATTCATTTTTTCTAAAGCTCTAATATATGTTAGGACAAGTCGCGCAAATATGTCTGACACCACACTATTTTTAGCGCCGTTAGATAAAGAGAGATATATCTGCTCTCTTTTTCCTGTCCCATATTATATTCGATGACTACACAAAATTATCTGTGTAATTTATCTATCCTCCTAGCCGCTACAATGTGTTTGTGTGTGATCTTCAATTTCTATTATAAGTATTGGGTTTTTCAGTTGTCTTGCCAGAGTGGAGACTTTGACCGACAAGATCCCTGAAGATCACTTCATCATAGGGCTCATGCGGGACGTGGGTCTCAACGTGGTGCTGAAGTCCTTGTTATGGCTGAAGAAGTTGAAGAAGAGCGTGCGCTGGAAGCTGGAGCGGGCTTTCGGCAAGATACCACTGACTGTGGAGGAAGAGTGGTGGAAGAACCCAGATGGGCCGGACTGGCTGTGGTGGCTAGTCGCCAGCCTGCCCCTAGCACCAGAACTGCAGGTCACTACTCACACCGTACATTATACTAATTACCTTCTTTTCGGTTCTGGGAGCATCACAGTTCTAACCTAACCTAACCTACATTTCTGGTAGCTGTTTGGTTCGGTAAGGGTTGTGGTTCTAACTTAAGCTAACCTACTTTTCCGCTACCAGTCGGATTATGTATTTTGACAAATAAATGGCTTACCATATAGTATATGTATGACCTAAGAATTCCCTTACTTCAAAAATTACTTGTTTCTCATATGTATGAGAAACAAGTAATTTTTCTCATACATATACTATATGGTATAGTTAAAACTAAAGATCCCTTACTTTAAAATTGTCTTGTTCCCCGTACAAACGTCCAACTCCTTTTATCCCATTTAGGGGATGAATGTTTTTAACTTCCTAATTCTCTCACCCAATTTCAAACAGTCTAAAACAGACTCTTACTCTAAAAATGTCTTGCTCTCCATACAAACCTTGACCCCCTTTAACCCTCATTCGTAGGGTATGAATTTCAAAAAAACTCTGAAATCAGTTTTGTAGTCTTTTAACTAACATACAGGCTAAGACCGAACTTACAAATCTCTTACTATAACATTTTCTTGGTCTCCATATAAACCTTGAAACCCCTTTTTAACCCCCTTAGGGGTAGAATTTTTCCAAAACGCTGAAAGAACTTTTTTTTATTCTGATACGAAATCTTTATACAACGTTTTAAGGCTCCAATGAAGGGTGCTTCTCACCTAAACCTTGCACCCCTTTTAAACCCCATTAGGGGTACAATTTCTAAAACGCTGGAAGTACTTTTTTATATTTGAATAAGTAATCTTTGTACAAAATTTTAAGTCTCTTGCTAAAAAACAAAGTTTCCCCCATACAAACTTTTCACCCCTTTTTAAACCTCTTAGGGATGGATTTTTCCAAAACGCTTCAAGTTCTTTCTTTGTATTCAAATAAGTAATCTGTCTACAAAGTTTCAACTTTTTGGCTCAAAATATTAAATAAGTATTAAATATAGCTTCTGCCCGCGACTCCGCCCGCGTGGAACTCGTTTATATCGTAGCACCATACAAACTTTAATCCCCAATTTCACCCCCTCAGGGTATGTTCCCCGGGATCCAAACTATCTTCATATCAAATTTCATCTCAATCGGTTCAGCGGTTTAAGAGTGAAGAGGTAACAGACATACAGACAGACACACTTTCACATTTATAATATTATTAGTATGGATTAGGGGACAATAATACACAAATCGACCTAGTGCCACACTAAGCAAAGCTTGTACTGTGGGTACTAGACGACGATAAACATACTTATATAGATAAATAGATACTTAAATACATAGAAAACATCCATGACTCAGAACAAATATTCGTGCTTATCACACAAATAAATGCCCTTACCGGGATTCGAACCCGGGACCTCTTGCTTCGTAGGCAGGGTTACTACCAACTAGGCTAAAGCGGTCATCAAAAAGGAAAAAATTCCCTCATACAAACTTTGCACTCCTATTAAACCTTAAGGGGGTTTAATGCGAGGGTGGAATTTTCTAAAACGTTGACAGTTCTTTTTTTGTTTTCTAATAAGTAATCTTTCTACAAAGTTTCAAGTCTCTAGTTCAAAAAATAATGTTTCCCCCATACAAACATTGCACCCCTATTTAACCCCATTAGGAATGGAATTTCCAAAAATCTCGTCTTATCTTTTGCCAACGTCATAAAAGGAAGTTCTGGTGTAAATTTCAAGTTTCTAGTCCCAGTAGCTTCGGCTGTGCGTTGATGAATCAGTCAGGAAGTCTTCTTTTATGTATAAAGATAACATGATAAATAGGAAGTATGTTAGATTGGTTGTAACGTTGCATGTCTGTATTTTATACACGCGGGTTTGCCTGCATTCTTTGCAAAACGCGGTCAGTAGGGCGCAGAGTATACTAAAAAATGCAGAAGCCAGGTCTTGATTTAGATCCAATAACATTGGCACGGACATAGAATACTTGCAATCTAAATAGTATCTTCCTACTTTCAATTTTTTTTTATATAAATGCATCCTGGTCTAAATATTCTTAATCGTTAATTTCCCTTCAACTGCTAAATCAACGGACGGTATTGGCCGTAACCGCCTACTCCGACATTATTCAACCCGTCGTGTAAGTAAGCTTTGATTGCCGGGGGCTTGGCTTGCGAGAATAAAGGAATCATCTTAACGCTTTGTTGCCTTATGGTTGTAGAGCATGATGATCGCGAGTTGCAACCTGCTTACGCGGCTGCGAGTGATGCAGCGCACACTGCTACTGGTCAACAAGATGCCCGCCGCCGGCCCCGTCGCGTGCGGCGCGCGCCGCGAGGAGCCGCAATAAACACACACCTCAGGTGAACGACGGACGGTGAGCTGCGGTGGCGTAGCTCAAGTGACAGTGACACTCTTTAATAGTATTCGTCGCTCACCTCGGACAACGGGTATCGTCTAGTGCGACGTAGACGTGCTACTCTAAAAACAAGCAGGGTTCTAATTGTGATTGTCATTACATACCACTGCATTCAGCAGTCGCTAACTATAACAACATTCCATGCAATGCACCAACAACGGTTATAAATAATATTCAATGTGAGTTTAGTGTTTTATGCGTGGGTTTTGTTATTGAGCCATACGAGTAGTGTCCACCTATAACAGATCTCTTGGTATTAAATCACATTCAAACTTTTTCTTGGACTTACCGTTCCTTTCTCTTACTTCCATTTCTTTCATTTCAATCGTGTACATCTATCAAATATAGTTTTGTGAATGTGTGTAATATTATTAGTGCCCAATGGAAACTGGTTGTTAGAATTATAATTATATTGAAGGTGACACTCCTTGGTCGTATTTCCATTGTAAGACTGCTAAGAGCTAAGTTTTAAGTATTAAGTTTCAATTCATAGGTAATACTATTAAAGAATACTATTTTTGATTACATCAAAGTTTTAAACACGAGTCGTTGATTCATATTTGCATTTAATGCCTTTGTTTGTTCCCTTTGCGTAAAAACTTTTAATTTTGATTGAAGTTATTTAGATTGATATATTAAAGGCATAATTTCTCTTGTAATTCCACTTATATAAAGAAAGTTGGAAAAATTACTAGTGTGTTTAATCTCTCGTTTTTTTTTCTCTTCGTCGTGAATGATGGTCATGTGACGCTACGATGGAGGATCTAGTATATTATTGGCATATATCTGTTAAGTTTACGTAGTTATAGTCGTCTGGTTCGTCCCTATAAGGCTAGCCGTACGAACACCGAAAGTCAACTTGGTTATGAAGGTCCTCTACCTACCGGCAACCATACTGTATAAAACGTGACCAAAATGTACCAGGGTGTCAAATTTAGAATGAACAACTATACTAATAGAAAGTGTAGAATAGTATCGCATAAAGTGTTGCAAATCGTATGTCTGGTGTAAACATTATTTTTGTCATTGATACTAAGCGGTTTTCACAATACGCAGGCAAGCTGAGTTGCCATTTTATGTAAGTTCGTTAACCCTTTTTCAGGCAGAGGCAGTATATATCCGTCACATCATGCCTCTCTAATACGCATCTTAAGGTGGTTCGACGACCATACAAAACGTCTTTTGACATTCGCAAGCTAACTGCGTGATATTTTAAGAAACTTATGTAACATACTTTCATAAATTGCCTTTCCTTTAGCGCGAAATTCCTCCTTTCGTAGAATAAACTTGTATAACTATAATAATTTTAGTTTATCACGTAATACTTTGGGAAAACGATTATTCTCAAATTATTTTGTATGGTCGTCGAACCACCTGAATGTGTAAGATTGACATTCGATGACATTTTTCAAATGTCAGTCTGAAAATGAGTTAAGCCCAGAAAAACATGCCCAACGCGTGATTGATACGTGTATATCAATTAATAATAATGGCGATTTTAAAATTCAATACATTTCGTGTTACTTGAGACATGAGCCCTAGTAAGATTTTGTATAATTGAGTGATGTCTAGTAGTGGTTAGGATTAGTATACGTTTATTATATCGCGCTAAAGCGCCAGACCACTGGGTTACCGTGAAAGACTCGAACGTATAATCTAGAAGTGGATATAGTATCCTGAAATTATCTGCAGAAAAACAAAGTACCTGACGTTTCTGTGAACAGTTCTCTGCCTTGACCTGTTTTTGCCGATAGAAAAACTTAAACAAGGCCTCCTCCGACATTTTCCTTTTGTCTTCCGTCCATTGCAAGTCTTGTCCAGGTTTTCCCAGCTTCTTGGACGAGTTAGTCGACGAACGACGATGATAAGTAAACTATTTACGTATATACAAATAAAATCTTTTGTTGAACATTCAAATATGCCAAATAGTTTTTATTAGATGTGGATGATTACTGATTAGCGTCATGGAAGAAACCATTTTGTTAATTAAAAGTATCTTGTACACCATTTATTTGTTCGTTATAATATTTTAAAGATAACGACTGTAACGAATATTTCCTTCGAGTAGATAAAGTATGCGTAGGTACCTATCGGTAAAAACATGGTAACATTGTTTTGTAAAAGAGGCAGCTTTGATCTCAATGTTTAACAGACCTTTCTGTGGGTAATCTCGGAACCTTTTAAATTAGAGTTAATGTAATAATAAAAATAATGTAGTCTAAGGATAGTAAGTAGAAGTTCAACAAAGCTGATGAATCGCTGTGATGTTAATGTCGTTGTGAAACGACACTTTAATGTGAACCCTTTTCTATGACTTCTTAACTGTCTCATAAGTGATTTTTCACGTTTTTACTATGGATAAATATTTCAGTAGGTGTCATTGATGTTCGGAACTTTGAATTAATTTACTTAGGAAACTATGACTATACAGGTCTTCTTCATGTATGTGTGGTAAGGTGTTGTGTTTGGCCGTTCGAAACAGTTTAATAGTAACTGCACAATGCAGGACATGCTCAGCAACGCTTCTCATATTACATAGTAACAATAATAACTAACATCAAAATCTCAGCACTCTTCCGATATTGCGCTCGCACTAAGGTTTTATTGTCCAAAAATTAACAATTACAAATACATACAATGTTTTTTTTTATTTGGTTAATAAAAAATCTACTTACGGTTAATAATTACATACCTTTTACAGCGCGCATGGCCCACTTTCGTGGTAAATAGGTGTAGATAAATTTTCCTCTACATATGAGCAAAACTAACTCCTTTTTATGAGCGAAACATTCTTGAAATTCATTGATTAAGAATTATGTGATTTATCAAAATGATTGTTACTTACACAACCGAAGTCAAAGATACGTTTACTTTCACTTTACGCTTTAATTACATGGATACATAAAGTGTATATATGTTTATGATGTTCAAGGTGCCAAGAAGAAAATATTCCTATGAATCACAGCAGCATGATAGGGCGTGGGTGAGTTATAGGACCATTATAAAAACTGAAATGGTGAAATGTGAGGTCCAAAAATAAAGACCAACAAATACTACGAATCAATGAGGTTGGAAATATAAATTGTAATACACCAACCGAATTTCCTGGACTAGATCTATATATACTAAGCACCAGTTGAAAACGAAAAAAATGTAAACAAACAATGTATTGAATTTGACATTATATCGGTACAGGAGGTCGAGCTTGATCTTGGTCACCCATAATAGTGATTGTGAAAACCACACAATTCACTTTACATTATTTTAATACATTAATACTATTTAAGATAAAATGTCTAGTTTAAATGTCTTGATTATCTTAGTCACTAAATCACTAATTAGTCTCCATAACAATTATTACTTGATTTAATTATTCTAACACAAGGACAACCGAACGTGAGACAGTCCCAAATTGTACGACCCGCATCCTTGCACTTCAACTGGTGCTTACTTACAACCTCATATTTCGCAGATAGTTTTGCTTGGCGCATAACCTCACCTGTTCTTGTTGACTCAGTACCTACATTTTTCTCACTTTACCGATCTAGAGGTCTTCAGAATCTTTATAAAACCAGGGGTATGATTCAATTCTTACGACGTGCGCCTCTACAAACTGATAACGCAACACCGATTACAGTACATGTTGTATCGGGTCCCCTTTTTACCTGAGATTTCATCGCAAATTAACGATTTCATTCGATTTTGAGATAAATTCAAAGAGCTTTTTTCAATTACTCTTTTAGCCAGTCGGTGGAAATTATTGCACTATTTCTACGCACCTAGCATGTTTTTACGCTAGTTATTATCATAAGCGATTGTATTTCCTGGCCGATCTAAAAGTTATTCCTTGTCGTATCCTCATGGCTGAGGGGCGTGACGGCTGCGGGCGCTCTTCACCATCACTCTCCAAGCTGCTCGGTCCTGGGCTTGATGCATGCTGGCCTGAAGTGTGGCTCTAGCCACAGATGTTACCGTGTCCGCCCAATGCATAGGCATCCGTCCTCTGCTCCTCTGCCATGCGGCCAGTGATAATCAGCTTTTCCAGGCTTTGCGGTCCAGACCTGCACGGCTATCGAAAACGGCGCGCGAGCTCTCTCGGTTTTTCTCGCACTATACCTCTCTTTCTTAGTTTTCTAATAAGAGAGAGACGAATAGTTCGAGAAAAATCGAGAGAGCTCGCGTGCCGTCTTGTGATAGCCGTGCTGACCAGATGGACAAAGAAGCTGAGGACACGTTGGATACAGATGGTGGAGTGCCTGAGCTCGTCGAGAAAAGAATCATTTGATGTCCGTGATATATCTAAAAGTGACCCAATAAACCTTACGTTTCTTTAGAAATAGTGCATTTCCGTGTGATTATTGGGCGAATGTGGAGACCTGGGAACACGTTCATTACAAGCCACTTCCTTGGATGTTATAGTGATGAGCGCATGTGCAAAAGACAGGCGGATAGCAGTCCCATTATCAGTAAAGTTGTGATAAATAATAAAACATTTTTATTTATTAAAATAATTTGCATGTTCTGAAAAAATCTTTTATTTCCCTTTAATCTAAACATTACAGTCGGGTGAAAACTCAGTAACAGTCAAAGAAATAGAACGACTATTATGATCAAGACGATATTACATATAAAGCAAGACGATGTTTCATATAGTTGTCTCTGTCACTTCTTATGTCATTTGACGTGAGTGAGGATGAGACCAATAGTATGGTATTTTGAGTATTGACGACTCGTCTCCATATACTGTTCACCACAGTGTTAAAATAGTAAACAATTTTGCCAATACGTCAACGTCAAGTTGACACTTATAGTGTTGTAATTATTTTAAAGTTTATATTTATCGGCGTGAGTTTTATGTAAGCGAGGCGTTTGGTAAGTTTGGGATACCAAGACTGGAAATACAGATGTGAGCTGGAGGTTTATTTTTCTACTTCCGTATACCTACCACATTAACTATTGGTATTGTTTATCAGATAACATGGTTCTATCCCTTTATTACTCGTCGTTCAGTACGTAAGTGAGAAGAGATCGGATGTATAGAAAACGTTCAATTTATCAGCGCCTATCTGCGTTTTTGTGTAATCTGTGATTATAATAGACAGCTTATGAGAAACCATTTCTTTGAAAGTAAGGGTCACTATGTCGGTTACGCGACCACTTAGAACACTTAGAAAGAGAGGTATACTTGGTGCGAGAAAAATCGAAAGCTCGCGCGCTGACTTGTGAAAGCCGTGCAGCTTCAGTGAATGACCACCTTATAGGTGATTTTTTTTTCAATT
This sequence comes from Epinotia bilunana, assembly GCA_947049275.1. NCBI lineage: Eukaryota > Metazoa > Arthropoda > Insecta > Lepidoptera > Tortricidae > Epinotia > Epinotia bilunana. Next base: position 34,642,433 of record OX346252.1, on the reverse strand, counting down.
AAATATAATTTAATTTGAGAGCTAAACAGACAGACAATTTGATTTTCGTTTAAGAATAGGAATCTACGAATCTACTTAGAAACGAGAAGATATCTTCAGTTCACCGACTCATCTAAATGGTCGCAATGACCCTAGTAACTGACGTAGCGTTAAACCTGTAAACGGATGGTATGAGCGGTACGAAGATAGAATTTAACAGGACGCCGTGCATCCGGCACCTACAACCAAAAGGGACGGCACCTTGGAAAGGACGACAACAGGACGGTATGGCATTAAAAGGGACGGAAAACCGTCCTTTTTGGGACGATCTGGCAACACTGAATCCACACCGCCTGTGACATACTCTCGATTTTTATCGCTCTATAACTCTTTTTCTAAGTGTTCTAATAAGAGAGAGACGGATAGTGCGAGAAAAATCGAGAGAGCTCGCGCACTGTCGCGTGCTAGCCGTGCTGAAATAACTTCATCTAGTCCGCCACGCTAGGACGTTTGGCGTAGTCTTTTCAGAAAAGCTTGGCTAAAAAACAACTATCTAAATATTTTTTCTATACCAGAAACAATAATATTGGCACCGTTGGGTTGGCATACCATAGGCTGCAATTTGACTTGGGAATGAACTTGTTGACACGCTTGCCAAGAGTGCAAGGGATGTCCAGATTTGCGATTTAAAAGTACCTCGCTCTGATTTAGCGCCCTTTGTAAAACAACTAATGACTAGACGCTGGTCTAATTCCTGGGCTAAATCTGTAGAAATAAAAGGCAAATGGTTGGCAGAAATTGTTTCAGGCCCCAGTATTCATACGTGGTTTGAAGATTCCAAAAAATATTTAGGAAGACCTTTTATTTCTACATTGTGTAGATTGCGAATAGGTCATGCTCGGTTTCCTGCTCATCTCTTTAGATTAAAACTTAGTGAGTCTGCCGCATGTAAATATTGTAATTGTAATGTTTGTGATCTCGAACATATATTTTTTCACTGTACAAAATTTAAACTGCAAAGGTTATTATTTGTCGCAATGTGCATGGATACCGGTCTACAGGTTATTCCAAACACCGTACAGGATCTTTTAAAGTATCCACAATTATATCCTGTAATTTATTATTTTGTTTCTCATACTATAGGTGATCTGTAAATACCTGCAGTTAGGCATAAATGTTTTTTTTTGTTAGCTCTATTTTCGTAATTGATGAACTTCTATTTTTTTGTGTTTAATGAATTTGTTTAGTATAAGGTACTATTATTCTTGTTTGTAAATGTATTCTGGTTTGGGCTGATGGCCTCGATGCCAATGCTCCTAATAAATTAAAAAAAAACCTGCAATTTGACATTGATGACACTTCCTTCACATTGACAGATTGTAATGTATTTGTAAATTTGTATTTTATATTTTCTACTTGGAAAATGGTTTAGCAGCTGGGCAGTGTAATATTTATACTTTTTTCGTTGATAGGGAAAATTCAATCATTGTGGTCGAATTAATAAGGAGACCCTGAAATGTTACGACAGTGTCATACCGTAGTTTCGGCCTAAAAAAGCCGGTAGAAAGATGTAGATATTTACTCGGCTATAATTAAATTAGGAATTTTCTGTTTAGCTATTTATGCGTCTTGTGTTTTAGGCATCTTTAAAAAATATGGCAGTCATAACATGGAGGGTGAGATGGCGAGAAATCGTCCCAAGAATCAAGTAATATTTTGGGTTCTTTATTTGTAACAAATGAATTTACGTATTGATGCACCCTTATAATTATTTTTTATTTTTTAAAATAAATATCTAGATTAATGTAACTCAACTAGGTCTCAACCTAGCACAATATCTGATGTTGAATTGGGCTGAAATGTTAAATGATGTCATTTAAATTATTTGGCTGTTTTTGTATGTTTTTACAGGGATTATATATTTTGGCAGTATGCTCAGTTGGTCCTGACGGCTCGCTCCCTCACATACAATGAGCACATGTCTCAGAGCTACGCTGTAGATTTCATGCTGGAACCTATCTTTTGGTTTGTAGACAACTTTGCCAGTTATTTGGGAAAGGTGAGACTTCTTTGTTGAACATTATAATATTTTTTAATTAACATTAAGATTGGTTTCACAGTAAATACATACCGCCTTATTCATAAAACTTAAAATACCTCTGCTAAATAAAATTTGCTTTGTCCCTTTCTTACAAACACAAATGTCAAAGTGACTGATAAGGACAAACGAATTTTAACGCCATTTTAGTTAAAACAGGCTTGTAGTACGTTTATGAATACGGCCGATAGTGTTTAATGTGCCTACTGTGCATAGAGGTGTCTGTTTAAGTAGTTTACATAATAAGAATTCAGTGTTTTCATAACCATCATCAGCCCACATGCTTGGCCATATCCAACATATATATTTGTCTCACTGCAGGGCACAGTGAAGCCTCTGCCCAGCAGTAAGACATTCTTAAACAGAGCAGTAGAGTTCTTTCTTTTACAAACACAAGAGACATTAAATTTGAAACACCATGGAAACAACTGAACATACACAGCGTATGTTTTGTTTGCAGTCTTTCATAAAACAGTTTTTGTCTGAATCCGAATTTGTCTCCCTCTAATCCAGAGCTATTAAATAAGTGAATGCATGTTTCAGGTGTTTGTGTTCTGCGTAACAGTATTAACCAGTGCTGTAGTGGCGATAGCATACTGGGTTGGGCTTCCATACTGGTGGCAACGATGTCCATATACAACTGTATTCCTGGTCATTTTTGGCAACTGGCTATTGCTCAATATTGTTTTCCACTACTATATGGGTGTGGCTACTTCACCAGGGTACCCGCCTGATGTGAGTTGACTTTTTAAGTATGGGTTTAAAAACTTATGTAAAACCCCTCTTGAATGTTGAGGCATATTATGGACCTGTAAAACTTTACTACATATAGTATTACAGGTCCATGATGCAGGAGTGACATGTTCAATACATTAGGTAGGTGGGTTAGTGTTTGTTATGTTAAATATGTAATGTCTATTCGAATATGACACTACTGCATATAAGAAAGTCTTTAATTAAGTTTTTTACATATTTGTTATATATATATTGTTATGTTTGTAGAGTAGTTTTTATATTATATAGGCAGATCCAAATTGTGCGAGTTGCTCGGCCGAGCACGGCTCGCCCTAACGTGCGCGCTCAGTGTAGACTTGGTTTAGCGAGCCACGGCTCGCCTGAGCCGAACTCGCCACAGTCTATGTGGGCGGTTTTATTTTTCGGCCGCACACCTCACCCAAGGTTGTCGGCTTTTTGACAGAGATCAAAGGACCGGACATACGGACGTCTCGAAATCGCTCACAAAATTTCACGAGAATCTGTTGAGAGATGCGCCCTATAGAGGGGACGGCCGGACAGCCGGACGTACGAAAGCATTTTTGCCCTATAAATATCGAACTCGCTCGCAAAATGTAATAACTAAAACGAATGCCCGGTAAGTAAATTCGGCCGAGCCTATTTGGCTCGGACTTGCCGCGCGCCCGGTGTGGATCCGCCTAATTAGTTAAATAATAATAGCATCATCATCCTCTTAGCGTATTTTCCCGGTAATGCCCTAAACAAGCCCCGGACAAGGATGTTGGTACTGATTTTACGAAAGCGACGGCTAAAATAAATAATAAACGCATGAAATAAAATTATGTTTAATAAATGTAATTTGCTGCTCCTTAAACATGTTTTAGAACATATTTTAGCCACATTAATGTTAGTAAACCAAGCCACTGTAGCCGAGCGGTATGGCGCGTGACTTTCAATCTGGAGGTCGAGGGTTCGGACCTCGGCTCGTACCACTGCTGGGTTTAAAAAAAACCTATGTACGAAATATTCATAAGATATTTAACAGAGGCTTATCGGTGAAGGAACACATCGTGAGGAGACCGGTCTCATCTCAATAAGGTCTAGTTTTCCCTCTGAGTTGGAAGGTCAGATGGCAGTCGCTTTTGTAAAACTAGTGCCTACGACTAATCCTGGGACTGGGTTCGAAAGCGGACCGCGGTCTCGTGTAGGGCATTACAGACAAAACGCTGGGAGGATGATTATCCATAGCAGGTTCAAGATATTTTGAATCAAATATTTTTTTAAATATCTGATTTAAATAATATATCATATAATGATTAATGATACAACTTTACATACGCAATAATATATGCAACATTCTTTTTGTGCCATAGTTTTATGTGAATGAGAAACGGACAGTTATGGGTAAATTAATAGGTATATTAAGAGTCCGCAGTAAGCTGAATTTCACCTTCCCATACAAACGTAGTTACGCTCTCATTTTAAAACTACCTGTTGAATTGAGACGAAACTTTGCATATACAATGACATGAGGCATATCTATGTCTGTAATTCGTTTATATGTTTCCAGTTTATAAAACAAACGAAATACAGCAAAAACAAGTTTTGTATGAACTACTTAAATTCACTGTATTTTTTTACTATGGTATCTGAAGCTACATAAACTAATAACAGACATAGATATACCTCATGTCATTGTACATGCAAAGTTTCGTTACAATCTAAGACGTAGTTATAAAATGAGAGCGTAACTACGTTTGTATGGAGAATCGAGCTTACTGCGGACACTAAACAGTAAAACCAAAAGGGAATAATAACTATGTACATGGATATATTTTTAGTAAATATACATATAAGTATTTTCACTCGTTCTCGTTTTTGCAATAAGTACTCTAAGTAGCTGTGTGTTTCACCTTAACTCCCCTGCCGACACATATACTGTTAAGTTACTCTTCCGTCTCATTGTTTATTATTTATTAACGCGTGGCTCGCCGTGGCACGTCTACACTGAGCGCCCACGCTCGGCCGAGGCATGTATCCGTAGACACGGCTTGGTCAGAATTACCTAATCTTGACTTTGCCCCGATGCACAGGGTTCGATGATAGCAGAGGCCGCAAGCATCTGCAAGAAGTGTATATCGCCGAAGCCTCCCCGCACGCACCACTGCTCCGTGTGCGACCGCTGCGTGCTCGCCATGGACCACCACTGCCCGTGGCTCAACAACTGCGTGGGCTACTACAACGCGCGCCATTTCTACTTGTACATGGCGTACATGGTCGCGGGCGTTGCTTTCGTCATCGTCGCCGGCGTAGATGTGGGATACCAAGTCATATGGGTCAACGACACTGGTGAGTATAGTTAGGACAGGCATTATATTATGTGTACAGTCGGCAGCAGAAGTAACTACTTGAAATAACGCGCTCGAAATTATCTACCTAATCTTTATTCTCTTGACACTAGAGTCGTATGTAGATAATTTTGAGCGTGACTACGTCTGATGCTGACTGCAATTTATACCATCTTTGACAACTCTGCTGTGCTGTAATAGGCATGATTTGTACGGTTTTTTTTCAATGCCATTCGAACCTGTCTTAGAGAGAAACAAATGTTTGTTTACAATTAAAGTACACAAATAGACAAAAAAAATAGTCTTAGACGGACGTCGCTGGTGGCAGACGAAACGCTTCATACTAATTGACACAGAAATATGACGTCACCGCTGTCTATTTGTATTGTACTATTTGTTGTATGGAAAATTAAGTATTGTTTCGGTCACGAAATACTGCGTTTAGGTCCATAGTTGTCATACAAATTTGTTTCTATAAAAGCGCTAGGACATGATGACGACCACGACGATGATGATGAATGCTCTTTTTATTTATACATTATTACAATAATTTGATGGTTCACTATCCGTTTAGCAACACAATCAATTTTAATTAGTCTACACCTCTATTGGGTAGTGTGAAAGATTAAAAAAACATACATACATACATACATATATACATACATACATACATACATACATACATACATACATACATACATACATACATACATACATACATACATACATACATACATACATACACGCCTTTATCCCTAAAAGGGGTAGGCAGAGCACATTAAACGTGCAAAATAGCCACGAAAATATTTTCATGGAAAATATGCAATAATCCGGTCGAAATCGACATTGTGTTATTTTTCGAAGTAACAACCCTTTCTATTAATATGTTCAGGACTATCCCAATATTTAGTAGCGCTACGCTCGTAGCCGATAACTCCGTATTTAGAGCATCCACCCAGTGAATTCCTGATCTATTCCTGGCACTGAAACTGTTAATGCAACTTTTGTGTGTCTCTATTCCTTTCTCATGCTTCACAGTTATGTATGCACTCTTTGTTTCTTTATAGGTGGAATCATTCCACATAACGACCCGGACCTGGTCGGGCACCCGGTCCGCATGAACCAGAGCGGAGTGCTGGTCCCAGTGAAGGTGATAGTGGAATACGACTCGGTCAACTCGCCGCGCGAACACGAGCTGCCCGTCCCGCCCATCACGGAAACGCAGCGCATCGCAGCGCACCCGTGGAAACGGAAAGCTGTCATGTTCATGGCTTTCACATGCGTGGCCGTGCTGTTCGCTCTCGGAACGTTAACCATTATGCACGGCAAGAACGTGGGCAGAGGAGAAACGAGCGTGGAAGCCCACATCAACGCGTCTCTGAGGAAAACGCAGGCGGACTCCTTCAGAAATCCTTACGATTTTGGGAGGAGGAAGAACTGGAGGTTGTTCCTTGGGCTGACGCAGGGCAGGACGTTCGTGCGGCACGTGTTGCTGCCGTCGGGGCACGCGCCCGTCGGCACGGGGCTCACGTGGCACACCGTGCACGACTCCGCGGAAGACTGGCCGTGAAACCGGACAGGTGTACATATGTGTGTTAGTATAAGTCTGCGACTTAGTCCGAGTGAACTGGGAGTATTCACTGTCATTCATAATTTGAAACACTTTGATTTTTGGGATGAAAAGTATCCTATGTTTTAATCCAGGTTTAAAGTATATCTATTCGTAGGATTGTAGGCTTTCAGTATCACTTTGTGGATGACAGTAACTAATTTAACTCCATTGTTTACGAAGCATTCCTCAAACTACCTACTTTCCATTATAAATTTATAATCCAGTCATTTACTTATTTAATGTCGATGAGAACAGAGTATGCGTATAATTTATATTATTATTAATAACTACAAGAAGTATAAGAGTACTTTAGCACTTAAACAGTTTAATGACTATCTCATGTTATAAAAAAATAGTTTTAATGAATGGTAATTTATGTTATGACTGATTACTAGATTATCCCAGAACTATTTTAATGTAAAGTTTTGCAATAGATAGTTTATCTCTTAAACCTTTTACAGCCTCCAGGCTGTAACTAGTAGAGTCGAAAATGACAAAATATTTGAATGTACCTAAATGTGGGTAGGTTAAGGATAAAATACACTCAATAGTACAGCCACACATCCAAGTAGACGTCGCATGTACCTCTGATTCACGAATGTGACGTTTTTGGGCTATTTGGATGTTTTAGCGGTAGATCAAATGTGTGGCTCCATTAGCACCAGAATATAAAATGAAATTAAATTATTTATTTCGGACATCGGGTATCCATATAAACACAAAATTATGTTAGGAATAAGAAATTAATTACCTAGGTTAGTTAAATACAAAATGCTCATTAGAATGCAAATGCAGTTTCAGTAAGGATAGGACCGTCCATCCTTTCCGCGACCACCTTTAGGAGTGTGTGACCCAAAGGGACTCCACTCAGCGAACATCCCTGACGCGCTGCAGCGCCAAGGCAGCCCCAACAGACCTCTGAAGGTTTATGCTGGACACGCAGAGCACTGAGGGTCTTTTTGGTGTAGTTGCTCCACACGTGTATAGTTTTTGGCAGTATGTTTTAAACAGTGTTATCTTCACTTCGCGACAACAGCGTGCAAACCGCCGTGATATGATGCGTTCCCTTTCCATGTCAACATCGTCTTTGACAGTGTCTTTGACCCAATGTCCCAAATATTTAAATGTAGCTATTGTCTGAACAGGAGAACCGTCGAGACTTATGGGCGGACTTAAAAACGGACTATATTTTTTTACCGGTTACGATATTGATTAAAATTGGATGTCTACATTCTAGAGACACATGAATTTTAAGGCCTTTTACACATAAAAAGTCATTTGCAGGAAGTTCTAAAACTGTTCTGTTAATTTCGTCCAAAATTTATAAAGATTGGTCCGGTCCATCATGTGCCGTGTAAAACGTAATGCTTGGGTGCGCGAAGTTAGTGCATTTGAGTGATCTGTTTAGGTATAAATATATTGTCAATATTTAAAGTAGGGTGCTGAAAATAGTTTTTTTAAGGTTTTCATACCTACTGCTTGTGTAAAGTCCTAAGCAAATCGCCTAGTCTTATCGTTTATTGCAAATTATTTCGTTTTGATATATTTTATTTATTTTGGATTGGATTATTTTTGGAGTTTTGGAAATATTTACTAACTGTTAAAGCCTTTACCCACGGCAACGCAATTGTGTGTTCATTTTCATACAAATATGGTCAGTTTTAACATTAATGAGTATTTTAACAGTATGAACACCAAATTTCGCCACATTTCCGTAGTTATGTCGTGAGTAGGCGACCAGCACGGCTTCCGGGGATGTGCTGTGCGGAGAGTGAGGGCTTTAGCCTGCCGGTGTCTGACGGTGACGCGCTTATGACTTTTGTGGAGTCACATGCGTCAGTCGAGGCTCCAGTGTTGCCATCAGCCAGTATGCTTGCTTGTTTGCCACCATGGTGTGTAAAATAAAAAAACATGTGATCCGCAACGCGTGTATCGCTACAACAATTGACTTTAATAATAAAGTTTTAACCGACTTTTTTCCGATCAGTACCCAAATCGCTTCGAGTGTTCCTAAAAAAATTGAAGAGTTCCCTTGATTTCTCCACTATCCCATTATCAGATTCTGACCCGATGACCTAGGGACCACCTGGGAAAGATACCCTTTCAAACTAAAAAATAATTTTCCAAATTGATCCAGTCATTTTAGAGTTTTATGTCGCAACATAAAAAATAAAATTGTGATAGTGTTAAGAGTAAACATAATTTTAAAAGCAAGTCGAAGGGCTCGCACACGGACAGTCCGTACCTACCACTTAATCTCAAATGTATTCCGATAGTGTAAATATTAAATTAACATAAGTAAATTACAATTAGTAAGTTACAACAAATTCAAACAACGTCAATAAAACACGTTGCTTATATCAATGCCTTCCTTTTATTGTTTTTTCTCAACTCCGCTTTGTTTATTTTACGGCCTAGAATACCTAAAACGGGTAACCTTTGAAATGACTCATCGTCACTAGAGTGGAACTGTGTCCTAATACAAGTTTAGGACATAGTTTTGACGCGGCTTTGATTCTCGCCGTAGGTCTGTGCCATAGGCGACTTTCGATCGCAGTAAAAAAATACTTTTACTTGGTATTTGTTCTCAGTATTAAACTATACGAGTAGGTCTGACTTTAGAGCGTGCCAAAAAAATGCATATAATTACACGACCTTGTTGTCAAGCCTTGGTTAATTCTTTTCGAGCACCCTTGCATGTAGCAAAAGTATACTAAGAGCATTTTTTGGGTTTTTCTTAATCAGGATCGTTGATACTATCGATCCATAAGGATAACACTCAATATTAACACACAATATTTTTCTTCTACTATAAAGTGGAAGAAAAATATTGTCCCAAATTTTAAAATGTAGTTTTTTTCTTCCAGTGCGTATATTAAATAATTTACTTTTCTCAAACATGCAAACAAAATTGTCGTTATGTTCTTTATAATGGGCTTCGACGTGTCACGTTTTTTCCGTAGTCAGCAAGGAACCCTTATAGTTTCGCCATGTACGTCTGGCCGTCCGTCCGTCTGTCCGTCCGTCTTCGTCTTAGTTAGTAACCATTTCTACTAGAAAACTGTAATTCGGCGAGTGTATATAAAATAAATCACTCACGCCGACGAAACAACAGAAACTTAAACAAAAATTGCTTGCTGAGTGGCCTAATTAAGGTATGAGACTTAAAAAGCTAATTATATAACTATTTTATACTATACTTTTTCTACGAGTCTTCTGAACTAATTAAACAAACTTGGTATCTATTGAAAATCTAAGCTCTGCTGAAACGAAACGCAGCCAACGGCTTTTTCTTTTTTGTCGTTGATGTCTTTTACTTTTCTTTTGTACTTAAGACGACGTCCTATTGGTCAAATTCATTATAAAATGGCAGGCGTGGCAGTAGTACATATAATGAATTTAACAGGAACACTATCACGGCTAAGTTAGGCATGACTAGTCACCGAGTAATAGTCGACCAACTTAAAATGTACTTAGAAAGGCCAACTTTGTACAAATTCGGCCGACGCAATCATTTAGTTGGCGCGCGCGTGTCGATGTAACTAAGAAAGACTCGCAACTACTGAACCATACCCTGCGCGTGGCCCGACACGCACTTGGCCGAATTTTTAATTTCCATTCAACAATTTGTGGCACAGCATCACGGCGTTAAGCCATGAAAATTAAACTTTGATTTATTAGAGTTTTTATTTTATTTATTTCATTGCATGTTTCAGATAGCACACCTCGGCGTGGAAAGGGGTTGCCAGCCTCATAACTATCCGGCTTCGCTACGCTCGGCCGGCAACCCCTTGCTTCCGGGGCTCTGTAGTAATGTATCTACTATTAAAAACATTCAGTACTTCGCCGAGCCACATAGGTACTTACATGAAAAAAATATACATAGGTACATGGAACATGGAACATGGAACAGCACCTCCTTTTGAAGTTTGTTAATAAAGACTGCATACGAAAGTGTGACGATCCGGAATGGAATATTTGCGACACTTTTTTTTGTATAAGTAACAAGAATTGAAAAAAATGGTAATTGGAAAAAGTTATGTAGACTTTTTTTGGAAAACGCTCATTAGGTGCATACGATAACGACTGTTATGTACCTATTGTGGGTCATTTATTTTGGAAATCAGTTTTCCGAAACCTCTAACCCCGTAGCATTATCACAGGATAAGTGACAAGACAGAGCGTCCGTCACTGGCTGACACCGTTCAATAGAACGAGACGGACGCTCTATCTTGTCACTTAACGCCTGATAAGGCCGACCATGATACGGGGTCTGATTGGATAAATGTATAGGATTATGACCCCAGTATCGCTACCTGTTACCGCCGCTTTAATACCACTGGTTAAGTGGTTACCTTTAGATTGATGATTGCTTCCGTTTTAGTTGTCGACCCACTTCACTACGATCAAGGCTTGTTTGCAACATCATTGAAGACTTCCGGTGGCGAAATAAACACGTACTGTTGTACCTACTGCACGGCTATCACAAGACGGCGCGCGAGCTCTTATTAGAAAACTTAGAACAAGAGGTATTGTGCGAGAAAAATCGAGAGTATGTCGCGGCCGTCTCATGATAGATGTGCAGAAGTTAGACAACGTAACATAAAACGAACCAGCACTCCTCGCGTGACTATTAGGTAGGTACCTAGTCTTTTCTAATACGCATTCCCGATCTTTGACTCGTTCATCGTGCTATCTCAGCTAATTTACATTAGGTCGCTCTATATATGTGTTTATATATGGCACTTATATACAGGACCTACATTTTGTAGCAGGCCACTTGTTTCTAACTAGGATCTACTTATTCATGTCACTTTTTAAAACTGCGATTTCTGGGTTTTAACTCACCAAAAGGAAAGAAACTAATTTTGTCTCCTGGCTAACGGGCCGTAATAACAACAAGAACTATTAAATGTATGGCCGCCAGAGCTCTTTTTACGTGTGTCGACCAATACCTAGACGCCTACACTTTCATGTCATTGACACCTACATCGCTAGCTGTGTTTGATCGCACCTTTTATTATAGGAATTGTCATTATTTTGGTCTTTGAGTCCATATTTTTTTAGTAACAATTTATTTACTTATGAACTAGTGTTAGTAACAAAATAGTTAACTTAACAGCAAATTAAATTAATATCGGTGTGACTCTGGGCACACACCGGAGCATGCGCCTCGTCTTAATAGGTATGGTCAAGGACTTTCATTGTCGAGCTATTCAGATGTCAACTAATTTTGGTTTATTAATAGTTAAGCTATGAATTATCCAGTATAAAGTCAGTGAACTCTAAATGGCTCAACAATGAAAGTCCGTAACTGTACCTAACGCATTATCGGGCAGTAAACCTGTTAACAAGCGAACTCAGGGTGCTTTTGGTAAATACTACAACGTACCCTGCGCATGAGTGATGCCACCCTGCTGCGCATTATTGCGTGAAATCCCGTCAGGCCTGCCGATTATTTAATAATTTAAATAATCGGCCAAATGCGAGTCGGAAGAGGGTTCCGTACAGTACTCGCATGATTTGTAGCTAATTAATCTTTATTTTGTGGCACGTCAAGTTATTCGACTCTCGCTGATCAATTCCCCAATTCCCATCGGGAAGCTGATACTGTTAGAGCACACATCTGCATGAATCCTACCGTCAGCTGCAACTACACCGCACATACTATCATCCCCAATATCAGATACCTTGCTGTTATTTGTCGACCAAAAACTGGTCTGGCGAGCTCATATCGAGGCAGTTTGCACATGGCTTCGCAGACTAATCCACGTCTTTAAAGAACTTCGTCACTCTGCGACACGTGACATCCTGTCACAGGTAAAAAAGTCTGCGCAAATCTGTCATTGCTTATTGCAATCCAATATGGGGCGGAGCCTTTAAATCCTTTATTATTACGTAACGCAGAACGCGCCCAGGGAGCCCAATCCTTCAAGTTAAATCTTTTTAAACGTAGAAAATACCCAACTATACAGCTGTACGCGGATTCAAAAGAAATCACTGTCAGACACTTGGCCGTTGCACTAAATCCGAGAGTCGCACAAAAAAGATTGGGACACGCGGTTTCTAAGACCGTGTTGTGCTGCCAAGGGATCTAGGCTGTACAATAAAGTAAATAAGGCAATCTCTAATTAGGTACACATTAAATAAACACGATCTAAAACACAAACTGCAAAATTAGCTCATACTAGTATGTCAAACGTATGACTCCACTGAGGTTCTCCTTTCACCTCACCAGCTCGGAAAGGCTTGCTTTATCGCTCAAAATCTGCGCCCAAAAGTCTATTTTATCCGCTAGCGTGGAAAGTGTTTTTGAATTTCGAACGTGACGCTCTATCGCGTGATCTAACTTTTTTATAGATTTTAGTGCAAAAGATATAGGGGTACATGTATGAATTTTAGCGCCAGCTAAATTAGCGGAAAAAGTGAAATATGCGTATTTTTGAGCCTTTGTCTACCCGTCAGCACCTAACAATACTTTGCACGGTTTTAATGTAAGTGTGGAGACTATTTAATGATGCAAAAATGTTAATGTTACATTTAATAATTAATGCTTTGATTTTTATGAAATGTAAGCAATTCTTTATTGAAAATGAGCATAAGGTCCAAACGACTTTCATTACCTTTACAATTTTCCTCGCGGTGATGAGGTGGAAAATTGTGTTTCGCTCGACAGCAAATTTGTTTAGCGTCTCGTCCCTTAAGGCTGCACATTCGAAATTTTCGTGAAAATGAGTTGTTTTGTAACCGTTTTATACATTATAACGTAACATTTTTGCCGTCGGAAAAAATATATCATAATCTGCAAGATATGCGACGGGTCATAGTTTTCGTAGAAATCCATTTTAACAATAAAATTAGAGAAAAATAAATCTAGTCACCCCTATTTTTTCACTTGTAACCATTTTACTGTTCCATTTTTTATCAGAATAATATGACATTTTATAACTTTCTTCATACAATAATGAACAAGGGCATCATTTTCGTACTTTCTTAATTTTCTTAAAAAATTATCTCGTTTTCTGAAATATTCCTCCAAAGTTCCTACGCCTCCCCGTTTTCGTCTATACGGTCAGTGCGGGACGAGACACGTTGCATGACGGACCTGTGTCAATTTGCGCTGCGCCGAAATTTTTAAATATTTGTGGAAATTGTGGACTAAGTATATTTGTTGCATAGAGTGGACAATCCGTTTTGTGATTCTTATAGTAGGTAACTAATAAAAATTTGCGTATAGTTTAGTTTTTAGTGACAGATAATTTTGTTGCATAGAGTGGACAATCTATTTCGTGGTTTGTAAAGTAGTAGGTACTATAGACAAGACAGCTGACTGACCATCCGTGCACTTTATGTGCATTGTAATAAGGTTCTTGTATAAATACAGGATGGTCAGTTAACTGTGTTGGCGTTTGTACCTAATTAAAATTTACGTAGGTATAGTTTAGATTTTGTTTTTAGTTCAAGATGGGAAATAATAATAATAATAATAATAAATTCTTTATTTCAGGCCAGTTTGCCCATAGATTGTTAGTAACATACAAACTTACGATACTAGAGTTAGTACGTCTTAGCTTAGGTCTCACTAATTTTTCAATAATTATTTTGGGTCTTTGGGGTTAAATAAGCGCAGGAGGAAAATACGTAATATCAAGAAGTTTTACAAGAGAAGAGGAAAAAGAATTCACAAGTAAATACCTATTCTATCAAAGTATCAAATATCTAAACAGTATCAAAATTGGGAAATCGCTAAAACCAGACATTTTATTAGTAAATATATTTACAATATCTATTGCTTAGGAGCATGAACAATTATAGAAACAATATTGTTTTATCTGCTCGTATTAATGACTGTCAAGTGTTAATAGAATAAGTTCTAATAAAAATAGTGGGCTTGGCAAATATTGTAAGTACCTACCTATGGGTTGCATGCCAACTTTAAGTTCGATACAGAGTTATTATTTGATATGAAACAAAGTATGGTTAACGTACAACTAATCTATAAGTATATATTTACCCGAGGCCGATTTCTGCACAGTCAGCATAATATAGTTAGTAGCAGCCAAGTTAGCCAAATATATCGGAACGTACATTCATCGAAATAGTCTTTGTTACTATAAGTAGGAGTAAGAAATGTGTTAAGATATATTTGGCTACTTTGGATGCTACTAACTATCTGATGCTGACTGTACACGCCATCATCAACAAATCAAGGAAGTAGAACGTAATAAATATACCGAAAATTAGTTTAAAACTTAACAACCTTACACTTACACAAAAGGTAACGGACAGACAGACACACTTTCGTATTTATAATATTAGTATGGAGTATGGATATGGAAGTATGGATAGTATGGATTATATGTCTTTCCCGCTCACGGGAAAATGATGTCCCGGACCTTTGGGAGGCGTGCGTGGAGCTCTGAGCCAACACGTAGAGGCCCTTTTGACAATTTAATGAAATGCAAGGAGTACACCAAGCGGATGCTGTCTCTGCCCGTGTCATGGGACGCACACAGAAACAGCACCCGCTGGGGTGTAAGAGTCTATTGCTAGTTGATTGAATCTAAATAAAACGGGTTATTGGGTGAAAATGATGGTCTAATAGCTGGGCTATTGGATGAAACATCGGACGCCTGCCCAATAAAACTGTTTCACATTTTATCTCTGGCAGACGGTGACACGCTAACTGCTAGATGGGCCCCTATTAATAGCGACATTAAAAAATGGTCTAAGGGCAACAGTAGGTATGGATTATTATTATTACCTTTATATTTTTTTCGCACTATCCGTCTCTCTCTTATTAGAATATTTAGTAACAGAGGTATAGTGCGAGAAAAATCGAAAGTATGTCGCGGCCGTCTAGTGCTAGGCGTGCTGAGGGCCTACCGCGAAACGAAACCGAACTTCGTTTGTGTATCTCCCTCTCTGTCGCGCTTGCTAGTTCGAGCGACAAGGACAGTTATTCGAAGGAATTTCGTTTTCACTAGCACGGCTAGCACGAGACGGCCGCGACATACTCTCGATTTTTCTTACACTATACCTCTCTTTCCTAATGTTCTAATAAGAGAGAGACCGATAGTGCGAGAAAAATCGAGTGTATGTCGCGGCCGTCTCGTGCTAGCCGTGCTGACAGAACTACACTAATCGTAAGTAAATAATTATAATAGTAAGGACATAATTTTTGAACTTAATCAATTATGTAATTTATGTATGACAAATATCACGTTTCAATTAAGCATGACGAATGTCACTCACCCACGTCTACCCTTGCATTGGTAACGATGCGCGATGACGCGTCTGTAACTTAATCTATGTAACGCTTAATAAACGACGGCGGGTTGTGCGACTTGCGCGGGGAGAGGGTCGAGGCTCCGCCCATACGCTCAAGGACTTTAGCCGGTATACAAGCCTTAAAAGCCTCGCTGTGCTCAGGATTTTACTTTTGAACCATTCGCTTCGTTCATGATTCATTCTTACGATCCTTCAATACAAGCACTTGCACCAAACAACGACTTCGCAGCCATGCATAGCAAATAACTATTATTTTGTAGGTAGCGACTTAACAACTATGCTCGTCGATAATTGTGTTTGTCATGTAGTGTAAGTGAAAAAAAAACCCGTACCGATAGGTACCTACTAATAACTATGACTCTCATTTTAAAGGGGTTGAAAATAGAACAACTGTTGAAATCAAATAGTAGGTAAAGATTTTAAAAAGACATTTATTTTTTATTTTTACACATTTTCACTGTATAAATAATAGAAATAGTCGGTCGCTTAATTAATTAATATGTATTGCACTGTTTACAAGAACTGTTATTTACAAGGTATAGAGGTACTTAGTCTTATTCTTATGCTCACTACGGGTGAAACAGCACTAGTCTGACCTCAGACTACGTATTCATATCCTAGACGGGTCTAATTATTTTATGCTTGAGAGTTAAAACAGTTAAACTATGTTTTTGTGAAGCTATTTTTAGCTACCTCTAACATCATTACACGGAATTTTCAACTTTCGTCCTGCCGCCTCCCCTGTAGCACATTTCAAACTTATATGTTTTTATGTTAAAGATATTGAATCAGTTTCATTATATCAAATATACCGCGTAACCGTGACCCCTATTGAAACGTCACGACCCTAAGAGCGCGCGACGTAGGTACATATACCCTGTTCCAAATAAGATTATAAAAACGGAATTTAAACTTTCGTGAGACATGTTGAAATAATACTTATAATAACACGGTTCAACCATAATAAAGATATTTATTAATAAACAAATTACATATACAAGAATTAAACCGGTGAAATTGAATACGTGAGTAATTATTAGTATTATTATAAAAACCGGCCAAGTGCGTGTCGGGCCACGCGCAGTGTAGAGTTCCGTTACTTAGTTGGCAACTAAATGGTGCGGATGCTTCGGCCGAAGTTGAAGGAAAGTTGGTATTTCGAAGTACACATTAAGTTGGTCGACTATTACTCGGTAACCAGTTATGCCTACTTAGCCGAGATAGTTTTCCTTTTAAATTCATTATATGTTCTTGTGCCACGACTTTTTTCACATTCCCAGTAACTTGACACTAACAAAAATTAGGGCTTTAAAACCCAACATCACGCATACGGAACACTGAGTTGAAAAATGTTTCTTAGAGACCCATAATAATTTTGAACAAGCTATCTAACGATACCCCATACCATGGGATTAAAGAGAAGATTTTTTTTCCAAAATTTTATTTTACCGTCTTGTTGGCATGATTGATTTATATACCCATGCCGAATTACAGAATTCTAGTAATTATGCTCACTACGCTAAGCCGCAGACGGACAGACGGGCACACGGACACGGCGAAACTATATACTTTATAAACTATATACCTACATAATTTCCTAATGTCGTCATGCGATTTCAAGGAAAACCATCGTAAAACGTATAAAAAAAGTAATTGTTTTGTTTGAAAACCACTAAACGATCAAAATATGAAAAACTTCGATGTAATCTCGATGTGATAATGTACCTATTAAAATCACTTAAAAAATACCTACCTATATGATCAACAACAACAATAAAACATAGTAGTAAATTAGCTTAAAACCACCAAACAGTACTTATATCGGCAAATATTTGCACTCGTGACTAGATTTTGTTCAGGTCCAAAGCTTAAGAATAACTTTATTTTACAAACGACACTGTTACATAATAGAAAAGCGATATCCGGTGAGTCCCAAACTAGGCTAAGCCGTATCTTGGAACTCGTGGAGTTATCAGTTACACCTGTTCTCTATAATTAGCTACGTGACAGAGGTTGTGTTAAAAATCGTGAGTTATGACAGACATTTATCACCTATTTTAAAACATTAAACAGCTAAACTTATAAATATATATATTGTAGTTTATTACAAAAGCAGGTAGGTAAGCGAGTGTATTTGATAAGATCTTATAGCTAGATAAACAGTCTATTTGAACATATATCATTTGCATCACACAAAAAATGTATTCTAGCGGAAAACATGGTTGTCCAGGTGAAAATCACCACAATTTTCATACAAATCGGGGGACAATTTACGTCCGCTGGGCAACCGGTGAAATTAGGGCAAATGAATATTTTTTTAAACAGTTGTCATGTGGTTTCACGCTGAATTTTTGTTTGTAATTCGGTTGTATTTTTTATTTTCATATTTATCTTTTTTTTTTCAATGTTTGTTACCTCAGAACTCTGTCATTGATGAGCCGATTCGTATTTTTTTTTTGTTTATACCTATGCTTCTAGGTGGGTTCCATTTTTTTCAAAAATTCAATAGTATGATGGGATGGGATGATGAATTGAGGGCCTTACATATTGTCCCGGCAGTTTTGGGATCCAGGGGCATGCCTAACAACATACTCAAATATGGCGCTGGCTGGTATCCGAAAGTGAAGTATTTTTAACCGACTTTAAAAAAAAAACAAAAAAAGGAGGAGGTTCTCAATTCGGTTGTATTTTTATTTTTTCAATGTTTGTTACCTCAGAACTCCGTCATTGATGAGCCGATTCCTATTTTTTTTGCATTTAAGTATATAAATACTTCCAGGATGGTCCCATTTTTTTCAAAAATTCAGTTGAATGATGGGGCCATGAGGAATTGAGGGAACTCCTCAATTAAATTATGCACGCGTGTAGTATAATAAAAAATACCATTTTGGTATTTTCTATTATAACTCGTGTATTTACACTCGGAAATCATAAATTTGGTAAAGTGGAATTGATGATGAAGACCACAGATGACTTATGGAATTCCTCAATGATGTACTTAAAATTACAAAAGTACGTCACAGATTCTGATAAGATTCCGTTGAAATAGCAACTAATGAAGTGCCAAAGGTGATCCTTGTGGAGTCGACGGAAGACCTCAAATATTATCGGGCCACATACAGTGATTGGGTTTTTTTCTCTAATAATCAACGCATTTGCTCTCGGAAATCAGTTCATGTGGTAAATTGGAAAATACATGTGGAAATGTTCTCGTGGCTTGGCGGAGTACTAAATTAAAGTCGGTTAAAACTTTGTTTTTAAAGTAAATTATCTTGTTATCTCCTTTTAAACAGCAAATAGTAGAAACGGGAGGATACTAAAAAGTTGATTCACCCAAATACACTTTCTCAAGAGCGTTCCTATTTGAACGTACTTATACGACTTAACTGTTATTTATTTTTTAACATTGTACCAGATCCCATACCTAACTAATTTGATAAAAGACCGAGTTTTACAGGGTTTGTCGCCAAAACTCAATTATGCGTATACTGTAGGTTGTCCGAGCCCAGGGCGAGGGTCGTAAGCACGCTGCGGCGTTGCGGGTTGACGCCGAGGTTCTCCCAGTTAATCCACGACAGCCGGGCCGTCAGGTCTGAACACACAAAATAATAAGGTGGTTATCAAACAAAGTAAAAATCAATGTTAAAACCTAACAACTAATTACTTAAATAATCACACACACGCACACTACACTTTGTGACCTCGCACAATTTACACGAATAAGTAAGTCTTTATTGTATTAAGCACTTGCTTGCTAGTTGAATGTTGATAGCGTTCAAATCTACTTAGATTTGAACGCTATCAACTAGGTATAAGATAAGAGTCCCAGTGCTTGCTTCATACCGCGCTAATACTTTTGATCAATGGGTGTCACATATTGGGTAATAAGGTAACAAACATTGGGACGTTTACCTCATGGTTTGCATTTATTAATAACTAGCTGTACTTGTGACTTCGCTTGCATGGTAATGTGTTGGGAATTAACGCATTTCTCCTCTTGGACATAGGACACATGCAGTTCTTATTTTAACCTATCAAGTAAAACGTAGAGCATAACTATTTTAACTAAAATTACTGAAACGTTTTCACTTTAATTTATACTAATTTCAAACAATAATTACGATTTGAAGTAATGTGAAACGGAACGTGATTTTAATGCAACAATCAGCGTCTGGTGACGTCACTCCTGTCCAAAGTCAAAACTTAGGCAACTCTATGTCTAAGGAGAATGGCGAAATCATCGACAATACCGATGGGGCCATACCATACAAAGATTGATTGATTGACATTGACATCTAAGGACGAACCACGGACAAACAAATATGGCGAATGACACACATGACTGACGTCACAGTAACTCTAGATCCGATTAGGCACGAAAGTTTAAATTGGCATATACCGAATCATGGCACATACCGTACAAAGCGATTACGATATAATTATTTGTGGCAACTATTTGTGTGTTAGATTTAGTAATGAAATGATATTTTTATAACTGTTTTCTTTGTAGTCGCTTACGAATAGACATAAAATTATCTTAGTGTCTTAAATTAAGTATATGTACTCAATAAGTGAAATGTAATATTTCTTTTGAGTAAATAAATGTCTGAACAGAAATTGACTGGTTGTAACAGGAATTTTTGTCTATAAATAATAGTATTTTAATTCTTTTTATACTTTCGTGGTCTATTCTACACGCGATTTTTTCAAATGGAAGCAAAAACGAAAATATTGCATCTTCCCTATTCTGTGGCTGAATGTCAACTTAAAGGCGCGAAGTGCGAAATAGAGCTGAACGAGAGAACAGTGCGATGCCACGCCATAAAAAAAAGAAGAGTCAGACGATTGACGTTTGACGTTATTTTGTTGAAATTTGTTGATATATTTATTGAAATTACACCTTAGTACGGGTAAGTAATATAAGGTATAATAACTTATACTTACGCTTACTTACGCTTACTGTGTATAAGCTTGTTTAGTGTAACGTTCATTGCACAATGAACGAAAGGTATAATGTCAAAATATATATTTTCGTAAAGTATAACGGTGTTTATTTCCGCTCTAAGGGGCACAAGAGAACCCTAACCTAACCTACAAATAATACCATTGTTAAGGGGACTTCGCCTCCCGAGCCCATTTTGTGATTGGCACCGCCCCCCCTTTCTCCTATTTCTAGCTGCCCTAACCTAATATTCTGTATTATAGTATTATAGAAAAAACCGGTATATAATATGAATATATCAATCAATCACTACGGTCAATTGACCGTTATTCCTTATAAAAGTATTGGTTTTGTTGTTATAGCTAACGTTCATTATATCTTGTGAACGTTATTAATATGAAATTATATATATATATATTGTTGTTATATCTCGTGGGACGCACCCCCTTAGTACGAATTTAGCGCATATTTAAGTTTCCATATCAGAATCGATTATTTTTTTATTCTCTATCGTTTAGGTAGTATGCCTTTTGTGAAGGTCTATCACACACATCGGATCAAAATTATTACTTAGTATTGGATAGCTATGGCAAGCCCGCCATTTTGATGTCACTGACAGTTGCCAGATATGGCAGCTAGTATTTCAAAAAGAAGAATGAAAAATGTAATGAGGTCAAATGTTTCGGAAATGTAATTATTCGCCGCTATTGAATAGAACTCTCCTAATCGGAAGCTAGAATAATAATGTGCTTGTAAAAAAGTTTCATGTATTTCCCTGGATCCTGGATCATGCGTGGCTGATTGATTTTGAAATACAGGGGTTAATTATAAATGTAGATGTAGATGATAACAGAAAGAGGTAAATCATTGTTAAACTTACCACTGGTATTCCAATGTGCTCTGTCTGCTTTAATTTCTCCCCTTAAACACTTCTCCACGTACGTTAATGGGTCATAATCGGCTTCCAAGACCTAAAATAATTATTCATTTATTACATACAAAATGTACAGTTTAACAGTACGGAAAGAAAACAAATTTTTGCAATGCATAACATAAATTTATAAATAATAATAACATTTAATCCACAACGGAAGACTTCATCTGCCGAGTTTGCGCGAAACCAGTACCTTTTTGTTAGCTTACGTATTCGGTTCCTCACAGCAGAACTACTGGGTGGTTGAGTCACCGCAACTGAATGTAAGGTTCACTGTCCACGATGTCTTATTTGAACACCTAAGATCGGTGCTATAATTGACGCATATGATGCATCGCGTGTCTAACTTGGACTTGTAGATCCGAAAGGGACGGATGCTCGACATGGGTGCTGGGCATGGCTCCTTGAGACTAGTAGACACAATCGGAACGGATGGTGGACATGGAGACCTCCCTCCCTGAAACTAGTAGAGTCGAAAGGGACGGATTGTGGACATGGACGTCGGACACTTGCCAACTTGAGACTTAGTAAACCCGAACGGGACGGATGGACATGGACACTGACCTCCCTGAGTAGAGCGATGTAGGCGATGGCGAGCCGCAGCGTGTCGATTTTGCTGAGCCGCTTCTCGTAGGGGAACGTTGGCACGTGCACTCGCAGTTCGTCGAACGCCGAGTTTATACTGCTAAAGACACAATGTCACACCCACGTTTTAGCAACTGCTGTTAACAGGTATCAGGTAGAGATTTTACAAAATAAGCAATCGACAGATTTAAACGTTCTATCTCATTAGATCCATCAATCAGATCCACTGTGTATCACGTTAAAATTCATCTATGAACATTTCGTTAAGAATTGTATGCTACTAACTCTAAGTGTGCCAAAGAAAGCCAAGATCTAGAATTTGTAGAACGGACGGGTAGAGTTTTAAGTCTACGCAGCAGTGGCAAACCTCCTACTCCACAAGGAGAAGGAGGCTTGCCACTGCGCAACAGATCTGATAACTTTTTAATACCAACACTGAGCTGTAAGTCTTAGCAATCAATCACTTTAAAACTCACTTTTATGAAATACTTTTGGTAGGTTTGGTATGTTTTATGGCCGTACCGTCTGTATATCTCACTTATCTTCATTGTAACTAATTAAAGGCGTTTCTATGTGGGAAGACTGGGATTGAGAGAATTATAAAAATAGTAAGTATTGCAAACGGCACGCAAGCGGCAATAATACGATTACAAAATTAAACACTATGACAAAACAAACGTATGATCTATATAATGTCTAAGTATATGTAGGTGGCTGGCAACTATAAGTTGATATAATGGTGGTAGACCAAGCAAACAAACGAGCATTCTTGCCAGTTAATGCACTTGCGAGTGAAATTTCCCGAAACAAAGTTTACAGATCTTATCGCCTAGCAACAAGCTGTACGGTCACATCTCAAAAACAAAAAAGTGTTTTCACATAAGAATGACTAAGGTAACTGACAAATATCATGGCATGGCCCATCCCCACACTCGCGCGAGTCGACGCGACGAGGCGAGGCCGAGATACATTGACGTTATTACATTGACATTCACGTTCCGTGGATCCCGTCATCCAACTGAATTTTTGAATAATTTACTTTAAAAACAAGTTTTAACCGACTTCAATTTAGTACTCCGCCAAGCCACGAGAACATTTCTTTTCCAATTTACCTCATGAACTGATTTCTGAGAGCAAATGCGTTGATTATTATAGAAAAAAACCCAATCGCTGTATGTGACCCGATAATATTTGAGAACTTCCGTCAATTCCACAAGGATCACCTTTGGCACTTCATTAGTTGCTATTTCAACGGAATCTTATCAGAATCTGTGATATACTTTTGTACTTTTAAGTACATAATTGAGGAATTCCATAAGTCATCTGTGGTCTTCATCATCAATTCCACTCCACCAATTTATGATTTCCAGATGTAAATACACGGGTTATAATAGAAAATACCAAAATCACTACACGCGTGCCTAATATAATTGAGGAGTTCCCTCAATTCCTCATGGATCCCATCATCCAATTGAATTTTCAAAAAAATGGGACCCACCTGGAAGCATATACTTACAAACAAAAAAAAAATGTATGAATCGGCTCATCAATGACGGAGTTCTGAGGTAACAAACATTGAAAAAAAAAAATACAACCGAATTGAGAACCTCCTCCTTTTTTTTGAAGTCGGTTAAAAAAATGGGACCCACCTGGAAGCATATATATACATACAAACAAAAAAAAATACGAATCGGCTCATCAATGACGGAGTTCTGAGGTAACAAACATTGAAAAAAAAATACAACCGTATTGAGAACCTCCTCCTTTTTTTTAAGTCGGTTAAAAAGTAACCACTAGGTTACTTTAAAAAAAAACAGATTTAGGGAAAGTACTAACTATCCCTAAATCTGTTTTTTTAATACCTGACGGTAACCGTCTATAGTAAGTAGGTTCCACAATAGGTACCTAACCCTATTGTGGAACCGTCTAACGAATACAACGTTCGATAATCACGATTTTACAAAAAATGTATTTTATCCTTAAACGGTAATCAATCGGATCCTTTAGGACCCTTTTTTAGGGCCAAGGACGGTTAGGCGGTGGGTGCCTACGAGTAGTACGAAGCATGAACATAAAGGTGCAAGTAAAAGGGTACCCATTGGGGCCGGACCTCAGCATCCGTCGGCGTTCGCGCACGTTCGCGGCCGCGCGCTGCACGCGGTACGGGGAACCGCCGCACTGGTACTCGGGCTCCGTTGACGCCTCCAGCAGGACCTCTGTCAAACAATACTGATATTTTCATGGGGTCCTATACTCTTCGTTTTCGTGATCGACCACAAACATCGACCAACTTCTGAGGACACACCGCTGCATATCTAATTGGACTTTCGCAGACAAACACAAAACAAGTATAGTTATCCTGGAACCCAATTTTAGCCATTGAACTAAATATGTTTACAAATAGTCGCGGGTCGCGATGCAGTTTTAGTATAAAATTATGGATATTTAATGATTTTCGTTGCTTAAGTAAGTATTTTACTTAAATATAAAAGTTAGCGGTGACTTGTGAGCGCGTCCAGCGGCTCGTCGTCCGAGAACTTCATGTCCACGTACTCTCTCTGCCGCTGTGTCGACAACAACTTACCAGAGTGCAGCTGTCTGGTGTGCTGCACGTAGGCTGCGAGCGGGAGCTGCAGACGGCCCCGTGCCGCCGCGTACACGCAGGACGGCAGCTCCGCGTTCAGCGGCTCGTCGTCCGAGCCGTCTGCGTACGCGAACTTCATGCCCGTGTAATCCAGTCGCCGGCTGTCGCTGAGGTGAAGACAATATGATTATTGTTATACATTGCAAGACGCGTGTAGTAAAACAAAAAAATGGTCTTTCCTGCAATCAGTTTAGGTAAAGTCCCTGGGCGACCGAGCTCTGTTCGGGTGAAAAGATCTTTTCCACCATGAGACCCAGCTACATTGATTCGTCGCCCCCGTTAGCCCCTACATTTCAAATTTATTTGATTACAAATATATAGCTATGCCCTTGACTGTTAGGACTCACATTTAAGGGAGCGACTACACCAGTGCTTAACGCTGCGTATACGCGTTGACGTGTATGCGTCACGTATTCTTCATACATTTTGCTGCGTTTTACGGTGCGTTAGCCAATCAAGATTTCAAAAACTACTGATCAATAGGAAAACAAGAAAAAGTTGCAAGGGAGATTATACAAAATTATTTCCGATTTGTAAAATCCTTCCAGTTAGTTAAAAACATAATTATCTAATAGCAGTAAATAACCATAGCAGTCGGGTCAGGTGCATAGTCCAATACTTACAGAGCACAAGCATGGTCGGTGCGATCAAACTAGTACCTCGTGTAAATAACTATTTTGGAGATAGGTAGAATGTTAGCCAAATAAGCTTAAATTTAAAAGAGCTTTGAAAAAGTACTTACCTACTTCAAACACTTGAGCGACAAATGCTTACAGGTGAATGCCACTCAAATGTTTTAGCACGACGCTCTATGTGTGTACATTATGCAATTATATTACTCAATATTTAAATAGGTAGGTACATAGTTAAAATTAAGATTTTAAAGTGTAAAGTGTTAATATTGTGATAGGTCGTTTTTATAGAGACACTGATTTTATAGACAATCTGTTAAAACATTTTTGCAGGGAAATGTAATAAGTAGATTAAGTTTTATATCCTAGTATTTAGTAATAATAAATATACATAAATTATTTAGATACAAATAGTGTTCGTTTAATAGTATAGGATATAAATTACCTGTTCTATGAACAGAAATATGTTATATTTTGCAAAGGCACTTCACATATCTGTACGTTAACAATCCTATCTCACTCTAAGATTGCACAAAAATTACAGCTAACGTCATTACTTAGGCAGTGGACCTTCTGTACCTTTAGATAGGTACTATTAATTGTTCTGTGATAGTACTTAAACTAGCGTACCTATATTTGTTAAAATGTATGAATGAATGATAGACAATGTATTCAGCTTTCATTTATTACCCCATATGTGTACTTGTATCCTACGACGTCATTACGGGGGAGACCTTTGCATATTGTCCCGGCAGTTTTGGGATCCAGGGGCATGCCTAACAACATACTCAAATATGGCGCTGGCTGGTATCCGAAAGTGAAGTATTTTTAACCGCCTTCAAAAAAAAGAGGGGGTTTTCAATTCGGTTGTATTTTTTTTTCTATGTATGTTACCTCAGAACTCCGTCATTGATGAGCCGATTCGTATTTTTTTTCTTGTTTTTAAGTACATGCTTCCAGGTGGGTCCCATTTTTTTCAAAAATTCAGTTGGATGATGGGATCCATGAGGAATTGAGGGAACTTTATTAGGCACGCGTGTAGTGATTTCGGTATTTTCTTAATAGATGATTTCCGGGTGTAATACACGAGATATAATTATCTCGTGTATTACACCCGGAAATCATACATTTGGTGGAGTGGAATTGATGATGAAGACCGATGACTTATGGAAAATTGGAATTCCTTAATTATGTACTTAAAAGTACAAAAGTACGTCACAGATTCTGATAAGATTCCGTTGAAATAGCAACTAATGAAGTGCCAAAGGTGATCCTTGTAGAATCGACGGAAGTCCTTAAATATTATCGACCCACACACAGCACTAAATTGAAATCGGTTGAAACTTGGTTTTTAAAGTAAATTATTTAACCAGTACTTATAATTATAGGTATTTGGCTGTTTAGAAATTGAAATAAAGAGAAATTAAAACAAATATTTTAAAACTAGCTGTACCTGCGACTTGGTTTGCATGGTAATGTGGTGGGAATCAACGCATTTATTCTCTTGGACATAGGAAACAAACCTAGCTATTTTAGCTAAAATGCCGTTAAAATTCGTCTTTATCTGTCACTGATATTTAAGTAGGCTGCAGTATTAAAGTTTATAGTAGTATAGTCTCTGCATATTTTGAATACTGTTTTATATTAGGTAAATAAACAAAACACGTGATGACTGAAATGGACTTGAGTCACTCCGACTCTCAGGAAAAGATGTGTTTAGGAATTAATAATAGATAATACTTTCGAGTAGGTACCCATTGACCGGTAAGTCTTTACGCGGAACATAAGATCTCTTTTTAATTAGATATCAGACGGCCAATTTATATTTTGTAAACTATACCTAACCACTTAAGTTCTATAACCATAACGCGACCCCGAGAGCCTTTGTCATAATTATTCTGTTTTTTTTGTACATTTATTGGAGAGTAAAGTGTATATAATGGCATATTATGATAAAAGTATTTTCCTGTATATGTGTGAATTTCTGTGTCTATTCTATATTAGCTGAATGTTAACTTAATGGCGCGAAGTACGAAGTTATAATACCGCCTTAATACTAACGCGATTGATAATTAATGTTTATCAATGGCCCGTTCTATACCTACTTATTTAACATATTCTGTTTATTGCTGATACTTTTAAATATAAATACTGACAAAACAGTATCGTGACAAATACTCAGCGTGTCTTGCAGAAACTTAAATAGACTTTTTGGCTGAACACGTGAACAGCGCGATGCCATGCCATTAAAAAAAACAGAAAGAGAAGATAGTCAGACTTTTGACGTGCGATGTTCAGTGATCGTAACTTTACAAAAGTAACAGACACTATCAATTGAAATTGTTAATTAAGGTTAATATATGACGTTATTAACGCTAATATTAGCATTTAGGATTGAAATTCTTTATACCAATTCCGTTAACAACACTACGCTGCACCAAAAATGCTACAAAAGTTACCATCACTGGTGATGTTATTCTTGAAATTTGTTGATACATTTATTGAAATAACACCTTAATACGAATTTACATGCGTTCCCATATAAGAATCGATTATTTTTGTATGTTTTGTCGTTTAGTATGCGTTTTGTTAAGGTCTATCAAACATACCGGATCGAAATTATGAATATTGGATAGTTAAGGCAAACCCGCCATTTTGCCGTCACTGAAACTTGACAGATGGCAGCTAGGATTACAAGAAGAAGAAATGAAAAACTTAATGAGGTCAAATGTTTCGGAAAATTAAATAATCGTCGCAGTCGGATAAAAACTATTATATCCTAATCGGAAGCTAGAATAATAAGGTGCTAATAAAAAAGTGCTAATAAAGAAGACAGAACAATGCTTAGTTTCATACTGGCTGATTCTTTTTATAATTCAGAGATTTATTGTAAGTGTAGATAATAAGAAATTTACCTTAAGGGTGGTGACGTTGAGGAATCCGCAATCTGCGTTCTGGCGCCTGACATACTTTGTGACGGTCAACACAATATGATAAAACCACTGATAAGAAACTATAACACACAAGAGTCCGCAGGCAGCGCTGGACGATATGAGCTTGTGCCAATCGAGTAAATTAATTTTATAGCACGGGGGGTTGGCAACGTCTTTATGCGACAAACAGGGGTAGGGAATCCGCTGAAGCCATCTGAGCCCTTACTCCCGCGGGTAAAGTTTATTTTTGTTTGAGATTAGCAGACGCTACCCCTGGGTGGGTGTCGCTGCCTCCACCGAGGGCAGAATGGGGCGGGGTTTGTGACGACCGGTTAGCAGAGGGCTGTAACTGCTAATTGTTTAGATTCTAACTATCACTATCTGTCATTATCAGGATTTGTATACAAAATTATTTTATCATTTCACTTCTTGGCTCCATTCATCTATATATTTTCTTGTACTCCTACAGGTTTTTTATAAATAATTCCTAGATATCAAACAAGGCGGACGAAAGTAAGTTGTCTTAGTAAGCCACTTAAATTGTCTATTTCTAGGTTGAAAAGTAGGTGCTTGGTACTTCTACTTTCAGAACAGGAAAGATGAAAAATATTTATCATACCTGGTTTCAACTTCAACATACTTTTAACTCTAAAGGTATTTCATGTCCCTCTGTTCAGGGTAAAATTTTGGCCGGTGTCCGGCGGAAGTCCGGCCGTTCTCCTCTACAGAGCTGTTATTCTGAACGCTTCCTTTCACCTCACTTCAAACGTAACCAGTGTAAAGACTCAGATTCTGATTACGCTTAGTTACCACGAAACGCGGCGTTAAGATATACCTACTAAGAGTACTAGGGGTGACGTGTGAGGTGAGGTAAAAACAAGTAATAGAATAGCATAGCTGGTCGTATTTCTCAAGCGATTCTCGTAAAATTTTGTGAGTAGGTTCGATAATTATGTTTTTTTGTCGACCGTTCAGGTTTTGAAAACTTTTCTAATTTTATATTAAAACTAGCTGTTGCTCGCGACTTCGTCCGCCTAGAACTTGATTGTATTAAATTATTGTTGGCGGAACCTCAATTATCGCCGACCCAAACAAAGTTCTACCATCTTAAGGGATGATTTCTAATATAAAAACTATCCTATATCCTTCCAAGGGTCTCAACTCATCTGTACGAAAAATTTCATCTAAATCCGTTCACGGATTAAGCGTAAAAGGTAACAGTGCGATGAGAACATTAGTTTAAATTGCAAAATTTCAATTGAAAACTCCGTTTTTACAAATATAATATCTTAAGAATCATCAACAGACGTTTCTGCTTAAATTGTATATTTTTTCAGAATTAAAAAAAGCTACATGACTGGAAATTTTTGCTTAAATCCGTCCAGTAGTTTTACTCACGTTAGTTCGGGCTATCTGTATAGTTTTGAAAGCAAACTTATCTAATGCTAAAAGACGCAGAACTTTCCATCTCCATCCACCGTCCCCATTTAACGGTGTTAGAAAATAAAATATTTTGATTGAGCCCCTTTACCCCCTTATTTCAGCCCTTTAGGGGGCAAATAGATCTACATGTTATAAAAGAAACCTGCTTTCATGTTTCTAGCCACAGTTTAATATTAAAAATCACACATTACTTAGGTATGTGAACTTTCAACCCCTATATCCCTTATCAATGTTTTTGACTGTACATTAGGAGCTTGTGGCCAAAGTTTTAAACGTCTTAGAGATGTGCCAACCCGAAAATATCTCAAACCGAATTGAACGGTTCGACTTTCTATGTAAACCGGTTTCAACCCGGGTTGATCAAACCGAGTTGCTATGACGGTCCTAAACGTATTAATATTAATGTGGTATTCGGTTTGACCTGTCCGAGTCGATCCGTGAATTTAAACACCTACTTGTTCGGGTTTTAAACCTAAACTAAACTGTTTATAGGTTATTGTTACATTTGTGAGCGTTACCTCGGTAGCGCCATAGAGTAATAAGTAATTATAAATTGCTCACTATATTTCATTCAAAATTAAATTGCAAAACAAAACTACAAACCTTGTTGCAACGAGATAAGGTCTACTAATGGTCGTCGTCGTCACCCGCCCACCTGTTCGGGAGAAATCGGGTTTATTCGGCTACTCATTCGGTTTGCCCGCTCCGGCCCAGCCCGCTCGCGCGAGTCGCGCGCGTCGGTTCGGTTTCGTTGGCTCGGGCCGCTGTCGGCGAGCGGGCTCGAATGTTGCGGTTCGCTGCTCGTTATAGAATCGAGTTAGTGGACTAACAAACCGGGTCGGTTCGACTTTAGCTTGACTCGGTTTGAACCGGGTTGGCAAACCGAGTTGACACATCTCTAAAACGTCTAACTAAAAACGACATGATTCCCATACAAACTTTCAACTCTTTTTAACCCCCTTAGGGGATAAATGTTTGTAACATCGCGTAATCATTTGCTTTGCTTTTTAGTAAGATACCTTCATACAAAGATTCAAGTCTATAACTTTCCAAATGAACGATTTCCATACAACGGTTCGACCCCTATTTCACCCCCTTAAGGGTTGAATTTCGAAAAATCCTTTCTTAGCACACGTCCATGTACTGTAAAGAATATATGTTCCATATTTCATGCTTATATCGTTAGCGATTTAGGCTGTGCGCTGTCTGTCAATAGATTAGTAACGAAGAGTTTTATATATATAGATAAGAAACTTGGTTGTCTGGAAGAGATCGCTCGCGCGATAAGACCGCCTGTTGTCTACCTCTACCTACATGTTATTGTATTGTTTTTCTTTTTAACTGCTTTGTTTGTGTGAGGTGTGCAATAAAGAGTATTTGTATTGTATTGTATTGTACTTGCGATGTCTACAGCTGACAGATGTTAATGAGACTGAATGGTAATGATTTTTAAATAGATACTTATTTCCAAGTTTGCTATGCATAATGAACAACAATAGGGGTGTACTTAGGCACATACGGCATAGTGTTGTATTTTCTCGAAAAAATATAAAAAATGTAGTCAAATGGATTATTTTGTATGTAATCTTATCAATCTCATCACCTTCTGGAAAATCCATACCACTTAATTCTGAAGTAAATATTGTTTTCTTCATAATAAAACTCCCATACAAAAACAAATAAAGTATTACCTACCCATTACACATGTCTAGTAATTTAGCGGTAATAATGCCTGGCAAACACAAAACAAATACTTAACGCTAAATTAAAGCATTTCCTAACTTATTACCAGTGATCCTAACTTTTGTAGCATTTTTGGTGCAGTGTAGTGTTGTTAACTATGGTTAGCTATTATGGACCATAGCACCAGCTAGCTCGATTGGTTTTATCGTTACTTTCTACGGCGAAAATGTACTGAAACTTCGTAGAATGTGACTATAAAACTTATCACGCCTACAGGGCCTATAATTGCACCATAATTTATATGTCCACAAACGTAGTTTTTTGAGTTTTGGATTTTGACTCGGGTAGGCATCCTGGATCACGTATTCCTGGGTCTCAGCTGATCGCATGCGGAGCGCTAAATCTTGGGCTATTCGAACTACCGGGCTGCGGAAGCAGGGCGGATTGCGAATTAACAATAGCCATAAATTCTCCGGAACGGTCACATGTGTCTCGGCTAACCATGTTAATAGCTGCGCTAAGCGAATTCTGAACGTCTTATTTTTTTTTGCAAAGGGATACTGAAGTTATTTGTGCACAAAAGTTGGTTACTTTCTTTTCCACGAGCCGATAGTGTGGGAGGGGCCCGTTGGATCGATGCCCAGCGTTCCCGCCTATTGGCGAGCGCAGGCGTGTTGCTGACAGCTCCCATTAACCACACTCCAACAGCCTTCCACTTCAATGCCGCAGATGTTTCTGTTAGGAAAATTTACCTTACTATCCATACATTGAATCTGTCTTGGAAACTTTATTTGCACTATGCCGTCTTTTATGGAACCTAAAATTTAACACATTCACAGCCAGGCAGGAACCCGCCTAGCGTAACGCCTTGCCCACGACTTTGGTCTTAAGCGACCTGCGGCAGCGTTTTATCTGTTCTTTGCGCGGTCGAGACGCGCAACGCACTGTGGTTGTTGGGATCACCGCTGCCGCAGGTCGCTTAAAGACCAAAGTCGTGGCCAAGGCGTGAGCGCTTTCCGCTACTGAGCGAAAATCCCACGGGATCGGCTACGAGCGTAGCGCGTAGCGATTCTTGGCAGTGAATGTGTTAGGCCGGGAAACAAGGCTTTTCCTAACGATATGCTATGGACACATAACTGTATGTACCTAGACGAAAAAGTACATACTTCGTGTTTTTTTATTGCGTGCATACTTCGTGTTTTTTTATTGCGGGTAGAAGTTGTTGAGTTAGGTAGGAGTGTGGGGCCGAGCCGGGCCGCGTTTTTTTATTGCGTGCATACTTTGTGTTTTTTTTATTGCGGGTAGAAGTTGTTGAGTTAGGTAGGAGTGTGGGGCCGAGCCGGGCCGCGTAGATAACGTTCCAACGTTGTATGAAATTCCCAATGCCTGTTGGGTTCCTAGCTACAGAGCGGAAAAAGCTGCCACGCGCTACGGGGTAGCACACATAGCGGTGCGTGGCCTCAAATGCCAAGAATGGGTACGCTAGGCTAGGGTTCCTGGAAGTGAAAATGTTATTCAAAAATAAACCTAATGTTCTCCACGTTTCTGGCGTGTTGCACTGTCAATTGTATCTAGTACTCGAATGTATGAGGTTATCATTGTCTGCTAGGTTTTGTAATAAAATAAAAGATCCGAATATTTGAATTCAGGGTTGGCAGTTTGCCGACACACTATTTACACTCACGTCTGATGTCTCAATACGCACATTTGTTTCCCAATCACAGTCGATAATCGTAGTCTAAGAGCCCACGACACTAAACCTAGTTCGATAAGACTACCAGATAATATTTATATATATTATATGTATATGTCGAGGAAGCGCAAGCCGCGCAAGAGTCAGTGTGGTACTGCAGAACCGGTTGGTTCCGGTCTGCGGGTCGCCACACCGAGCAAGGCGCTATGTGTATCGCGCCTGCATTACACCGCCACGGCTGATGATGTGGTGGAGTACGTTCGTCAGAAGACCGGCTTCTCGCTTAGGGGCCACGCCGTTTCGTCGCCTAAATAGTATTAAGTATTTGTTGTGTTTAGTTTCGTGACGCATTGGTTATTACTGTAATGTCTCGTAAATGTAATTGTCAATAAATAAATATAATTATAATTAGTCACGTCACTAATGGGGAAACACGAAATAGCGACGCTGCAACGCAAAATGCCTGGCAACGCAACTTAAAAAAATATTAATTTATAATTATCAACTAATTCTTATTCTTGCTGTAAACTACTTCTTGCTTCTTAGTACCTATTCAAACCTTTTCAGAATCATTTGTTAAAAGAAACCGGGTGATTGCTGACAAAACTGAATTGAAACGCTGAATACAGCTGCGCGGAGGGACGGACGGATCTTCAATCGGTGCAGCAACCACTTTTTCCCTGCTGCGCGGAGGGACGGACGGATCTTCAATCGGTGCAGCAACCACTTTCTCCCTGCTGCGCGGAGGGACGGACGGATCTTCAATCGGTGCAGCAACCACTTTCTCCACTGTTTAGAAAATGCAAGCAGTGGTTTATTTCCACAGAAATGATCTTTGGTGTTTTTGGAAGATCAATCATAGTGATACCTAAATACGAGGCGTAGGTTTTTTTTACAGTGCAGCTAGGGAATGTAGACCGGTTTACCGGTATTTTACCTAAACACGAATTATTAGTAAAACTAATTTCAAAATCAAAGAAAAATTCAATAAATGTACCTACGCTCCGAGCCGGATTCGAATCGGCGACCAAAGACATGTACATGGCCCGTCGTCGCTACTTATTACTAGTACTTGATGTTTTACATATAGTACCTATCAGTAAAGGTATGAAGATACCAATACCTTAAAGTCCATTCATAGCTTTAAATTAAAACTCCGGATACATCTTTTTAATGTACAAATTGGTCGTTAATTACTCGTTGGTGTTACTTATAATCTTATAAAATAAGAAATGAATCTGTGGGTAAATAGGTACTTACTTTTACTGTTTACACAAGTACAATCCGACTGTTGCAGTAGGCTGTTTACTTATCTTATTGCTGCGTAACACAAAGCTATATTTTTTTTTATTTGTATAAGATCACGTTCATTGTAATAGTAGTTTTACGCTTGGTTATTAATTACCACTTTTTTATATGATGTTTTTTATTACGTACAGAGTCAATTACATATTTCAGTGTTGCATGCAAATAAATTCTAATGTCACCCGCTAGTTTTAAGTTCACTTTTGTAACTTTTAGGCATACAGTGCCCAAAAATTATAAAATTGTTTGTTTAGTTTAGTCCTAGTTTTATTTATTTTTGGGGCTCTCCCTGAAAACCAGCGTCTCGGCCCCGTGACATGCTGAGTGAGGCTCCCGTTTAGCACTCTAATATAAGGTTACCTTTTTGATTGCATTTCTTTTTTCCGTGTTTTGTGTGCTAAATAAATGAATTCTTATTCTATTCTTATTCTTATTCAATACCAATGTAAAACGACGTTTGACGCTGATCCTGCTAAAAGCCTCTCACAGTGACTAAATGTGTCTTTTTTTCTTAGCCAATTTCAGTGATTCACTGCTGGGCAAAGGCCTCTCCCCTTGAATGCCAGCCCCCCTGTTCTGTAACTTGTTATAAGCTCACCTCAACGCTCACCAACAAATATAGCTTGACACCGCAATGCGTAGTAACTAAGCGTAGGAAGAGGTCTCATTTCGTGACGGGTCACCGGCAGGGTGAGCCGCAATATCGCGTAGGACTTCCGTATCTACTCGTCTTCCGGCCAACTCAATAAATGCGTCATCCCGCTATCTCCGTCTAAGTCCTGCCTCGTCTCGCTAATATTTGGAGCAGCCCGACTGAGGAGGCCATCTGCCGTCAAGAAGGTCGCGGCCGTAGAGAATTACACTTGGTCCCACTTGCTCTGTGGGTGTGTTCATATGGCGAGTACCTAAGGTGTCCAGGGAAGGCGTAAGCTTGCCAGCCTAGTAGTATTAACAAAAGGGGCCTACCTCAGGTCGCAAGTCTCATGTTAATAATTTACTTTAAAAACAAAGTTTCAACCGACTTCAATCTAGTACTCCGCCAAGCCACGAGAACATTTCCACATTTCTTTTCCAATTTACCACATGAACTCATTTCCGAAAGCAAATGCGTTGATTATTACAGAAAAAACCCAGTCGCTGTGTGTGGGCCGGTTAATATTTGAGGACATCCGTCGATTTCACAAGGATCGCCTTTGGCACTTCATTAAATAGTTGCTATTTCAACGAAATCTGTGACGTGTACCTTTACATAATTGAAGAATTCCATAAGTCATCTGTGGTCTTCATCATCAATTCTACTCCACCAAATTTATGATTCCGGGGTGTAAATACACGAGTTATAATAGAAAATACCAAAATCACTACACGCGTGCCTAATATAATTGAGGAGTTCCCTTAATTCCTCATGGATCCCATCATCCAACTGGATTTTTGAATTGAAAACAATGGGACCAACCAGGAAGCATATAATTACAAAAAAAAAATTACGAAGCGGCTCAGCGATGACAGAGACTGAGGTAACAAACATTGAAAAAAAAAACATTAAAAAAAATACAACCGAATCGAGAAACTCCTTTGTTGAAGTCGGTTAAAAAATAAAAACATTGTATGCGGTTTTGATCACATAATAAATCATAGTTCAAACACGAGAAAATGGAGAGGCCCAAAAAGTTGCCAACCAGTTTGGCGGTGGCTAATTAACATCCATCAAAAACTTTATCATACTCTAAATGCTGGTCCAAACGGGGCCAAAACGTGCTGCTCCTATTAATTATCAGGCAATTTCGGCGAGAGTTGTAATTTGTAGGTAATTTTGGAAGCTGTGTCGGAGTCGGGCCAGTAATTGATTTGTCGCGGGTGCGCGGCCGGCACGCGGCGGCACGCGCGACCACGCCCCGCACGAACATGTTTGATAGTTTTCGCGTGAGATCTCTTGTCGGTTGAATTATGTGTGATACATACCAAGAGCCTTGTTGAACGCATGTGTGCACAACTGTGTTCTCGAGTGACGCGACCCTTTAATTGCTTTGTCGAATGCCAACCGCAGGGCGCGGGGAGTGATTTTATCAATCGTGAAACTACTCGAGTATGATGCTTCTTGAGATACGGACAATGCGAAAAGATTTCCGTTTGGTTTTAGTCAGTTTGGAATAGTTTAATAACTCCAACCTTTAAACCGACATTGTCATTTCCACGAATAATTTCAGATATGAGTCCATCTTTTTAATACTAGATTTAATGTAAGTAGGTATTTGAGAAAGTAACGCCGGAGAAAGTCGAGAACTTCAGGTAGATTTATAGGAATTAAGAGATAGTGGACACCTGTGTGGTGTCGGGTTAGAATTTCACCACCCCCTTTCTTCCCGTGGGTGTCGTAAAAGTCGACTAATGGACCAGGGTTGAAGTGTGTTGTGGGCGATGGGCTAGCAAGCTATCACTGCAATACCACATTTTGTCGATCTTTAATACCCACATGTATGCTAAAAGTGGCGCTGGAACATACGTTTCATGTGCTCTGCCTACCCCTTTTGGGAATAAAGCATTACGCTGGTTACGCGACCACCTGAAGGAGAAGGTTTTTCTATTGAAGATAACATCAATTCTAGACCCTATTGAGACTATTAGTTGTACATGCATTTTTTTGTTGTTTTAGAATAAGTCTACTAAAAAATCGAGAAAATATCCTTTCAGTTCACCAAGTGGTCGCCAACCGGCACATAAAATTAGTTGGTCGCTAACCGGCGAAATGACACTACCACTGCGACAGCAAAGCGCGCATAAATATATGACACGACTCTTTTAGGTACTAAGGGTAAGGGCTGTTGTCTGATACTTTTGCCCGCTTTGTAGTTGCAGATATTAATGCTGGTGACGGTACTGTTTGTTTTTACCCCGATGAAAATAAATGCGTTGCTGTTTTGTATAAGTACTAAAACTCATTAGAAGAGAAAGAAATGCTCTTCTTCACTTTGTTTTCTATAGGCCTACCAGATGTTAGGATCGATTTCTACAATTTGGCGCGTGAAACTTACCTGAGCATCTGTATGTGCTGATCCTCCTTACTTCGTTAAAGTATCAGATAAGTTCTTAAAATACGTGAACGAGAGTCTAATAAAACCGTGATCCCAGAATCTCATCTCAGTCGGTATAATAAGTTTCCCCTTGATCACTAATAGCAAGCTTTATAAAATATGCACCACATTCCTACTTTGATTGACATCCTTTTGGATTAAAATTTCCCCAATCAACTTTCACATGGGTCTTAATTTAGTTTAAAAAGTCTTAAACCAACATTCGTAACCGCGTTTTAACTTCCACGGTTGGATTTGGTTAATTTATTTATTTGTCTGCATATGGTCTGGTGGGGATTATCCGTGGAGAGCGCACGTGGGGTTGCGCGCGGCGGCCGCGTGCGCGCCACGCGCTGCACGTCGCGCCGCCTCGCGGCCCAAGTGCCCGGAACATGTACCAACTCCTTTGCAAAGTTTTTCTAACTACAATTAATTAATCCATGTCGTGAACTATATCCGAACACTGTCATTAAAGTGGCGGGACATTTCACAAATACCTACCCATTCGATATAATAACAAGGCTTGTAAACCCTCCTTGTAATTTTGAGGATGTTGAACTTCTCTTAAAACTTGT
This sequence comes from Epinotia bilunana, assembly GCA_947049275.1. Classification (NCBI taxonomy): domain Eukaryota; kingdom Metazoa; phylum Arthropoda; class Insecta; order Lepidoptera; family Tortricidae; genus Epinotia; species Epinotia bilunana. The sequence continues at coordinate 34,603,930 of OX346252.1, read as the reverse complement.
TTTCCAAATATAAAATTTAAAATTCTTCCTAAAATTATATACGTTACGTGTCTTATCGTGTAAACAAACACTTCTCGAAGGTACCTACCACTAAGTAAGTCACCACTGAAAAATATCATTCCTAATAGGATTTTCGATCATCCGAATAACAACGTCTACTTAGATCAAAATAATACTAATAATTACACGGTTCAACTCACGTGTTAAATGTCACTACGGCTACGGGCGACGTTTTGTCGTTTTGTTTGAACCGTGTAATTATTAGTATTATTTCAACATGCCTAGATTGTCTATGGATCACACTTGATGTATAGGTATTTTATCGTCATTTCCAATCACTAGTCATTGACTATGTTCATCTTTGACTTCATGTTAGTTTACATGATAGATACATGACACGTAACGATAAATAGTCTTTATTAACTAACCTCGATACCCAGTTTACAACATTACGCCGCTACCGGCGTATCTGAGATATCTACATATCTCAGGAATATCCTTTCTCCAGTGCGCACTTTTTTAAACGCTTAGTGGGCTATCAAGTTAATAAATAAAATAAATGCATGAAAACGATAAACGGGTTTATAAACACTTGATATCTCTGAATGCATTGGCACTGTAACATGAGCTACTTTTCCCAGCTAAAATCAGTGTTCAAGTAGGTACCTATTTATCGCGACCCGCTTAAAGAATTCAACCCCAACCCGTATTTGTCTGTTTGTTGTTTTTGAGCATTTATTATATGCAATTATCAACTAGTCGTCTGCAGGCCCTTTTATTTCAATCGATGACACAGGTTCCCAAACTCTATCATCATTTGAAAACATAACAGTACTTTTCGAAGTAATACCCTAAATAGTAACCTAAATAGGTTCAACACATTTGTATTATAAGAAACCATTTTTGTGAGAAGAAAGTTGGAAAGATTAATTAGATTTTTGAACGTAGCTTAGCGTAGCGTTGAAAATGCCGGAAAAATCAAATGATTTTTCGGGAATTTATGAAATTTTAGTTTTTTCCGTCTTTTTTGGATTTTTAACGAAAAAACCAATAGGTCATTGTGACAACTGAACTGAACTGACACGGATGTCAATGGCAAAGTAAGTATAACCATTCACCTACCCACCAGTATTAAGAAAAATAACCGATTGAAACCTGTTTAAATCGATTTATTCGTTTTTTTTCGGAAAAATTTAACCGGATAATCACATGGTTCTTTTCCGAGCCGATTGGAAAGAAACAGGATTTTTTCCGGAAATTTTCAACGCTACTTAGCGGTTGTTTACTGCGCCTTTGATAAAATATTTTTTGTTGACGAATAGTTGACCGAACTGAAAATAATTTCAATTAAAGTATCTACACTTAAGTATACTTCATTCATCCATTATTGAAGAGCGAACAAAGTTCTATGCTTCAGCTTGTGCTGAAATCGTTCGTCCGGTGTCCGGTGTCCGGCTCCTCTCCAGGTCGCATTTCTCAAGTGATTCTCGTGAAATTTTGCAATCAGGTACAGAAATTATTTGGATAAAGTTGTCTATTAACTGTTTTTAATAAAAATAAAAAAATCGGTTAATAGACAGGGTCGCGAGTTCTGCAGCTCACAGAGCAGCACTGAGTCACTTAGTTTCATTTATTGTGTAACGTAAATTGGCTATACATTTTAGATGGGTACCTAACGTTGATTTCGCAAAGAAATGATTGAAGTAGTGAATTAAATAAATCTCTCACCTGTTTTTTTTTATTCATCTAATAACAAAACACGGTGTGGTAAAGTTTGAGCAGCCCCGCGCGATCCCGTTTATCCGCACCAGCGGGGCCCGGACCCCGGGGTCGCGGCCCTCCCCCTTCACTTCGATGGGAACAACACACAAATTACCCAAAACCAATTGTATAATGTGTTCACGCCATTTAACGAGCCACGTTTTGCATCTGGAGAGCGTTTATTTTATTTTATTTTCCTTATGGTCCAAGTCTGTGAGCCACAGTCCGAATCCGATTCGGTGTACAACAGTCCCCTAATGGTAGTTTGAAAGAGAGTTAAAGTCAAAATGAAAAAAACATTATATATATATATACCATATTGTTTAAAAAACCTATATCCAGGCATGAACTTTTACATACTGGTGGAACAATTTGAATGTAATGTGTCTATTTACCTACCTACGTAGTACAAACGACAACACTGTTAACTGACCATCCTGTGTTTATATAGAACCTTATTACAATGCATTTAAGGTGCACCGATGGTCAGTTAGCTGTGTTGTCGATAGTACATGTCTATAGTTATAAGGGTCAGCGCACATTAAATGAGACGCAGTGCAATGCATGTTCGCACCTGCGATTGTAAAACGAATAACGATGCATTAACTATCAATATGGGCACGAATGTGCTGCGCTGTGGCTAGTCGATTGTGCGCAATTTATGCCTACCGTATAAACTTGTACGTACTTATGATTTGAAGGGCCGTTCATTTTTGAATAAGATATTGCCTTAGTCAAATTATAACTGGGAAGGGTTCTTTGTCAAACTTTGACGGATTACAAAATATGGTACCAACTCACCTGCTTTGGGCCGGTCTCACACTGAACGTAATTCATTCACTGAATCATAATCTGAATTACTCACGAGCAAATAAACGGTACACTTTGCGCGGAATTGCTACCGGAGGGTGTACAGTCAAGAGCACCAATATGTATATAACACAAAGTCTCAAAAATATGTAGGTACACAGACCTTATTTCTGCAACAATAAGGTTGTAGTATACCTACATATATTTATGAAATTTTCAGTGAATACGTGCCCTTGACTGTACCATTTTTTTGCTCTTGAGTGCTCCAGATACTGAATTAAATGCATGAAGTCAGACTGTGTGTCCCACGCTTAGGCGTAATTTTTCAATTAAGGTAATTATTACTAGTGTACCTTACCTAATACCTACTAAACCGTACAAAAAGTATGCGAAGTATTGAATTGAAAGATAATAATCGTTAACAAAACATTTATATATAGGTTATCAATCATTGTAACAAATTAATTAAGTTAATTGTCTTTGTTCAAGTCTGGTTTGGACGGCATTTTGATTTCCTCGACGGCCGGATTCTCTGATCTGGATCGCAACTCCACGTACTTGTAGCGGAACGCCATTGCCGTGAACACCAGTATGTCCAGCACCATCAGCCCCGCGAACAGAAAGAACTCCTTCCACTGCAGAAGAAATCCCCAGTTACACGTGTATTGGACATGAACAGGATCTTCTTTCCCATTGGCTAAATTCAGCCTTGACTAAAAGCTGTCGCACACATATCAACTCGGCACCGCATTGGTCTACGAAGTTGTGAAGAGGCGTAATACGGTGCCAGAATGATCGGTACGTATGGGGCCACCTTTAAAGTCCTACGAACGGCACTCTTTTTTTAGACGAAAAGTAACGGGTGCAATAACTGTCCCCCTTTTATATGTATTGATCAATGTAATTTACATGACGTTTTGTAGAGACAGATTGACTCACTGAAAAGCAATTATTCTCCAACGCGTCCAGAACGCAGTATTGTATTTCGATCTCGATCCGTTCTATTTCTCTCATAATGTTACAATACTATTTAACGTATTATCAAACCGGTGACAGGTGACAGTTTTGCGATATAAACAATCAAAATACTTATATTTATTTACTTATATCGTTCATACAATGGACCCCACCTTGACCAGACTTGATCTGGTCTGTCCATCGCATGGGTGATCTTCGGCGCGGTCGGGTACCCTCCACACTGCCTTGCACAAAAGGCGCCCGATTGTCCCGATGGAGTCGCCGTCTCACCTCGAGACGTTCAAACTCATCTTGGTAAAATAATAAATACCTGTGCGTCCAAGAAATTCCCTTCAACGATGAGCACCACAATCAAGTTGCCAATGGCCACGGTGAGGAGCCAGACGGCCTGCAGCACCGACTTCATGCTCGCCGGCGCCTGCGTGAACGAGAACTCGAGCCCCGTCACTGAGAACATCACCTCGGCCATCGTGATCACCACGTATTGTGGCACCAGCCATAGGATGTGGACGCTGTTCGCTGGCGTGATTATCACGCTCTTTGCGGCCTGGAAGGACACGTTAATTGCTACTTTTTTCGTGACAATGTACAGTCAGCCGCAGATAAATGTTACGCTATTTGCATACAAACTTCTACGCGAGGGGTCAAGTTTATCTGGGCTGACTGGAGGTACCTGAATGCATTATTACATTTATTACCAACCTCAAAAACTATTTAAAACTATTTACTATTGTTTAATCAAAAAACAAAACACCACTATAGTACACCTAACAATGGTTCTATGTAAGTATGTCCGTGTATCCGTCGTGGGTAAGGACCCGTAGTTAAACGTATGTATACATACAATATATACTTATTATTAATTTATTCGCTAGGTTGGTAGAGTGGTTTAGACGATCTTGGTCATTCCGCTAGTAAAACCGTTTGGACCAGTAAGTAGCTATTTTGAAGTTTTCACATTCAAATGACGAGATATATTTGTTTCACATACATGTGATTTAAAAATAATATAGTCTTGTAGGTATTTGGTTGCAGATTTCGTTGTGTGACGTGTGACGTGCACTCAAAACGACGTTGACTCTCTTTCTTCCTCTTTTCCTTCTTTACACCGATCGGTATACAATTTTTTTTTATTACTTCTTTTTATCGTACCACTTTTTTGTTGTCTGAGTTATATAAGTAAAATTACTATTTGTTTATGTATATTTGTCCTTCCATATATATTTTCTACTCATATATTTTTCTGGATTCCAACAGAATACCAGTGTTTTTGTTCAATTGCGAGCAAAGCTACGCACTGCGTTGGAGCCTTTTAGTCTTGCTGCAATGCACACAGTTTATTTCTGTGCATAAAAACTGATTGTTTTATGTTATATTAATGTTCTTTTAAGTTTTGTGTTTTCTGTATTTTTTTTCTCCTATTGTAATGTGTGTGTATTTTAGCAAAACTAATAAATGATTTATCTATCTATCTATCTAGGTACGTACGTAAACTCCATTGGAATCTTCATACAAATTGATTGTGTACACGCCGCCAGTTTGGAACGAGTAGTTAGCCAGGGCGGTTTGCCCAGCTACAACCACATGGAACATGCCTCTATCTATTATTTTCTTCTCCTTGTCGCTACTTTGCAACATTAACTTTGTTCTGTTTTTCTTTGTGTCCATAATAGATATCTGTTCGATACCTCTAATATTCGATAAAAATCTGGAAAGATATATTTGACTTAGTAAGAGTCTACATGATAGAGCCCAGCACGTCTATCATGGGATGGCCGCGACATACTCAGTCACAGGACGGCGCGCGAGCTGTGTCGCGGCGACATAGAGTATCGGTTCCTTTCTAAGGGGGAGGCTACACGGCACGGGCGGATCTCCTGCCGCGAGTATGTGCTCCGAAACCGCACTAGACACACGGAATCCCGCGGCGAGAGAACAGCCCGTGCGTGCAGTATGTCCCTAAGCGTTCTTAACATTTCACAAATACTTGGAAAATCAAGCTAGGTAAAAAAAATATTTCCTATTTTTAGGTTATTTAAATACATAAAACTCCTAAATGTTTGACTATAGAAAACTGCGATGTCAATAGACACACTACCTACAAGCTTTATAACTGTCCCTAAGAGACTAACAACTCGATGTCACTAGAGCGGCCTTTAAACTTGGCGAAATGCAGTACCTACACTATCTGCACTGCACCCACATTCACTGATTAGAGCGAGATGGTCCCCCAATAAGTATACTGCAATACTTAGGCAGGTCTAAACGCCGCTTAACAGGAGTGTTTTTGATGTTTTCGAGTCAGAAATGGGTGACTTTCACCCGAGTTAAACACTACTTTTCATATCGAATACGAGGAAATAAAAAAAACACATACGGAAAGTTAAAAAATATGTTTACAAAGTATACAATTCGAAAACGGCAGCCGCCATTATCGAGACGTCATCAGATCAGAAAGAATACTTAGTCCCAAGAAAGAGACAAATATCTGTCTTGCTCGCGCTTATATGGTGTACTGACGTCACTGACGAGAAAAAAGTGGTGATTTGCGTTTCCGGTCACGTGACATATAGATAATAAAACTATGATTTTAATTTTGAAATTAATAATATATTACTTTTTTTAAACCAAATAGTATAATAGTCGTATTTCCTAAAGTCAAAATTATATAATTAACATATTTTCATAATTTAACTGTGATAGACGAAAATAGCCTACTTATTCAAATATTTTCATACTATTTGTATTTATTATTAGTATTAGTTGAAGAGTGGCTGTATGCGTTTCTGCCTTAGCTCACATGCAAAACTATAAGTTAAAAAAGGTTTGTGGGTGTATTCCATTTGTCACCACCTACCTCATAGAGCCTAGTGAATATTTTAGCTAAATTAAAAGTAATGAATTTACAACATAAACTTATTTTATGTTTCATAAAATAAATTCCATGAACTGGTAAGAATAAAATGATTTCCCTTTGTCAGTGGCGGGGTAAGTATTGATATTTATTAGAATTAGTTCCTGCATAATGCTTATAAGGCGAGGACTAATTGGAGTACACTACTTTTCTGCACTAGAGCAGAAACTTATCACTTTCTTCACACTTTTTAGAACAACAACGACCCACTTTCAGAGCATGAGATATGAAAAATTCATTGCTCTCGCGTAACTTGTAAGTACATAGGTACCTACGACTCTTTTCACCTTCAATTGAAACACCTCACCTCACCTCACCTCTTAATCAAAACATTTGACAACCCAGTGATTTTAATTTCAAATTCTTGATAAGAAATTCAAGATAACTTGCTACAGAAAAGCCTACGCAACAATTGAGTAATGCGTGGAGGGTGGTGTTTCTTATTATTTTCGTTAATTTCTAGAATTACGTCTCGCGATGTCTTGGTAAATGTAAAACAAGGAAAAATAGTTGGTACAGAGGCTAAAACGGTATTCGAAGGAAAGCATTTCTATGCGTTTTATAGAGTTCCGTACGCTCAGCCCCCAATAGGAAAATTAAGGTTCAAAGATCCCGTTGCCCCGAGGAAATGGAAAGGTTACTTAGACGCGAGGCTGGAGTTCCATGGCGCTTGCGCGCAGCAGCATATAGTTCACAAGCACGCCCTGTATGGGACCGAAGACTGCCTCTATGTTAATATATACACGCCACAACTACCGGAAACAAGTACAGATAACTTAAAACCGGTTATAGTATGGATTCACGGGTATGCATTTGCTTCCAGTTTCAGTCATATGCATGGCCCCGACTTTCTCATCGACAATGATGTTTTATTTGTTACTATTACGCATAGAATAGGACCGCTCGGATTTTTAAAAATTAACGAAACTGATTCACACGCTAACATGGGGTTGAAAGATATAGTGATGGCTTTAAAATGGATAAGGAGGAATATAGAGAGTTTTGCTGGCGACAAAAAGAGAGTGACCGTCATGGGCAGCGGATCGGCAGCCACCTTCTTGTCCTGGCTACTGATCACAAAGGCAAGAAACCTCTTTTCAAAGATGATTCTACAAAGTGGGGGATTATTTTCTGCTTCGCTCATGTCATATAATGCAGGTCTAGAACTTGACAGACTAACCCAGGAACTGGTTAAAAACGGTGTTAAGAAACTATTGACCGCTTCTACTCTGAAAATTACATCAGCAACACAAAAGATTTACAATACCATTGATGTCATTAATTACCAGAGACCCTTAGTTCCATTTGCACCTATTATAGAGATGAAATCAAACAAGTCTTTGATAACGATCTATCCAGATGACTTTTTTCGGAGTACTCCAAATTTCAAAATAAATGTACCAATGCTTGTGGGATATAATAGCCAAGAGAGCATTACAGAAATAATACCCTTTATTCACAATCCAGATTATTTGAAAATGTTTTCCAGTATCTTTAAATTTATGGTGCCTTTTTCTGAGGGTTGTCATTACAATTATACGTCAAAAAGATATAAAATAATTGCAAATAAGATAAAGAACGAATATTTCAAGAAGGGTATATCAGAAACGTCAATTAACGATTTTTTAAAATATACCTGTGACCTTTATAAATACCCCATATTCAAGTTTATTAAGCTTCTTTTGAAATTAAACGCTAAAAAAATGTTCATGTACAAGTTTAACTTCGTAGGAACATTGAATGCGGCAAAAAGCACTGCTCTAGCTGGAGCAAATATGCCTATCAAAGGTGCAGCGAGCGGAGATGAAATATGTTACCTGTTAAAATGTGAGCCCATGTGGGAATCGTATGTCAAGTTAAAAAATGCCACCAATGATAATAATAAAATTATGATAAAACAATTGGCAAGATGGTGGTCCAATTTCGCAAAATTTGGTGATCCTACGCCAGTGCTACTACCAAGTACGTATAATTGGCCGGCAATTACTCTAGAAGACGACAGCCTGATGTTGATCGGCAAAGAAAGTAAATTAATACACCCTTGGTCTGACAAGAAAGCTTTCAAATTTTGGGATGATATTTTTAACAATCACTACAAGAATGAGATTTGTAATATTGCACACGATGAATTGTAGTATAAGTTGTAAGTTTACATTGTAGGTAAGTGCATTACTAGTTATTGTAATAAAATTAAAAAGGAATACTTTACCTTACAGCTACACCACCAACCACTTTCTCATTATCATCCATAAAATTATAAACACCCTCGTTACTAACAAAGAAGGAGTTGGCAGTCTTTTCTTTCAAATTAAATCTCCCTTTGTAGTTTACACCCGCACACACCGTATTTGCGTGTCCTTGTAATTCATACGGGAGTTCTATGACGCCATCAGTGGCAATATCCAGTTTTTCGTATGCAGTTAGTGATGGGATCAAGAATTCGCCCGCAGCATTATCTCCCAAAATATGCAATGTTAAATTACAGTTGAAGCCATTGTACACTCTTAGTTGGGCCAGTCCAGCCGATAGCGGCGTGCCATATGTTGGCTGCGAACAAATTGTATTTTATAGCAAACGTTTGTTCAACTGCGGTTTATATATATATAATCCGCAGTTAATATCATAAATAAAGTATGTTATATATGTGCTAATATGTCTCTCAATGCTAAACATATATATATATATATATATATATATATATATATATAAATACAATGTACCTACCAAAAGGTTTAACTCCACAATACCGGAGATGACGAAGGCTCCTGCTGCTAAGAGTCCTCCCCATATCATTTTATGTAGAGGTTTGCTTATAAGCTTGCACCACGTCATGAACGGGTATATTACCTTAAAGTAATAAACACTATGAATATCAAGAAGATTACAAAAGATGTACTTATCTGAACAATTTAGAAAACAATGCTTACTACTTGGAAGATAGGGATGAAGATTAATATAAGCAAGGGATTGAGCACTTGCATTTGGTCTGCTTTGAGCTCCCAGTTGCCGATGTCCTGACGCATTCTGTCCGCTTGGAACGTCCATCTGGAGCCCTGTAGAATCGATAAGTATATTAATTTAACTTTTCTAAGCAAATGAAATAATGTTACCTATAGTGCACACAATATTACCTACAGTGAGTGTATGATTACGCTTATATAGTTTAAGTAAATGAATTGTGAATATGCGTACCTGCTGGTCGAACAGGGCCCAGAAGATGGGCACGGGCGTGAACAGCACCAGCACGCGCAGCAAGCCCTTGACGTCCTCGACGAGCGCGGGCCCGAACTTGTCCTGCGCGTGGTCCAGCCAGTGCGCGCGCTTCTCCTTGCTCTTGGCCGACTTCACTATCGCGTGCTACACACAAAAGTATACGTTTTAATAGTTCTTACAACGTACCTTTTACTATGACATTTCAAGGTCATAGTGATACAAGTCTCTTATATTAGTAACTGCACTCGAAGTGCTAACTAACCAGTTGTGTGATCCGCAGACATAATAAGAGATCCAAATTCTGCGACACCCGTGTTTCATATCCTGGATTATGATCCTAAAGGCGACGTTTTATGAGCCACGTTGCGAGAAAGTGTGTTACTAATTATTTATTTTATTGGTTTATGTTTTAACTTCTTTCACATTCTTATCTTATACGGCTTTAACCCGGTCTACCCTGCCTAAGGCGATTTACCTATTTAGTATAGTAGGTTTTATATCCCGTCACAACTGTTAAAAATATCAAGTATTGTACTTATACAATACATCATAATGTATTTGCCTTATGGTGACTTATGACATTTAGATGTACTCTTTGAGTAATTGATTCCATGGATTATAAAACATACATACAACTCAAGATAAGTCACAATAATGCAGATTATGATGTATTGTATAAGTACAATACTGGATAGTCAATATAATAAGAACAATGAGATACAAATACTAGCTAGTTCTATATAGCTATGCACGTACCTAACTATTTACACGCAGGCTAAGGGTGGTATTCCACTTGTTAAGATATTTGTCCAATGGATACCTATATTTATTTAATCATTTTTTTTTGACGGAGGCCCCATTCCACTTGTCCAATATCTTGGTTCAAGTTTTTATACTATTTGCGTAGGTAATCATTTTGAATTACTCGTAACGTCAGTGTTTCTAGTTTTGATGAAGTTATCCGATATCTTTGATCAAAGACACATCGGACAAAGATCTTGGACAAGTGGAATACCACCCTAAGAGTACACTCAAAAATAACACCCGCGTTTGTTTAAATCGCCGTCAAATTCTTAGTCAAATACAGTCGTCACCAATTTCAAATATATCGTACTACTTGGCCCAGTTAGCTTGGTAATCCCGACGCAATACATGCTCTGACGTTAAACACGAAGTAATTTAACGTGCGGCGTAGTTTTTACCTCAATTAGCTAACATGATAACGTTGCAACGCAGTGGCTGGCCCAGGATTTTGGTATGGGGGGCTGACACCGGGGCTTGGCGGCGTATAGTGTTGGGTAGGACATGAAATTTAAATGAGTTCCTAATACAGCATATACTCGTATGGCACGGTTTCAGGGAAATTTTCTCCTTCGAACGGACCGTAAGCTTGTTTGCCACAGACGTAATATAATTTTTATTTTACGAAGGAGTTTTATACGTTAGTGCTCAAACGCAAAGCTAATTATTACTTCCATAGTCGTCTCGGAGAATTTCTGTAGAGATTTCGAGTCATGTTGTTCATAGTGTCAAAATATAAGTAAGTGAAGTATCGAGTAACCGACTTGAGTGTACGTCCGTGACGATTATCATGACAATTGTTAGCACATGTTTTATTTTGGACATAACGTATAAATAGTCACATTTTACTAGCGACAGTTTATATGTCGCGGTAAAACATAGCTGGGCAGAGGTGCTCAAAAATATTTCAACACGTCCGCCTGTGCCTGTGCGCAGATTAGATGTTGGATGATGCACGTGCTGTAGTTACATCCATACCAACATATGTAATTACAGAACAATACGTACCTATTGATCCACGCGTGTGCCAATGATCTAACTTTGCACCTTATGCTTGTTAGCTATTATTTTTTTGTACTTTCGTAACCATATATGTTCCTACATGTATATTGGCGAAATAGCGTGGGATGGGTTTGGCCATGGTGAATCATTTGTAATAGGGATGATAAATAACATTTTTTTATGATGTCATTCGAGTTTTTGGAGAGGAACAAATGTTTGTATGGGAGCAACTACAATTAAAGAACATAAATACCCAAAAATTCGAGACAAAGATTGAGCTCGCTGGCGGCAGCGCAAAACGCTTCATACTGATTGACACACAGGTATGACGTCACAACTGACATTTGTGTACTAATCGTTGTATGGAAAATCAGGTAAAAAGTACATAGTTGTCATACAATTTTGTTTCTATAAAAGCGTAAGGATTCTATTGGTAGCTATAAATTTACTCTTGGACAATAAAAAAAATGCATACTTACCTATTTTTTCATATCTTTTTATGATTTTAATTATATTTTATAACGAATTTAATTTTGATTGGTTTACTATCCATTTAGCATCACTCACTACGTTATCAATTTGAACATGAGGCATCATGCCTATTGTTTAGGCCAGTGTTTCCAACCACTTACATGCCGGGAACCAGTTATACCTAGTATGAGAATAGGGGCACTATTTACAACCATCTGTTCACAGGCAACCCAGCATTAAACAGATGGGTGCATGTATCGCCTCTATCCGTATCTTAGGCTATTGGGTACCTAGTATGAAAAACGATTCGCGGTTCACCTTCGGCTGTTTCTAAATAAATTAAAAGAGATTGAGTGGATGTCTTTTTCTGGATAGAGAAGTCGGTCGATCGACCACCGACCACCGACCACCGACCACCGACCACCGACCACCGACCACCGCACCGTCCGAGAGCACTGTAGGTACCTCGTGTTTATCAGCTATATCAGCTAAGGGCACTAGGGAATACTTCGCCAGCCGCCAAATTTGACACACGCTGATATTTCGTTACAAGTAAGACCCGCCATAGACGGACTGCTCAGAGCAATTGAGGCCTCATTTAATATGACGACTGCTCTCATGCCGTTGGCCTCGACTGCTCTAAGCAGTCCGTGTATGGCCCGCGTAAGTCAATGAATATTCAGATATTAGTAATTACTTACACCAATGCAAGAACCAACTTGTCCTATAATATTGCCGGCTGGATTTTTTACGACGTATAGCCTTCTACCCGCAACAAAGATTACTGAAAAGAGAAATTATACATGAATTAAAAAATATGTCATCAGATAGCTTGTGTCCTAAAACATAAAACGTTGTGAAAACTTTACTATTAAGGGGATGTCTTGATTCGAGTCGAACACGCCCCCTAGACAAAAACACGCCTATGCCTTCCGCGCACGAGAAAAAGAGATGCAACACTCTTCGGGAATGGCTTTTTTGGACAAATTTCGATAAACCCCTAACTTGGAGAAGTTTTATTTAAATTTCATAAAGTGAGATTTTAGATGAGATTAAATACTATAGATTAAATACTTTGAGTAGGCTGAGTAAAAAAAGGAAAATACAGACCCAACTGGATTTTTTTCCTATCGAGGAAATGTTAAGCAATCATGTATCGGTAAAATCAGAAAAACAATCATATAGTCAAGAATCATATCTCTGAAAATCAGACCATATTGTTTCTTAATCTAGTCAGAGCGGCGTTTCAAAGCACGTGATATTTTGCAATGCACCGCCTTAAATTGCCAAAATCGGAACTTAAACGCCCGAGAGTGAATTAAGAGGCTCATATTATCAATTTTATACAGCTTCCAAGTTGGCATTGCCCCGTTAATACAAAAAGTACTTAACTTATGGGAAAAACGACCTGAGAAACATCAAAATTTCTTGTTGAACTAAGTAACTACTTAAGTCTTATTATTTTTTGTAATAGAATTGCGTTACAAAAAATGGCTTTGTTCACCGAGGTCAAATTCAATGTCTCTGGAACAAAAACTTTTCCGTTCATTGCGCATCAGCATTACATTCGGATTCAGATGCTACAAAATACCGAATACAGAATTTATTGGTAAAATAAGCATTTTGCAAGTCACAAATTGGTATTGATTTCGTCCCAATTAGTAGCTTGACTCATTATGAGTTCGACCGTTTTAGTCCATCTTCTTTTACATTAAAGCCCGTCACTGAAACGCAAGTTCAAAAAATTATTCAATCTTTGAAGTAGAAAGCGCAAGGTATAGATAAACTTTTTTGATAGCTTCGTGATAGCTTCGTTTGATAGCTACCTCAGTAACCGCAGGCAGTTGGTGGAACTCCGTACTGATAACGGTAAGAGTCATTTCTCATAGACCAGTTGTTTTCTTAATTATTTCTCCATTGGTGTCATAGAAAAATACAGATAGGGTAGACCGGTGACAATAGAAACACGTCATGATTGAAACAAGTCAAATTTCTCGAAGACTATAATACCTACGCGAGTGACGCAACACTCAGAACACGCGGTCTGCCATGATTGAATCCTTGGCCAGTAGCATTCGAGCGACGGTACGAGATAGGAGTGTACACGAGCCAAATCAATTTATCGCGGTAAAAACTAAGTATTTGTGCTGTCGTATATTTTCTTATAGCTTTGTTTTCTTTTTTATTTTGACAGATCAAATTGTTTTGGTATTATAGTTAGGAATAAACGAATTTTTATAATGGCCGTTGATCAGCTTTGGAGTCTTTTTTATATGGAATATTTGACCTTAAAGTTAGAAACGTGGTGTGGGGACGGTAGAAACAACTTGCTTGTGGACGATTGAAACGTTTCAATCGTCCTCGCATTTTAATCGTCCCCAAATGTAACCGACTTGAAAATATAAGGTTCTGTATTCGATGCACTTGTTTGTTTTATTAATATTCACTATTTATTTGTGTAGTTGTTGACCTTGTTTATAGATTATGGAAATATCAAGTTTTTTTTGAAATTTCCACACTGCGTGTCATTGTTTTTTTTTATTCGAGATTTTGTGAACATTTGTTTTTAACCGACGTCAAAAAAAAGGGTCTCAGTTTGACCCGTTAGTTTGTATGTTTGTATGTATGTTTGTCCGCGATTATCTCGCGTTAGGTTGAACCAATTATGATGCGGTTTTCAGAAAAGTATTTGTTACAATCTGGAGTAGGTTCTTGTATATAACAATTGGTAATTAACAGACTTAAAAGAAAGCAGGATATCAGTTTGACCCGTATGTCTGTATACAATAAAACAAATGGTTAGTAACTCATGCAACTGTTCTCGAAAATAATCATTTAGTGATTGTGATGATAAACTGATGATGGAAACCATAGAAAGCTACTGAAACTACTCAATAATAATAAAAAAATACATGACAATCACTAAAGAGAATTTTAAATAAAAAAAGAACCACCTTCAATAAAAACTGAAAACTTAAAATAATCCGTTCATGTAGGTACAGATTACATTTGAACGTCCTTTGGAAGTCTGTGCCAAACCTCATGTAAGCTTTTTTTATCGAACAGGCACTGACTTCAAAGTAAAGAGTAAAAGTAAAAAAGTATAGAGGTCGGCCGCTGCAAAAATATAAATCAGAAAGAGAAAAGGGTTATTTTTTAAAATTAATTTGGCATATCGCAAATGTTTTGTTTACTAAAACCATTTAAACACTCTTTGTCACAGGGTAGGTACACGGAATGGTTATGATTGAAACATTATTATAGTTGAAACAAGCACTTTTGTATGAAACATTATTATGCTTGTTTTCTGCAATTTGGTTAAGCTAAATGTATAAGGTAGCAGAAACAAAGAAAACTAAAAGTCGTATACTTTTTTTTCACGAGCGTTTTTATTGATATGTTCAGATCAGCTCATAAATTAAGAAATGTTTATGATATGCTTGCGAACTTTTGATGAGCTCATTGTTTGCCGTGGTAGTGATGAAAAAGATTAAAAAAGATATAAGCACGTTCATTGTGCCGAAGATATTAGTGTTTCAATTGACCTCACATAGTGTTTCAATTCTTTCCTCTTCGTTCTTCATAGTGTTCAAACTCATGTGAGGTCAATTGAACCATACTGCCCCATTCTCTTTAATTCATTATTATCAAAAAACTATGGATTATAGACCAACTAAATACATTTTATTTGGGAACCAGACAATTAAACTTGAATTATTTTGGGCGTTCATCTTTCTACTCATAAACATATAACGGTTACAGGCGGTTAAAGGCAAATCAAATTGTTTCAATTGACCCCGGTCTACCCTATGTTATAGCCCCTAAAATTTTAAGTTTATCCTGAACTATTCATCTTGTATAAATAAACAGGTATAATCGGCAGATTATGATGTCATTAATGATTGGCAAATTATAGCATTTACTAGTGTAAATCATTAGGATTAAAATATGTTCGCCTGTGTATAAATGTAATGCAGTGTTAAGAGGTCCTGGGTTCGAATCCCGGTAAGGGCATTTATTTGTGTGATGAGCATGAATATTTGTTCCTGAGTCATGGATGTTTTCTTTGTATTTAAGTATTTATTTATCTATATAAGTATGTTTATCGTCGTCTAGTACCCATAGTACAAGCTTTGCTTAGTTTGGTACTAGGTCGATTTGTGTAAGATTGTCCCCTAATATTTATTTATTTATTTTTATTTTATTCCGTTCCTGACGATAATCACCGGTATTATCGCATTGTTAGGTAATTCACACAAACTATAAAGATTTATTTTTCACTTCTCATGCTCGAAAAGTGTGTCATATTAGGCTTAGATAGCGGGGCTAAAGTAGCACATTTAGCCCCTAGGGAAAATATGTAACCATTTTATGATTTTAAAACAACACTTTAACGTATTAAATCCACCAATGACAACTATTTTAAAAACCATTTACATTTGCTATCAACTTATCAGAATACAGCTATATATTACAATTAACCAATCAGGAAACAGAATAAATTTCAAATATTAAGTATGAGGTGTTTTTTATTCCCGAATTCTCAATCAGTAAAAAAAACAAACACCGGCCGTCTATAGCCGCGTCCAAACGTGTCCAAACGTCCAAGCGTGATTAGCTGCATGCACGACATAAGTTATAAGATAGAGCGGGATAGACGCTGTCTATCTCGCTTTATCATATGCACTGTATGCTTGTCCGCCGCGCTCAGCCGTTTGGACGCGGCTAATAGACGGACAAAGGCGTTTATTCGTGGTGTCAATATTTTGTATAGGTGTTAAAGCAATTTATTAAAAAAAATGGCGCCAAATTGAACAATCATTTCGCTGAGGTATTTATTCTCGATTGTAAATGGATATTCTTTGTTTTTACTATTTTCTCGCTGTCGAAGTGAAAAGTAGAGTGTATAACTCTGGTCTAAAAGCCATATTACCTACCCCTCGAACTATTTCCCCTCACTTCGTTCGGAAAAATAGTCATCTCGTGCTGATATGGTTTATTTTAGACCCTTGTCATACAATCTACTATTATTTTATCCGAAGAGCCGGACAGGCACGTCCGCACGTCCGTCCGTTTGTCCGTCCGCCTTCGGCGTAGCTCAGTAATCATTACTACTAGAAAACTGTAATTCGGCATGGGTATATAAATCAATCACGTCGACAAAACCGACGAAAAAATATTTTTTTTGGGGTACCTCCCCTAAAGTGGAGTAAAAGGATGTTTATTTTTTCTTTTTAATCCCATAGTATGTGGTATCGTTGGATAGCTTGTTAAAAATATTATGGGTTTCCTATAATTACGATTTTTCAAATTAGTGATTCGTTTGCGAGATATCGGCTTTTAAAGCTCAAATTTTTGTTTGAGTCATGTGGGGAACACCCCCCTTAGAAAGGCTAACCTTCGTACAAATTCGGCCGACGCAACCATTTAGTTGGCGCGCGCGTGTCGATGTAACTAAGAAAGACAGACTTAAAAGTATTACAACTAATGACCAGATATGGCCATACAGGAAGAAGGAATGGTAAAATATCAAACTTGCATGGACTTAACTCGAAATAAATTCTGATCTTGTTGGGTCGAATAACAATTGCACCAAACCATCTTTAAATAGTAAGAGGTGTTCGTTAAAATCTAATGTTTGGAAATCAAGTTTCTGTGGAATGACGGAGCTGCCGGCGCGGCGCCATATTTGGGTAAGCCCGTCAACATTTATGTTTTTGACGGCCTTACTCTTTTAACGCTGATCGGTCTATAATCGTAAGTTGGTGCAACTCACCCTAGATAGGAATATGTTGTATCCATGCATTACATATCCGATGGAAACTTACCGACTGAAATGATCATAAGAACGCCGGGGACTCCGAACGCCAGCGAGTAACAGTCCTTATCCCCGAAGCAGTGCACATTAGTGCGCAGGATCGGCGTGAGGAAGGTGGACACGAGGCTGCCAGCGTTGATGGCGGCGTAGAACAAGCTAAAGAAGTACCCGAGGAACTTCTCCTGCTCGGGGAGCTGGAACTGGTCGCCGCCGAACGCGGACACGCAAGGCTTGATCCCGCCCGTGCCGAACGCTATCAGCAGCAATGCGATTATTGTAAATTCTCTGCAAACAATTGAGTTATGTTAAGGCGATGCCTTGATTTGAGTCGAACACGCCCCCTAGACAGAGACAGGCTGATGCCTTCCGCGCACGAGGAAAAGAGATGTAACACTTCGGGAATGGCTTTTTTGGACAAATTTCGATAAATACCTAACTTAAGAGACGTTTTATTCAAATTTCATAAAGTGAGATTTTAGATGAGATAAAATACTTGATTGTGTCGTAAAATAATGTATCATTTGAGTAGGCTGTCTGAGTAAAAAAAGGAAATTACAGACCCAACTTTTGATTTTGATTTCTATCGAGGAAATTTTAAGCAATCATGTATCGATAAAATCAGATAAACAATCATATAGTCAAGAATTATATATCTGAAAATCAGACCTTATTGTTTCTTAATCTAGTCAGAACGGCGTTTCAAAGCACGCGATATTTTCCAATGCACAGCCTTAACGCTACTTTACATTTGTGCATATAATAAATTATTTTTTAATATCAAAACAATTAATAACAAGAAAATGCTGATATGAGAAATTTGTACCTCATTCATTGCAAACTTTATTGGTTGTTTATTGACATAGACAATTAGACACTATAAAAAGGAACTACGACAAAAATTTTACAAACGAAATGAGAACCTCCTCCTTTATTTGAAGTCGGTTAACAAAATAGAATTGATCAATTGTACAAAAACGTTAGGTACCTACATTGCTTTTGGTTGGAGAGTCGTGTAAAAATATAATTCATGGGCCTTATAGTTTGTAGCTTGTGTGTTTTCTACATGTATACATGGATGGATAAGTACGTACTCGTAATTAGCTGACTCATAGGCATGCACTAGAATCCAAAATAAAAATAAAAGATTGTAGGTAGGTATCTCATGTACATGTTGGCGTTCGGTGACCTATTCATTGAACTTAACCGAGGGACTAGTTATTATAAATTATATGCTATCATCATATAATTACTGACAAGGATTGATATATTAAAATACATTTCACTTGCATATGATAAGAGCGTCTAGTCTAGTCAGCACGGCTATCACAAGACGGCGCGCGAGCTCTCTCGATTTTTCTCGCACTATCCGTCACTCTCTTATTAGAACACTCAGAACAAGAGGTAAGTGCGAGAAAAATGGAGAGTATGTCGCGACCGTCTCATGATAGACGTGCTGCTCTTGAGCGTCTATTAGTCGTGTCGTGCGCACAATCGGATCGCCATGTGTATTTATTTGGTTTAGTGAAGGTTACATTTCTTTGATGTCACTTACAGTACCTACGCTATAAGTATAAAGTTCTCGGCCCTACTATGGTCAGAATTACAAATATGAATAGAAGTGCAATTAATCTTGTTAAAATCAGAATTTTGTATTAGCACTTTGTGACGAGTCATTTTGTAGTAACAGAGGCCGAGTAGAGTATAATCGACGACTCTCAGTCTCGCGTGAATAAAAACATAACTAACTCCATTCGTATTATTAAGTAGCTCTACTCCTGAGTTCCAGAAACATGTGTTGTGTACCTATATAAATTATTGCTAATTTGAATAACTCAACATAAAATTATATACATCTATAGAGTGTAAAGTTATAACAATCATATTTGTATACTTTATAAGTAGTAAAATTTATATAATTGTATGTATTACAATCGGTCCGCATCACTTACAACTGGGGTATGTGCACTGGAGGCATCGCTGTCACCGATATCAGGACGCTGCCTAACGCGTATACCATGGACAGGTACAATATTGTTCTGAAAATAACAACATTCAGATATTATTATAAAAAATCGCGCAATGATCATCCAAGATCCTTACTTTCTTCCCAAAGAAGAGTTTTCACTTGATAACGTTACAAGATCACAGCTCAAGCATATAAGTTAGAAGATCTCATCCAAAATTCATGCGATTGTGACGTGGCCTCGCTTAAATACACACATTATTATTAATACCTACCTAAGGACTGTATCGTTTAGTATAAATACAGATAAAACCTGGTCTAACTGTTGATATGTGTATTATTTTGTGATAATCTGTGCTAGGGGTTTAATCTGAGGGTATTTTTAAGCCATATCTGATATAAGGTTTTATTTTTTAGTTTTTATTTTAGGGACTTTATGACGCTTTCAATATCGTCTAGCAAATTCATTTCGGACAAGCTTATCGAGCTTAATTTGAGACTCTTTTACTGACTCCTTGGTACGATTTTAAGAAACAAAAGGTTAGTAAGCTGCCTAAACATGTTATCTAAGTGTCCTCTTCATGATTGCTCAATTGAGCAGCTAAGGAATAACTGTGGTGAATTTTTATTTTTACATAAATACGGTTTTTCACCCCACGTTTTGGATTCCCTTAAATTTCTGAAGCAAGCGAAATGAGGGAGACAGCTAAAAACCGAAGCCTAAAGGACATTCATGGCGTTGAACCATCACTAGAGCAGGTCGATAGAAACGTTCCATGATAGTTATATTGGATGTCAAAGTCGGAGTTATCGTAAGTAACATACCATATTCTCTAAAAGGCCACCATGCACAGATCCAAACCTTTTTTTAACTAAAAGCAATGATTACATGCCCAGATGTTTCGCTTTACGAATCATGTGTAATTGCGGCTCGCACAGTATGTTTTTTTTGGTGTAATATCGTTTTGTTCGCGCATCGTAAATTTTCTATTATACTCTTATTTATACTCGGGAGAATTGAGTAAATTTTGTCTAAACTATATGCTATACGTCGAGCTCCCAGGACAAAATGTGTACCTTAGCACTAATTAAACACATGTGTAATTTTTAAATAAAAAGGTGATACCAAAAGTAACGGCTAAGTAAATTTCTATTTATAATAAACGATACTGTCTTTAAAGAAACATAAAAAAGTACCTACCTTTATTATTAGCATTAATCTCGCTAGGATGATTGTTATTTTTTATTATTTACTCGTCTGACGTAATAAAAAGTAAAAGGTAAATAAAAAGTAATAAAAAGTAAATAAAAAGTAATTCTTATGTGAACAGCTTACCTTAATCGCATGCTATATATTTCCAACCCGATCTCACCCCCATAGAAGACGATTTCCGGGGAAAAAAGAAATATATCCTTCTCAGAGCAGTTAAAGCGTGAGAATGAGCCGGACAGCCATTACGGTAAGATATTAGTAAGGAAGTATGGTTACCTGAATCGGCCCAGCCACCCGTCCGCGATCATGGCACCCAGCAGCGGGAAGAAGTAGGCGAACATGGTGAACACGTGGTAGATGATCGTCGCGCCGTTGTCGCTGTACCCCAGCTTGTTGCGGAGGTAGAGCGACAGGATCGCTACAAACGTATCAGTTACGTCATTACAAGCATTTCTGGGGGGGGGAGGGACTGGTAAGACACGTGATAATGGGTAGATGATCGTCGCGCCGTTGTCGCTGTACCCCAGCTTGTCGCGGAGGTAGAGCGACAGGTTCGCTACAAACGTATCAGTTAAGTCATTACAAACATTTCAGGGGGAGTGAGCGACTAGTAAGGCACGTAATAATGGGCAGGTGATCGTCGCGCCGTTGTCGCTGTACCCCAGCTTGTCGCGGAGGTAGAGCGACAGGATCGCTACAAACGTATCAGTTAAGTCATTACAAACATTTCAGGGGGAGTGAGCGACTGGTAAGGCACGTGATAATGGGCAGGTGATCGTCGCGCCGTTGTCGCTGTACCCCAGCTTGTCGCGGAGGTAGAGCGACAGTATCGCTACAAACGTATCAGTTACGTCATTACAAACATTTCAGGGGGGAGTGAGCGACTGGTAAGACACGTGATAATGGGTAGATGATCGTCGCGCCGTTGTCGCTGTACCCCAGCTTGTCGCGGAGGTAGAGCGACAGGATCGCTACAAACGTATCAGTTACGTCATTACAAACATTTCAGGGGGAGTAAGCGACTGGTAAGACACGTGATAATGGGTAGGTGATCGTCGCGCCGTTGTCGCTGTACCTCAGCTTGTCGCGGAGGTAGAGCGACAGGATCGCTACAAACGTATCAGTTAAGTCATTACAAACATTTCAGGGGGAGTGAGCGACTGGTAAGGCACGTGATAATGGGCAGGTGATCGTCGCGCCGTTGTCGCTGTACCCTAGCTTGTCGCGGAGGTAGAGCGCCAGGATCGCTACAAACGTATCAGTTACGTCATTACAAACATTTCAGGGGGAGTGAGCGACTGGTAAGACACGTGATAATGGGTAGATGATCGTCGCGCCGTTGTCGCTGTCCCCCAGCTTGTCGCGGAGGTAGAGCGACAGGATCGCTACAAACGTATCAGTTACGTCATTACAAACATTTCAGGGGGAGTGAGCGACTGGTAAGACACGTGATAATGGGTAGATGATCGTCGCGCCGTTGTCGCTGTACCCCAGCTTGTCGCGGAGGTAGAGCGCCAGGATCGCTACAAACGTATCAGTTACGTCATTACAAACATTTCAGGGGGAGTAAGCGACTGGTAAGACACGTGATAATGGGTAGGTGATCGTCGCGCCGTTGTTGCTGTACCTCAGCTTGTCGCGGAGGTAGAGCGACAGGATCGCTACAAACGTATCAGTTACGTCATTACAAACATTTCAGGGGGAGTGAGCGACTGGTAAGACACGTGATAATGGATAGATGATCGTCGCGCCGTTGTCGCTGTAACCCCAGCTTGTCGCGGAGGTAGGGCGACAGGATCGCTACAAACGTCGCACTTCGTTTCAACAGGGCGAATTTCAATAGATAACAAGTTTGTTTAATAAATTATTATTTCTGTTAACTCGTAGAAAAAGTATTGTATGCAATAGTTATATAATTAGCTTTTTAACTCTCGTACCTTAATTAGGCCACTCAGCAAGCTTTGTGGCCTAAACGTGGAAGTCGACTGAAAAAGCATACATTTTATAACGATTGCATAAACTACTATTATTATTATTAGCTAGCTAAATAAAATTCTGCAACTTGGCAATCACACAGCTTTACTGCATTTAAGGATTTTTGCATACCTAAAACTAATTAGTGTGCGATTGTCAAGTCACAAAATTTGATTTAGCTAGCTAATCTATTCTATTATATAAAATCGAAAACCCAGAACGGGATAAAACACGAAGGAACGAGCAAGATAGCGCCTTACAAAAAACACGATCTCCGGCGTCACGTTTCTCAAAAACAACGCAAGTAACACGGGAAATAAATTATAGAATAAATTTTCTGGATATTACCTTAGAATAAGAGCATAAAGGCTCCCGGTTCTGCTGCGTATTTTTTCTACAATCACGTAATGAAATCTCGATAAAATTGACCATTTGAACCGTCGGCCATTGTTCGGAAATGTTTCGGCTAATCTTCGGATCGGTCTCGCTTAATACCTTACGTTTAAGTAGACTCATTTGGTCTCTAATAGTACCTTAAGCCCTGCTTAGACTGTAAAACCACGGTTTGTGATTAAAGAAATGGATTAAAGGGTGCTCCGTCTCTTTCGTACAAGTCAATACGGAGCTACTTATAAGTATCTATTATAAGTGAACTAGCTTCTGCCCGCGACTCCGTCCGCGTGGAACTCGTTTATATCGTAGCTCGATGCAAACTTTCATCCCCCATTTCACCCCCTCAGGGGATCATTTCCGGGATAAAAACTATCCTATGTCCTTCCCGTGGATTCAAACTATATCCATACCAAATTTGTAACAGACAGACAGACGGACACACTTTCGAATTTATAATACTAGCTTCTACCCGCGTCTCCGTCCGCGTGGAACTCGTTTATATCGCACCTACATACAAACTTTCACCCCCTTAGGGGATGATTTCCTGGATAAAAAACTATTCTATGTCCTTCCCGGGACTCAAACTATCTCTATACCAAAAATCATCTAAATCGGTTCAGCGGTTTAAGCTTGAAGAGGTAACAGACAGACAGACAGACAGACACACTTTCGCATTTATAATATTAGTATGGATTAGTACGGATAGAGTTCATTTTAAATAAGGTGGCCGCAGAGTACAAGAGGTTTTAATTACTGCGTTTCATGTTGTCATTTTAATAAATTTATACGAAAATATATACTCTTTTTAGGGTTCCATACCCAAAGGGTAAAAATGGGACCCTATTACTAAGACTTCGCTGTCTGTCCGTTTGTCTGTCACCAGGCTGTATCTCAAGAACCGCGATAGCTAGATAGTTGAATTTTTTACAGATGATGTATTTCTATTGCCGCTAGAACAACGAATACTAAAAACAAAATAAACTAAACATTTGAGGGGGGCTCCCATACAACAAACGTGTTTTTTTTTGCCGTTTTTATAGATAATGGTACAGAACCCTCCGTGCGCGAGTCCGACTCGCACTTGGCCGGTTTTTATTTCCATTCATTCCGTTACGTTGCTAATCAGGGCTCATGAACATAATACAATTGTGACAAATCTCACAACTTTTTACGGTGGAAGAGCTTCGAGACTTGGCCTCTTTTTTACATGGAATATTTTAATGGGATCTCACTTCTTTTTGTAGCTTATTGTGTTATCTATCAATACATACAAACTATGAATGCAGTTCCATTCTTGCTTTTTCTTTTGTTGTCCTAACTTTGTATTCGTATATGGGATTACAAAGTTATTTATGATGTTGGTGATCTAGAAAACTGGACTGAAATTGCATTTTATTTTAGTTTTCCCTTCATTTATACAATAAAAACTAATTGTATTCTTTTGAAGCTTCTGTATGCTAGATTTGCCTTAGACTTTTGATGATCGGTGAGTCAGTCAGTGACAAAATTAAGAAACGTTGACTAGTCATAATTCTTAAACTACTGGTTCAAATTGAATGAAATTTGAAATATATCGTGTTTATACAATGCGTGCTTGGTGACTGAAAATTAGGCTTCTAGTTTTATCCACAAGGAAGTTATAGGGGGGTCGAGAATGGCCTGAACTGCTTCGAGAAAAGGATGGCACGGCAGTGCCACTGTTTTGCTCGACTTGGCGGGGGCACTGCCGTGCCCCCAGATTATATGGCTCCCCCACTATTTATTAAGATGGTGTCAAATGTCATTCATTATTCAACATTATTTTGTTTGTAAGTAAGAGAAGGCGTGAACATACATAAATTTAATTAAATAAATGTGCCTATTTGAAATAAGAATGATCCATCCACGTTATATATAAATCTACTATTTGTATTTATTTATTTACAAATCTTATTCAACTTTACAAAACATACGAATGATAGCCCTATCGCTCTAATTGAGTTAGGGTCTAATTAAGGTCTTAAGATACTTTAATAGTTGAATTAATATATTTAGTGTGTTACCGTATCTTATCAGTATCCTATTAGTTTATTTCCATCCTACGGACTTCAATTTATTTGCCTTTAGTTTTAGGTTCACTTGTGTTAAATAACTTTACCTATCTGGGTACTGAAACTTATATAGCCCTTTGTAAAAAACTAATCACCGCAAGAAATGGACTTTAGGCTAGCTCTTTTCGCATTGCTCATGCCATCCACGTGTCACAAGAACACGGGTAAAGCGGGTTTGTTTGAATCATGTTAATATTGATTGCCATCTCTATGCAAGGCTACCACAAAACAATGCAGAGTGCACAAGTATATCATAGAAATTGACTGCTTCTTATTTGGTACCTAAGTCAACCGTAACAAACAATGCACAATTATATGTTCAGGTAAAATATATTATCTATAATTACTCTCGAGTCAGGGAATCGCACTAACAGCCTTTAAATCAATTATAATGAACTAATGACGCAGTTACTTTGTTATTAATTAACTGCAGATCAATAACCGTAAAACACATTTAGGGAATGCAAACCGGTTAACCGATTACCCGGAACTTTTCGAGCTAGGTTAATAACCGGTTTTGGACACAATTAACCGGTTATTAACCGAAATGAGTAATATTTATAGAATGCCTGAAATTTACAATCGTAAATAACGAATAAAAATTATATCTAATAAAGCATGTAAGTACCTATAATATGGTTGGGTTGGTAAGTCATTATAGTTGTATTATTTTAATTGTTACTCATTGATTTTTAGTAAGTTTATCAAAAGTGAGTTCGAGGGATAGAATAAGACTGAGATGCGGAGTGAATGAAGATGTAGTGACAAAAATTTTGAAGGGCATGATAAGTTGGTTGGTTTGGTTTTGGTAGAGGATGGATGAATGGAGATTAACAAAGAGAGTGTATGAGGGAAAAGTCGATTGAAAGTTGGAAATCCTAAAGAAAGGTCAGGTCAAGATGCAAGAGTATTCAATCGACGGCAGGCTTGGTGAAAAAACGGACATTAGCCGTTGCAGGCCGTCAGGGGATTCTGCTACGAAACACAAGTCATCAGCATACATGATCTCAGTAATCAGTGCATAAAATACCTTGGTGCGAGCCTTAACCCTTCGCATGCCTGGTAGGGTCTGACAGACACGGGCTGTTAAAATCCGTCGTTATATTTTGAAATTTTGAATTTTCCGCGTCGCGTCTCTTAGTAGCTTCGCGTCATTAACCACCCGACATTTTGACGCTGCTCCCGCAGTCGGCCGCGAGCTCCCTCTAGAGCTGGGTCGTTTCGACTTTTCCTTGAAACGAAACGTAACCGTTTTATTTAATTTTAATTTCTGTTTTGAAAAACAGTTTCAAAAATAACTAGTTTCTCCGTGCGTTGCCGCCGTCGCCGGTTGCCAAACGAAGTGAAACGAAACGGTTCGAGTTGCGTTTTCACGTTTTGCATTGCAACCGTTGCGTGCGACTGTCGCCTTCTACTCGTAGCTCCTTGTCATCGTTTTTATAAAAACGGTTGGTGGTTCTAGCCACAAACTGATTTTCCGTTACTGTACGAGAAACTGTTTTTGAAAACGCTTACGGGATAAAACGCCCAGCTCTAGCACCCTCTCGATGTGGACGTGCGTAAACTGCGCGCGGGCCTGAGAAACCCGACCAGGCATATGGCGTAACATTTTATCGGTAAGTACATTTACATTGTTACCCGTATATATTTTATATTGTTTGTTATTTACATTGTTAAACCGACCAGGCATACAATGTGACTTTCGTTCTCCAGGCATGCCAAGGGTTAAGTCGAGCCAGGTTGAAAAGGCTGCCATCCGTGCGGAAGCGTATGCGGACTTTGTAAGATCTCTTTAACTACCACCGCAAAGTATAAAGCAAACAGAGTAGGTGCTCAGACGCATTCTTGCTTCACCCCACAGGAAACGGGGAAGGTCGGTCTGTTCACCGTCTACGCAGCATTGCATCTCGTCATGCAGGAGTCTAAGAAGTGTCACAAACTTCTCCGTGTATCCGAGCTTTCCTAACACCAACCATAGGGCTTCACGAGGCACGCTGTCGAAAGCCTTCTCTAGGTCAACAAAGTAGAGGGCTGACGGCCCTGTTCTCTACTCTTTTCTTGCAGTTGACGCACAGAGAAGATCGCTTCGCATGTGCCTCGGGCCGGTCGGAAGCTAAACTGGGTTTCAGGCAGGATCTTTTCAGATAAACCCTTTAGGTGTCTTAGAAGAACTCTAGCAAAACCCTTTTCAGGGGCTGAAAAATAAATAAGGGGCTGTAAATTCGGCCTGAAGATCAGCGGCAATAAGACGGAGGTGATGTCTCTGGACACACACGAACGCGAGTCACTGACCATAAGGCTTGATGAGGATATGCTGAAGCAGGTGGATAAATTTCGATATTTGGGGAGCACTTTACAGCGCTGGGTGCAGTGGATGTTACCATCCAAGTGTGACCTTGATGCCGAGATCAATAGCAGGGTCGGTGCTGCAGCTGCGGCATTCGGCAAGTTGTGTTCCAAGGTCTTCTGCTCACATGACCTTAAGTTGGCCACTAAAATTTCAGTGTACATGGCATTGTGCTGCCAAACCTCCTATACTCTTCTGAGACGTGGTGTGTGTACTGCCGCCACATACGCGCTCTGGGTCGTTTGCCTGCGATCCATCATGAAGATCAGATGGTCCGACAGAGTGCGAAACACCGAAGTCCTGCGATGAGCCCATGTCGGTGGCATTGAGGCCTATCTAATGCGTCGGCAGTTTCGGTGGTGCGGTCACGTGTCTCGTATGGCGGAGGTGAGAGTGGCGAAACGCATCTTCTACTCTGAAATCGGAGGGCAAGCGAAAGCAAGGCGGACAACTCCTCAGGATCCCGGGTGTCCAAAAGCGACATATGAAGAGATGGAACATTGAGCCCTCTCAATGGGATTGTTTGGCAGCACAGTGGTCAGAATGGCGCAGGATGGTGAACATTCAAGTTGACGAGTTCGAGGATCAGCGCAAAGTTAAACTTGACAATAAACGCGACCGGTTAAAGGCCCGCCCACCTGCTGCCATAGCATATAACTACCAGAACGGCGTACTTACGTGCCCGCAATGTGTACGGAAATTCGCCGCAAGGATAGGCTACATAAGCCATCTTCGAGCGCACGAGCGCCAAAACGCTGAATAGGAGTAGGAGTGGTCGCCATGGCCGAAAGCGGTCGGATAGATCATCATCATCATTCAATCGACGAGCATGTAGAAGAATGAGAGAGAATGTAAGAAGTATATCGATATAAATCCATGATATCTGGCTAACAATACTGTTGGATAATATGCCTCTAGAAGTTGTAGACAATTTCTGCCACCTTGGGCCCACAGTGTCAAACAACCTCTCACTTGGCGTAGAGATCAACTTTCGCATTGGCAAAGCATCCACGTTGTTCGGGAAGCTCAGTACAAGGGTATGGGATAACAGCTGACTGTAAATATGAAGATGATCGTGCACGAGACATGCATCTTGTACGATGCTGAAACTTGGACATCGTATACAAAACAAGAGCGGATATTGAACAGCTTCCACATGCGATGTCTACGGCGTATTCTAGAGATCTCATGAAAGGATCGTGTTACGAATGAAAGGGTGCTTCGCGCGTTTCCCCAGCATTATTGCTATCTTGAAGCAAATACGTCTTCACTGGCTGGGGCACGTGCAAAGGATTGAGCCCTTTCGTTTGCCATGCATAACTCTCCTTAGCGAAATAGCCCATCCTAAACGACCAGTAGGGTCGACCAATGCTTCGATTTAAGGATAGTGCAAAACGAGACATGTAAGATTGATCCAACCAAATGGGAACAGGAATCTGAGGATCATGCAGCTTGGTTCGATCTTCTGTTGTTCCCATGAGAACCTAGCCCTACATCACGTGCACATACATGCACAACATTTACCTGTCAAATATGCGGTCGTAGCTGTCGCTCCCGTATCGGCCTTGCGAGTCATGTATGTAACTACGTAAATGCGGCACCACCATGACATAGACTGCTTAAATCATCTTATCATCGATAAACAAGGTGATGATGATGATGTATAGAAAGTATTCAAAAAAATGTTAGTTATTTATTCAACTACACCTCGCCTACTAATAAACCGGAACTAATACTCTTACAGTAAAATTATTCTCCAATACTTTTTTACTATTAGTACAACCCGGTTAACCGGTTTTTTACTGTGTTGATTCGGTTAATAACCGGTTTTCAAATTTTACCGGTTTTTGCATTCCCTAAACACAATAGGTACTGTAAGATATTGCTCTTTCAGTACTTACTTACTTAATACGTTTACTTACGTAAAAGTGTTACAATGCTAAGGTACTTGATGATAATCTGATTGAACTACACTTGATAACAAAGTCTTGCATTTATTAAATCTTCAGACGGAATATCGTGGTACTCGTATTTCATATAAATGAGTAGGTACGTTAAAGATAAAGTGATTAACTTCGATGGCGAAATTATGGCACGGAATGTATAAATACTTTGACTGGAACAAGTTATTAGTAGGTTATAAAACGCATAAACATGACTTAACTGCCAGTGATAAGATAAATAAAGATTAAGACTGGGGACATCAGTAAGTGGGTATGTCCACATCTATAGTAATGCAGGTACCGTAACATGCTCCGTATGTGTCAACAATATGTCTTGTTCGACTGTCTGTCAACTCTTTCTTTTTTCGTGAGAACGCGTGGAGGTCTAAAGTTGAAATTAATACCTGTCTATCAAATACTTACCTGCTCAGGTTGGAAATTGGTCAATTGGACATGTGAAAAAGTAAAACTTCAACGCAATCAACAGATCCCAGGGTAAATACTGCGTATTATGATCAGATATATGAATCAAAAGTTACTATTTAATACCCGTTTTTCGGAATTATTCCTGTACTTATAATGTAGTCGTAATGTAAAACCTAGTTTTTTGCCAAATTTCATAATTCTTGGTCAAAGAAATAATACCGTAAACTGTGAATTTGTATAAGTAGGTAGGTATAAATACTGAAAAGAATACAAACTACTAATACTAATGGTAGAATACTGTAAAGTAAGCAGTGAACGAGAAGGGGATAGGTACCCAGACCAGACTCCGGCCAACACTTCGTGACTGGAGCTACTCGTAACGTGGCTACATAATGCAAATATTGCGAGTAGGTACGGTTCGGAACCCTCGTGCGCGAGTCCGACTCGCACTTAGCCGGTAATTAAAAAAAATACTATTCTGAGAGACTATTTTCTTATAATCAAATTTTCATTGCAGAAAATTTTCAAAACACGTTTTTTACCATTCTACTTTTCTTATCGCGGCGTCAAGACATACTAAGTGACGGGTGAGGTGAGATAAAAGCACTTGGATGGCAATTATAGATCCCAACTCCATATGTAATCGGTTGCGTATACCAATACTTAAATTATATTTCATGATCAATAAACTCTATTGATACAAACCATTACTTACCTTTCATCCCATAGAAAGAGAACCTTTCGCATAGCTCGTTGGTAACTATGAAAAACACGGCCTTTGGATACGGTAGTTTCTGCAACAAGAAAATTGGCGATATATTTTCAGGCAATATTTCTTCAAGAGAGGCCAACGCGGAATGTTATCTCGGTCATATTTGTAGCAGCCCACCTGGAGGAGCACCTCCTCCTTACAGAAGACCGCAGCTTAATGACGCCATTACTTGATCAGTAGGTACTCGTAGGTAGTACGTCTTTAACCACATGACCTAATGTTAAACCAGTCTTTCAAATATTAAAATTAGGAGTGACCGGTTGTGTAGCGTTCAGGGTTCAATTCACGATGAAAAATAGGCAAATTTCGCGACAACCTTATATTTTTGGAAAAGGTCGGTACATAGACAAAATTACTAGCTGGAGGAGCGTGCGGCGAGTGCATTAGCGTATATCGACTGGTTTAAATTTGCTACGATGAGGTAAAGTAACGGTTACACCCCTCCCGCGCATCTCGCTCTCTCCGCGCGCCCCCAGCTTTGACAAATAAATGAAAAGGTAGTTTTAAAAACTGTAATTGCGTCGCTCACATGCCCCACCCCAGTGCTGTTCTAGCAGCACTCTTCTTCAATAGGTATCCGAGCGACGCGCGCGGCGGATCGGGTAAGGACACCTGTTTTCGTCCTTATCTTAACCATTCTGGTTCGCCCGTCTCTGCCGGGTAAAGTTTGCTCGACAATGCCTCGTGGCCAAACATTTCGGAGTCCATCAGGGTCGACGACAAAAACTAGGTCTCCCACTTGTAAGGGCCTTTGCTCCTTGTTCCACTTCTGTCGTGGTAGCATGTCGGGCAACACTTCTCGCACCCATCGTTTCCAATATGAATCGGCAAGCCTTTGCGCGATCCGCCATTGTTTTCGTAGATAAAACTCAGACTCATCGAAAATGCCCATCTGAGGTAAGTTTGAAGATGACCCCAAAAGAAAGTGGTTTGGGGTCAGTGTTTCTTTGCTTCCAGCTTCAACAGAGACGTGGGTTAGGGGTCGGCTGTTAACAATATTTTCCACCTCAGCGAGGAAAGTGTTAAAGGTCTCCTCCCTAGGTGCGCGTTCTTTCAGGACGACTTTCAGCGAGCTCTTCACGCTCTTAATGAGCCGCTCCCACGCCCCACCCCAGTGTGGGCTTGCGGCCGGAATGAAGGTCCATTTAGTCCCACGATTGATGGCTGTGTTATGAAGCTCCTCGTCAGTTTTCAGTTCCTGAATCGCCCTTTTCAGTTCAACATCGGCACCACGGAGATTTGTACCGTTGTCAGAGAAAATTTGCTTCGGCCATCCCCTCCTCGCGGCCATACGTCGAAGGGCCATAATTAAGGAATCGGTCGTCAGAGAAGCAACCGTCTCTAAATGAATGGCCCGTACGGTGAGGCACGTGAATATCACTCCGTACCTCTTCTCCCGTCGTCTCCCAATTGTAACTTCATACGGTCCAAACAGGTCGATTCCACAGAAAGTATAGGGTCGCTGGTGATGAGCCATCCGTGCTTCAGGTAAGTTACCCATTCTTGGGATTTCAGGTCTACTCTTCTTAATTCTGCAGATCATACATTTAGAGGCAACATTTTTAACTGTAGGACGAATTTTAATAATCCAATATTTTTGTTTTAGATTATTCACTACAGACTCCTGGTTCTCGTGAGCAGCGCTGACATGGTAAGATTTAACGATCAATCTGGTTATGTAATCTCGCCCGTCTAGAATTATCGGTCTTTTAGTTTCAGGCGACACTTCAGCAGCAGCATCGATTCGGCCCCCGACACGCAGGACTCCGTGCTCATCAAGATATGGCGATAAGGTAAGTAGTTTACTACACTTCTGTATATATTTACCATTTTTTAGGTTATTAATCTCATCGTTAAATGTCTGTGCCTGCGAATATCTTATCAACAGGCGCTCGGCTTCTTCTATTGTTTCGTGATTGAGGTCATCGGTAAGTTTTCGACACGTCTTTATAAACTTCAGAAAAGTATAAGTACTTCTTAGCAGGCGCAACCAGGATGAAAATCGTGTAGGCTCAGGTACAGGTAAGCTATTATTATTTACCGTTTGTACAATAGATATGCATTCTAATTCAAGGTCGTTTATTGCGGGTTGCATAAAATCCTTTGGCCAGGTGCGCTCATCATTGTATAAAAATACCGGTCCGTGAAGCCATTGATTTTGCAGAATCGTCACATCGTATGCTTCCCGTGTTCCTACGTCCGCTACATTAAGGTGCGTCGGAATGTACCTCCACTCGTCACTGCAGGTAAGTTCATCAATTTCACCTAAGCGATTGGCTATGTATGGCTTGTAAGTGCGAGACTTATTTCTTATCCAGTGTAATGTTGTGCTCGAATCGCTCCAAAATATTTTACGATCTGCCTTTATTTTGTGTTCTTTTATTATATTATCGGCCAATCTAGCACCAATAATAGCTGAAGTTAATTCGAGTCTCGGTATAGTCTGCAATTTGTTAGGCGAAACGCGGCACTTACTAGCCACAAACGCTATATTGACCTGCGCGTTATTCGTCCAGCGCCAGTATGAAACGGCGCACATGGCTTTAGAGGACGAATCGCAAAATGTGTGCAGTTGCAAGTTGCTATAGCAGGCGACGCTCGGGGGCTGTGACGTAAGCGGGCGCATCGGCGCGGGCGCGTTATCTCGCTGACTGGAGGTGGCGGCCGCCGGGTTCGAATCGGGCTCGTTCACTCCCGTGTTCGCTGCATTGTAGTAATATCGGGGTAGCCTTATGTTGTGTAATGATTTCAGACAACTTATCCACTTGCACCATTTTTCGTATAATGAATCTGGTATCTGGTCGTTCCAATCGATATTTTGTTGCCAACATTGTTGTAAAATAATTTTCCCATTAATAGTAAACGGAGATAAAAACCCGTAGACGTCAAATATGGACATAACAACACGTAACATGTCTCTCTTTGTCGGCCGTTGTGTTCCGTTAATTATGCTTTCAGGGATCTTCTTAAAAGAAACATCGAACCCCAGCGCATCTTCATGTGGAAACCAGATCAACCCAAGTGTTCGTTCGCTTTCATATTGCTCTCCGATTTTGAACTTTACAGCCGCTTCACCGAGAGTTTCTTTTGGCATAGACTCGAGAACTTGTTTACTATTAGAAGTCCAGTTACGTAATTCGAAGCCACCTTGCTGATGAATTGTTTTTATATCTCTTATCAACTCGATTGCAGTTTTCTCGTCCGGGACGCTGTCTATATAATCATCAACGTAGTGTTGGTTGTATATAGCTTGACATGCAGGCATCATCGTTGGTTCAAAACGCTTAGCGTTTTTATTTTTAATGTATTGGGCTACAAATGGACTGCATGTAGCTCCAAATATAAGAGAGGTCATGACGTATGTCTTCACGGGCCCCTTAGGTTCGCTTCTATATAAAAATCGTAGCGCATCTCGGTCCTCTTCTCTTATTTTCACCCTCAGGAACATATCTTTTATGTCGCCGGTTACACCAATTCTTTGCTCTCGGAACCGTAGCATTATTCCAAACAGTGACCTCAGTAGGTCGGGGCCCTTGAGAATGTAATCGTTCAGCGACAATCCGTTAGTTTCGGCAGAACAATCAAATACGAGACGCAGGCGCTTCTTGTTTTTATTATCAACTCCAAAATGAGGGAGGTACCATGATTTGCTAGTTGCCTCAGTATCGTGCAATTCCTGTGCGTAATCGTTGTCGAACAAATGCTGGACGCGATCGTTGTATCTGTCTTTGTATCCTTCGCATTTCTCCATCTTTCTCTCCACTGATTTGAGTCGTGACAGTGCGTGAGGAAATGAGTCTGGCATCACGCAGTCGTCATTCTTCCAGGGTAATCCGACGTACCATCGCCCATTAACTAGTTTAGAAGTTTTGTGTAACTTTTCCAGGGCACATACGTCGTTGTGGTTCTCACGTGGCTTGCTAGTGACGCCCAATGAGTCGAATGTGAAGGACCGACGAACTTCTTCATGTAGATTTTGCAGCAATCGTTTGTTCTCAGCCACGTCATCGCTGACGTCACTATCGCAGATAAACAGTGTTGAGTGAGGCTGAGGCGCGTGCGCAGATGACGTCATACGCACAGGAGCCCTTCCGTGCAAAGACCAACCAAGCGGCGAGCGTGTGGCACAAGGTTCGTGAGGATTGCCAGTAACAACTTCCAAAGGCAACAGTAGTTGGTAGTTGTCTTGTCCTATCAAAATCTCGGGTTTTAATTGTTCACAACATAAGTCATTTTTTAGTCTTTGCAAGTGCATAAAGTTATCACAGTTCACTAAGTTCAGGCCTTGACTGGGTAAATTAAGTTCATTAACACTTCGCGCATTAATCGTAAACATATGTCCATCTCGGTTAGATAAAGATAAATCGACCAGGTAGGAGTCGCACACTAGTTCAGTGTTGTCCCATGCGCCACGCACACGCATACACTCGCGGCGGCCGCGCAACCCCACCCGCTCTGCGAGTTTGGCACTTATTACAGTCACAGAAGACCCATCGTCAAGGAGACAACTAGTACTAATAACACCGCGCGGTCCGTGGATATTTACCGGCACTACTTTTAATAAAACTTTCGAAGATGATTTCATGTGGGCCACTACTTGGGGATCAGATTCAGTCTCAATCTCTGTCACTTGGACAGCACTGTTGTTATTGTTCTCGTATTGTCTTTCACTAGGCACGAAATGTAACAAGCGATGATGCGCCAGGCCGCAGTTATCAATATCGCACACGGGTGCCGGGCACAGATGTCTATCGTGATGACGTAATAAGCACTTAAAACATAGTCCGAACCGTTTAACATAACTCCAGCGATCTTTTCTTAATGACTTCTTGAATTTTTTACAGTCGGATAGATTGTGATTAAGTCCATGACAATAACGGCACTTTGAATAACTTTGTTGACTTTGCAGTAGGATTGTTTGTGAGTTAGCAGTATTGTCAGCATATTTACGCCTATAATTGTCCTTTGGTGTGTTTATTAACGAGACACTGCACTTAGATATTTTAACGGCTTCTTGGTTTAGGAAATCCGATAGTTGGTCGAGTCTAGTCGTGGTACTTACAGTGTTGTGTGAGTAACTGTAGTCAGCCCATTTAGACAACAAGATTGTAGGCAGTTTTGATAACACAATGGTAATTAGACTCGAATCTTCAAGGTGATTTTCACGGCCAAGGGCACGCACGGCGGCGACGTAATTTTTTATTTTATTTGAAAACACAATAATGTCTTTGTGATATTCTGTAGACACTGGATTTAATTTCTTGATTTCTTGCCTTATACGAGACAAGATTCCATCTGGGTTCCCGAACTGCAATTCCAGCGTGGATATAAGTATTTCAGGAGAAGTAGCCGTGATAAGTAACGCCTGGACAGCATCCTTGGCTGCGCCACGAAGGCACTTTCGTAGACGCCACAGGTTCTCCGAATCACTAAATTGACACAATCGGGTGGATTCTTCGTAGGCCATTTTAAACTGGAGCCATTCCATTGAGTCACCAGCAAACAGTGGTAGATCCTTGGGTGTGCTGATGCGGGTAAGTAAATTACTATTATTGTTGCTGTTGCATGCAGAGGTAGTTATCATATCCTTAAGTACACAGGCTAACTGTTGAATTGGACCATCAGTGCCGGCGTCCATGATCGCCGGCGGGCACAGCACGCCTGAAGTTTCTTCCTGCTTTGTGGCATGCTGTGATTCCAATTCCATTTGGCTGCGTTCTACCCATCTAGCAACATCACTTTGTTTATCGGTAACTGAAGACTGTGGACTGTATTCTTCTTCTAATTCAGCAAGGTCCGCTTCTAAGCGTTTATCGATAAGCTGCATTTCAATTCGTGCTTTTGCCTCGGCCGCTTGTAATACCAGCTTCTTTTTGCGTGCTACGATGGAGGATGATGAAGATTTTCTTGACAAAGACTTTTGGAAGGTAGGCTCATTCGGTTTTGGCATCTCGTACTTAACACTTCCGGCATCTATCAATATTGTTTTGTCAGGTTGCACTTTTTCTTCAACATCTGGAGCTGCACTTGTACTTGCCTTGCCTGGGTCGACATCAGTAGCAGTAACTTTATTTTCTTCTTGTTCTTTCCTTACGGTGCTGCGTGTTTTAACCATATTTTTCGACGGCGGCGTGAAATACATCAAGATCCGGCTCGAAGACCACTTTGTAGCGTTCAGGGTTCAATTCACGATGAAAAATAGGCAAATTTCGCGACAACCTTATATTTTTGGAAAAGGTCGGTACATAGACAAAATTACTAGCTGGAGGAGCGTGCGGCGAGTGCATTAGCGTATATCGACTGGTTTAAATTTGCTACGATGAGGTAAAGTAACGGTTACACCCCTCCCGCGCATCTCGCTCTCTCCGCGCGCCCCCAGCTTTGACAAATAAATGAAAAGGTAGTTTTAAAAACTGTAATTGCGTCGCTCACAGGTTGGATCTTGTGTAATCGACGAAAAATATCAGAGCCCTAACGAACGTGAACACAGCTCGAATGGTCTATTTAAGCTACTTTCACAGTTGAATGTCATACGGCATCCTCTTATGGGGCACGCTTCAGATGTGAATTCCATATTAACTTTGCCAAAGCGGGCTTTTCGAGCTGTTTACAGCCCCGGAGTTAGAGTTTCCCTGAGAGACAAATTTTAGAAAAATCTGGTAACTGTTGTAACGTTTGCGTCTCAATACATTTTTAAAAATCTTAATCTCTCTCTATACACAGAAACAAACATCTTCTTAAAAGAACATGCGATATATGTACATAATAGAAAACCTAGAAATAAATATGAACTTGTAGCCAATTATATCAGACTCCATAAAATAAATATGATTGAAAACTCGTCTTGCATTTGTCATATTAGTATACATGTATCATCCTCAGTGTCTAATTGCACTTTTTTATACATGTTTCAACTAATTGTGTTTTTATCACATTTTGTAATATCAAAAAATACTTAATGTAAATATTTTCAAAAATGATTTAAAATAAACATATCATTTTAGGTAAATTTTACAAATAATGATTTAACCGTCTGGAGGAGCCCTTTATAACTTGGTATGTTTTGAAATAGATTTTAATTTTAATTTAAAATTTATAAGTGACTAGAATATAATGATGTGATATATTTTTGAAATCGCCTTAATAAGCACTTTCATTAGATACTCGTACCACACACGATAGGTAACAGAACAAAATAAATAAAAAAACCCGTATAAAAAAAGATGTCGTCAAAACTCATCTCCTTTTTTTTCTTGCTACAGGTTGATTCGTATGGCCTAAACATAAATCGAACCGATTTGCATGCTTTTAATACCATTTGCAGCTTTTAACTGAATTTCAGGGTACACCGCTAGCAATATTAGTGATATAATATGCACCATGTGTTACTCTGTTTCTCACTATATTCAGTTAGACACATCTTTTTTCAAGAGGGTGATTAGATATATCGCACTCCACGTATCTAATCCCTCTACGCACATATCAATACTTATTTCGTGTACCTTAAAAGGTAGGTAGGTAGGTACAGTCGAGTTCTCCAATATCTACACAGACAACCTTTCAAAAATATCCATACCGAGACTTTATTGTTATTGACATAAGACACATGTGTAGATATATTTGAAAGGTTTTCTGTATAGATATGGGAGAACTCGACTGTACATGGCCTCGAAGCTTACGAAAAAAATATAATAGATTAGTTATACTGGGTATTTTCCGCAAGTCGACATCCAGTGTGCCTATTTCGCGTTTTTATATACTTATGTAATATGGTAGGTAGATTATGGCTACTTAATTAGAAGCGGCCATCAAATAATCATTAGTGTGGGAAATTGTAATCCCGAGTGGAATGACATTAAATAGTTCTTCGCGGTTTCTCCAACAATTAGATTCATACTGGATTGTACTGGTTATGAACACGCGGCCATTCAGTTTTTCATGCCTTGGCTAGGGTTGTCAAACAGAAATTTTAGTACATCCTGACAAAAGGCACCATTTAAATAAAAACTTAGCTCATCACACGCTGTCTGGCACAGTCTGACCAAGTTGCGTACAAATATCTATTTTGTATGGTTTTTCCTGAAAAAATAATGCGAAGGGTAAAAGAGTTGTGTATACCGACTGTTACTTTTTACAAGTCTTTGTGACTTACATTATATATCTATATTGTTGTAGTGTTTATCAAAATAACTAAAAAAAGTGAATTTTGTGATTAGTGAAATATGATAATAGATAATATAAAATATGAAACATATACACGGTGTTCCCGGGAATTTCCGTTATCTTCGGCATATTGCAGAGTAGGTACATTCACAGAAACAAATAAGCATAATTATTTCTTGAACAAAAAATATATGTATATACATTTTTATACTATACTACTATGAATATGAATATAGCATTAACGGTTATTGTCTCATTGTCTTGAAACACATGATAAAAAAATATGTACCTCCGAGTCAGTTCGTGCCTAATATCGACCGAACTCACTCTGGAAACCTTCTTGTAGTGTATAGGAACCTTACGAAATTTAAAAAGCTGTTATTACGTCACAGTTAAGAGCCATATACTCTGGTTAAATTTGCAAAACTGATTAAATTATAATATTTAATATCTTGATAACAGTAAGAGTTAAGATAGTACTGTCTTGGAGAAATTAACTTTATTTGATCTTAACTATCCCTATATATTTAATAAAAATTGGTTTATAAGGTGTGCAAAACCGCGAAAGATACGTAAAAAACGTAAAAACTGCGAAAGATATCTTTGTATTCCGATGGTCGCAGTCCTGGCAAAATTACCAAATTCCTGACATGTTATGAAAAATCTTCACGTCTGGTAACCCTAGTTCTGGCCTAATTTTAGATCTATAGCCATTCTTGGCGGCTTTAATTAACCTCTTTAGATATAGAACACCGTCATTACATTAGACATTTCAAAGTTCATTCATTAAGGTTCATTGATTCAGAACAAGTGCAACTTAGCTTAGCTAGATTAAGTGCCTACTTTGTCTCTAGCTGTCAGCGCAAAGTAGTATCCTAAAAGCAATAAAGTAACAGGTATATTGCTCCTCTGGACTCACAGGCGTCCACAGACAGTCTGCTTACCAATTACCACCACTAGGCCGTATGCTCGCTTACCACCATCGTGATATTAAAAAACCGGCCAAGTGTAAGTCTGACTCTCACACCGAGGGTTCCGTACTACTGTGGTACCTACACTATACCTATCCCGACCTCATGCATTGACAGGGATGCCGCGGACGCGACTTTTTAGACATCCGCGGATGCGGATATTTCTAGGCTCACATCCGCGGATGCGGATGCGGATCTTTCTCTCTTCTGCGGAAAAGACTCAAAAACATGAATACGCAAAGTTTTTAGGGTCACGCAGTACTCGAACACGTTGCGACTGATTTACAATCGTTGCAAACCTAACGCATCACCAATAGCGAATACGGCGAATCGACAGAGGCTCTAGTATAAGTTTTACCGAAACATCACGTTACGAACGCGTTTGCGTTTAGCTGTCAAATCCCATACAAATAGAGGGTAAAACGCAAACGCGATCGTAACGTTTTGTTTCGGTAAAACTTATACTAGAGCCTCAGATTAGGTACAGAAACGAAATGAAGAGTTATTGACTAATCACGAAAATACTGAACACGCGCGTGGCACGCGCCGTGTTGGCCCCTATCTGGTCGCGAACTGTACTACATCGGCATCCGCAAAAACTCCGCATCAATTTTTGCGGATGCGGAGGCGGATGCAGATGTTGAAAATCATGCGGAACATCCGCGGTTGCGGATGCGGATGCGAATGTCTGCAACCTCCCTAAAGCATTCTGGATTAATCTTCACAGCGCATAGTAGAAGTTACGTTTCGTTACAGGTACCACGCCATCTATCGGTGCATTTTGTTGATAACTTGCACGACGTTACCACCGACGTTGTACCGTGATATTGTTTCTTAAATTTTGTAATTATTTTTGCCTTTAATATGGCTCCTCATTAATGTTTGCACGCCTGCATGCAGGCTGAAAGCACTGAACATGTTTTATTTCTAACATCTAAAAATGTAACAATTCGAAGCAAATAAATTATTTGAATCTTTGATTTTTAATAGCTGATATTTGGTAGACGAGGTCAGTATGTCGAGGATACAGCGCAGCACCTTCGAGCTGGTCGGTCATGCGTGACTGAAGTACGAGCATTCGTTTTTTAGGACGTTAGAGTGTCTACGACAACTACATTAAAGTAACTACTTCATACCTACATTCAGAACTTACCTATAGGTTATGTCCTTATGTCAGTCACACTGTATGTTGCAGGATGGCGAAAAATAAGGGTAATATTTGGCATTTTCGCCACAAAATGCTTAAAATGCATTAATTACAACAACACGATTCATAGGTACAGAACATACACACGAAAATCTCAATAATTGAGATAAAATATTTACGATAAGTACATATATATTATTATTCGCAAAATAGGAGCACTTATGACTTCGAGTTGCGGAAACCCAGCCCACGCATACCTATAATATTTACATACGCTTTTTAAAAATATTTATATACTTATGTGTGCCACTTGTTGTATTAATAGTGTGTTTACTTCTTGTGCATACGGTGTCAACTAATAGTGTTTTTACTTCTTGTGCATACGGTGTCAACTAATAGTGTTTTACTTCTTGTGCATAGGGTGTCAACTAATAGTGTGTTTACTTCTTGTGCATACGGTGTCAACTAATAGTGTGTTTACTTCTTGTGCATAGGGTGTCAACTAATAGTGTGTTTACTTCTTGTGCGTAGGGTGTCAACTAATAGTGTGTTTAATTCTTGTGCATAGGGTGTCAACTAATAGTGTTTTTACTTCTTGTGCATTCGGTGTCAACTAATAGTGTGTTTACTTCTTGTGCATAGGGTGTCAAGTAATAGTGTGTTTACTTCTTGTGCATAGGGTGTCAACTAATAGTGTGTTTACTTCTTGTGCATAGGGTGTCAACTAATAGTGTGTTTACTTCTTGTGCATAGGGTGTCAACTAATAGTGTGTTTACTTCTTGTGCATAGGGTGTCAACTAATAGTGTGTTTACTTCTTGTGCATAGGGTGTCAACTAATAGTGTGTTTACTTCTTGTGCATAGGGTGTCAACTAATAGTGTGTTTACTTCTTGTGCATAGGGTGTCAACTAATAGTGTGTTTACTTCTTGTGCATAGGGTGTCAACTAATAGTGTGTTTACTTTTTGTGCATAGGGTGTCAACTAATAGTGTGTTTACTTCTTGTGCATAGGGTGTCAACTAATAGTGTGTTTACTTCTTGTGCATAGGGTGTCAACTAATGGGTTCGACAAAAAAGCATGTCAATAAAATTGCTAGAGCACTACTATCAACTAATCCATCCTCCTAGCGTTATTCCCGGTTGAGCCCTAAATGAGCCCGGGGTCCGCTTTGACTCCTAATGCCAAGGTTTGGCATAGGCACTAGTTTTTCGAAAGCGCCTGCCATCTGACC
The DNA here is from genome assembly GCA_947049275.1 of Epinotia bilunana. Classification (NCBI taxonomy): domain Eukaryota; kingdom Metazoa; phylum Arthropoda; class Insecta; order Lepidoptera; family Tortricidae; genus Epinotia; species Epinotia bilunana. The sequence continues at coordinate 34,561,527 of OX346252.1, read as the reverse complement.
GTTCAACCCAGAGGGACACCTTATTGGGATTAGATCGGTTTCCTCACGATGTTATCCTCCAACGAAAAGCTAACGGTAAATATTCCGTAGATAAGTTCCGAAAAACTCATTGGTTACGAGCCGGGATTCGAATGCACGGCCGCCACTTGACAGCCGCATACCTGAATCACTAGGCTACCGTAGCTTTTCTTACTACAACAAACTATTATCCGATATTAAAAAGAAACAACACCCTAAGTATTACTACTTCAATTGTATATTTAATCAGTAAACATGAACCTTTCCTCAAACTTAATCTCGTTTTTACAGTAGATAAGTGGTAAGGTATTTACTACATCACAATAGGAAATATTGAAACTAATTGGGACATCTAGTGTGTAAGCCTAGCTTTGGACCGGTACCTTTGTATCAGCTAAATTACTTTTGACCGACAAAAATTGAAAGACGAAAAATTGTAGGTAGTTCGTGACTTCGTATGTACCCACTTTAACGTTATACCACGCCAGTGTATCTATACAGGGGAGAGGGCAAACTGAGCATTGATTAATTCAATAAACCTAATGACAAAGGATTTAGGTCTATAGCGACATTTAGAATGGTCGGCTCATATCCCAGTACATGTGTACGTGTATATGAGCTGACACAGCAAGCGCGGCCCGGCGGTGCCGGCCGCGGCGTCCCCGGCCCCCAGTTGCTACTGGGGCCTGTAACGGTAACATCAATTTTGGTTTCATATAATATATTTTTATCGACAAGGTCATCTTTCACTTATCAATTCCCGGAGTCAGGAGCACCCCAGTAGTACACTCAACAGGTCCGTACTGTCGCGAACGTGTCACAGTAGATACCAAACCGGTACGCCGTCACAATTATATTGCGGCGGCGGCGGCTGCGCGTGCCTTCGGCTCGGGCGTCAAATACCTGCGACCTGAGACATTATGTGTTTTACCGCCCTAGACAAGCAATGTACTATGAAGCAAGTTGTGTTTGCCTGAAATTGGGTTAATTCTCCAGCACGACATACTATCGACAACACAGCTAACTAACCATCGGTGCACCTTAAGTGTATTGTAATAAGGTTCTATATAAACACAGGATGGTCAGTTAACAGTGTTGTCTTTTGTACCTACTTAATGAACGTTCTTTATGTTTATGTTTTATAGTATTGTAGGTACTTGTTCACCTGTTGGCAAACCTTAAAATATATATCTAAATTCACGTCGTAGTAATGGTACCTAAGTGACATACGTGCTTAGGTACATTTCGCCAGTGATTACTGATTAGTTAACAATCATACATAAATTTATTTCGGTAAAATTGTGTAAGATAGAAGAAAACGTGGGCGTGTCGAATCCTTAAGTTGTTATAATTTGCGAATCATCAACAACACAAACAACACATACTTATATATGAAATTATTTTCCTACAGTGGTCAGCAGATCGTAAAGAAATGTGTCTAACCTATAAAGGTTCATTTCAGATAACTGAAATCATTAATTACTGCAGATTCTAGAGCGATGCCCGCAAGCAGAATTGCCCTACTAACATATCAACTGACCTACCTATTTAATAACTACATAATGGTGCAGTCGATAACAATATGTTATATATTATCGACTGCACCACGGTTATTGATACAACCTAAGTAATACCGTCGCACAATTTGCCCAATCAACGTTTACAATTTAAAAGCATACCTATATTTCAGGAATAAAAGGAACTGAAGTAACATAAATTAGTCATGAATATAATAGTAGATTGTATGACAGGGGTCTAAAATAAGCCACACTACCACGAGATGGTTATTTTCCCGAACGAAGTGAGGGGGAAATAGTTCGTGGTAATATGGCTTTTAGACCAGAGTTATGTTACACTCTACTTTTCAGTGACTTTCCACTTCGACAGAGAGAAAATAGTAGATACAAAGAATATCCATTCACAATCGATAATAAATAGTATAAATACCACGGCGAAAAGATTGTTCAAATAGGTGCCATATTTTTTTTAATAAACTGCTTTAACCCAGATACAAAATATTGACACCACGAATAAACGCCTCTGACCATCTAATAGTCGCGTCCAAACGGCCGAGCGCGGCGGACAGCATACGGTGCATATGATAAAGCGAGATAGACAGCGTCTATCCCGCTCTATCTCATAACTTGGGTGCGTAATGTTTCATATAATGTCAGAAAAACTAACATTGAGATAAAGTTATTTAGTATAATGTAACGTTTGGTATATTTTGCTTTACTCTAATTATCGCTTGATATAATAGGCAAAATGACATAATTGGCAAGTGGCATAACTCTATTTTCGTATAACGCATTTATGACATAAATATGTTTAACATACATATTATTTAAAATAATAGCTCTTTCATATAACAATGTCTGCCAAGAAGTTGACGGAGCCCCGCTTTCGTTTCTGGGACTGAATCTCCCGCCCTCCGCCGTAGACTTTTGTAAGTACTTACATAATATGTAATGTATTTAAAAAAATCTGTTCTGGCGCTTCGCCGGCCGCTGCCGCGGCACGCTCGCTTCGCTCGCTCGGCTCGCGCACTGTATGGTCGCAGTTCTACCTAACACTCCTCCTCGCTTCGCTCATCGTCGTACCTACCTGAGACCTGCCGTAAGGTGGATTATGCTACATGTTGAAAGTGCAAAGGGACTTTTCGGTATCGTGAAATTGATGTCAGTATAAAATGACATTAAAATCTTGATTATATTGGATTTTTATGTAATAATTTCTATATATTAGCCTCAAATCATTATATCACTTTTTACATTTGATAATTTGAAAATTATCTAAAACAATATTATACCATTCGTTACATTATAATAAGCAATGGTATATCAAACCAAAATAGATTAAGTGAAATTATGTAAAACGTCGTGCACCCCTCATAACTTATGTCATCTATGCAGCCAACCACGCTTAACGACATTTAAAAAGCGGCTAGGTAACTATTATTTCATAACGTGAAATCAAAAAGATTATCAAAAAAAATTTTTTTTCTAATTTTTCACTACTACCTAAGCGGATTCGCGTTTTTTATGAAATTTTCGACGTTTTTCATGAAAAAATATTGTGTAACTTCCCAAGTTTATGGATTTATTTTAATATCTTCAGTGACCAAGGTTCACCATTTCTTAGGGAATACAATGCTGTGGTTAAGAAATTAATATTACGTATTAAAGGTTTAAAAAAAGGAGCGGAGAGTTAGGTATACCTTTTGTGGCAAAATCTACGGCCTGACCCTTAAACGTTTGGATTTGGACGCGGCTATAGACGGCCGGTGTTTTTTTAATGATTCGGGAATAAAAAACGCCTAATAATAGTTGAAGTGTTTTGATTGGTAAAATTATATTTTAAATGTTTTAAAATCATAGATATGTTTAGATATTTTCCCTAGGGGCTAAATACGCTACTTTAGCCCCGCTATCTACACACTTTTCGAGCATGAGAAGTGGAAAATAGTTTTTTTTTCTTTTAATTTGAAGTTAATTATTTAAAGAATAGGTAGGTAGTTGCCGTATTTGGATTGTATATGGTATTCAGGCTGCGAATAATGTAAGTATCTCCTAACGTCCTTAGATATAATCGAAATATATGTAGGTATTTAATAAGTATTTGGCAGACACAAAGCGATGCACGCCAAGGATACAATGAACTAAGTTGAATAAATTAAATGCAAGTTATCTCAATTTTTGTTCATACGTTCTCAAAATAAGAAGTGGTAATATTAGCGGCATAAAACAATCGTTGATTTACAATAAAGTCAGCTGCCTTGTCATTTACGAGCAAGTTTCGCAAAATTCAACAACTTAGGATTCTGCACGCCCACGTTTCATTGGGTAAGACAATCGTCTGTGACAACTTGCACAATCTTACCAAGATAAATGTATGTAGTTATGACCGTTCACGAATCACTGGCAAGATCAAAGCAGGACAGTTTGCGGGTGTTATTAATCCAATCAGTAGCTACATTAATGTTCTTCTAACATTCGAATAGATATTTATTAAAATTATCCTTGTTGCGTATGTTATCCATTAGGTCACGGCAGCCTCTAATAGCGGGTCTAAGAAGATACACGTAGATAGATTAACAATTATTATTTTCATCACCTGTGCTCGTAAATGGTTTCATAACGCGCAGGCATACAGAGCTACACAATAGCTTTTATTACGCCTTTATTATTTTTCACTAAAATTGTATACTTTGTCGTTTATGCGTACTTGATAAGTTAAGCAAGGAGGTTTGAGTTTTACCCGGTAGCGAGTATTTGTGCCTGAAAATACCTTGCGAGGACCCCCGGGTTAAAAGTTAAAATGTTCCTAGTAATTTGAAGTCTGGGTAAAATAATTTAAACAGTGATTTTAAATAGCGAAGCGCGATCCTCACGCCAAAATCACAAAAAGAACGATAAGCAGTTTCCTCGCAATTGCGTTAAGAAAAAACATTCAGGTCAACATGGAAGGTAAGCACTTCTCTCTCGTTTGTAAGAAATCTTTTACCGACCTATTTACGCAATTTACTATTAGCATACTTATTCTTATACTTTTATTAGTCATACGCGTTATTGGTCATGAACGTCAACGAAGTTTGCATAAACATACCAACGAAGGTTACACATATGTTTTCCTTAATTTAAGTATTTGTCAACTGTCATAGATCTACTTACAACGGTTATGTAGCGCTCTCCACGCGAATTTCGATAGATCTGTGTGGCCGACTATACCTCGCTATCACTTATGGCTCCTATACATGATGGTCCATCCTATGGCCCAGCGCTATGGCCATGCGATGGTTGAACGCCACTACACGATGGCGACATTCAGTTGTGATCGATTCGTTTTGCCGGCCGGACGTCGAAGCGTTAGCCGCTGCGGCAATTAACCTAATATTTACATATTGCGCTTTCTCCCCGATATAATTCCAAAAACTTTATTGTTTCGTGTTGAGGCCACGTACATTTAATTTCATTTATTTATTCATAACAATGGATATTATGTTGAACATATATAGGTAAAATTACATTAATTACACAAATTACATAAGAACAAATTCCCTTCTCATTCATTATCAGGTAACAATGTCAAAATTAAAAATAAGATTATATTATATTATGATATATCATATAAGTAACAATAATTATTTTACACAAATTACATAATGGTGTCATGATTAAAAATACGTTAATTATCCCTAATTTACAATTAAACTTGCACGAATTCTGCTATGGAATAGTACGATTTTTCAAAAGATACTGTTTCAGTCTCGCATTGAGCATTTTGCCGTGATAGATTTAAACTCCTTAATAACCGTGGTCGACCGCGCACTGCGGAATGGCGCACGTGTATGTGCGGCCGAAAAACCGACACCGCGACCATCCCATCGCCATCTCGCCGCGCCATAAGCCATCCGACACCACTACCCTCTCTACACGCTGCACCAGCCTAGTGGGCCAGCAGGATGGCCCATCGTGTGGAGCGGCCATTAAAGAGTTTGTTGCCTACTTTTACACAAGGCCGAACTAAATTAGATCTAGCGTGTAAGTGTGCCCGGGCCCTTATCGTCTGCTCCTTGGTTTTCGATAGATACATAAAGCAGATGATGCCATCAGATCTCTCCTAGTTGGTATTCTAACCATTAGACGTGTTTTACCTTGGCACAGTGGCTCTGGACAATGAATAGCCACCGGTTAAACATGTAGGTACCATTGAGAAATTATCAAGAACTTACGGTTAAGTGGTTATCCTGGTCGGGACACGAAGTTTTTAACCCCCGACGCAAAGAGGGGTGTAATAAGTTTAACGTGTCTGTGTATCTGTCTGTGGTAACGTAGCTCCCAAACGGATGGATTTATTTCTAACGCTTACAATTACAGTAAATTGATATTTTTCGTCTTGTTTAAAAAGTGCATTATGTTAACAAAAAAACAACTTTAAAATAGACGAAATAGAAATAAACGAAATAAACTTTTTTTGAGTTGATAAGCCCACCCGGTGGGAGTCAACAGGCCCACCAGGTCAGGTCAGGTCAGCTCGAGTGATTGATGATGATGAGGCGTAGACCTGGTCTCAGCCTTTGTCGCGGCCTGGTCTCGGCCTTGGTAGAGCATCAGGTATGACCTCCTTCCCGACGTCATGTCAAGTCAGGTTAGGTCAGCTCGAGTGATTGATGATGATGAGGCGTAGGCCTGGTCTCGGGCTTGGTGGTCATCAGGGAGGGGTCTTCATCATCAATTCCACTCCACTAAATTTATGATTTCCGGGTGTAAATACACGAGTTATAATAGAAAATACCAAAATCATTACACGCGTGCCTAATATAATTGAGGAGTTCCCTCAATTCCTCATGGATTGAATTGAATTTTTGGAAAAAATGGGACCCACCTGGAAGCATATACCTACTTACAAACAAAAAAAAAATACGAATCGGCTCATCAATGACGGAGTTCTGAGGTAACAAACATTGAAAAAAAAAGAAAAAAAAGAAGAAAAAAATACAACCGAATTGAGAACCTTCTCCTTTTTTTGAAGTCGGTTAAAAAGTACACACGTCAAGTGCCTACCTCTATATGTTTAGTATGTCAATTCACTTAAAACACTGCAGCAGTCGGTTTAGGAGGTAGTTACGATCAAGATCAATGTCGATGAGGATGAGGACTATTAAAGTCCCGTGAAATGCGTTGCGTCATGGCGTCGGTTAGCAATCTCATCATAGTCATCATTTAGTACACAGGTTTGAGACCACTTAGAACTGGAAAGCATATTTCCCTTTTTAAGCCCCGACGCAAAGAGGGACGCATAAGTTTAACGTGTCTGTGTATCTGTGTATCTGTCTGTGGTATCGTAGCTCCCAAACGGATGGACCGACTTGAATGCGGCTTTTTTTATTCGAAAGCTGATGTGATCCTGGGTGTTCTTAGCTGTTTCATGAAAATCTGTTCCGCCGTTTTTGAGATATTGGACTTTGAAATGAAAATGTCGGGGGTTTTTCAACTTTTCTAAGTTGTAGTTATTATTTCAGAATCCTTGTAATCATCTTCACCTATACCTACCGTTATACCGACCTCAGCCAGGCTCCGCCTTCCTACCCGCTTTTCTCCTTTACACAGACACCTGTTCTTTAGGGTCTGCAGAAACGTTATTACTTATTATCTTTAATTGAAGAAACCTTCTCCTTCAAGTGGTCACTAACTGAAGCTGGTCGCGTAACCGGCTCAATGACCCTATTACTGATCGAGGTATTTCATGATTGATTCATAATTTATGTAAGTAGGTACAATTCCTCTATAGTTTCATTGCTCATAACAGTCATAACATAACACTGATAACTAGCCCTAAACTTAAAATATGTTTCATCTCTTTGCTTGCCGTCTAGTACCTATTTTGAAATAAATGACAGAGTTCAAACCGCAATATAGCAGAATTTTACATACCTGTAGGTAGGTACATAAAATTCTTCCCACATTACGTAATCTATTCTAACAGTTCTACATAATGATATTAATGACTTCATATTATCAATAAACTTTATTGAAACTAGTGAAAGCAAATGTTGTGTATACTTAATATTATTTTTGTTTGTTCTTTGCCACCGAATTCATGGAAGTATGTAAACCAAAAATGGAGTGTGGCGTAATATTTGCCAGATACAGGAGATACTAAATGTCAATTTATGTATGTACGGGTATATGGTCCTTCCAACAGGATGTTTAGTGAAGTGACACGGGGAATGCTTTTCTGATAATACAATGAACATATGTGCCCTTACCTAGACAATGCGTTAACGGAAGTCCTTTCCACTCATACCTATTTTAACAGGTTTTGGTGTTGAGTTTTGGTTGCTAGTACTGAAGGTATAATTAGTAGTAGGTATATACCTACCCATGCTTAGAGATTTAATAGTGGATCAAAACGCAACGATTAGTCGTTGCAGCGGCGCGCTGCGTGATGTCAGCGGCAGATTTAACACGCGCCGATAATACTCAAACATTTCCAGTATAATTTACTTTAAAAACAAAGTTTTAACCGACTTGAACTCAGAACTCCACCAAGCCTCTTGAACATTTCCACTTTACCACATAAACTGCTTTCCTTGCGCTCGGAAAGCGTTTGCGTTGATTATTACAGAAAAAAACAAATCGTTGTATTGTGGGCCGATAATATTTGAGAAGATCCGCCGTTTCCTCAAGGATCTCAGAATCACCTTTGGCATTTTATTAGTTGCTATTTCAACGGAATCATATCAGAAGCTGTGACGTACTATCGACAACACAGCTAACTGATCATCGGTGCACCTTAAGTGCATTGTCATTTAACAGTGTTGTCGTTTGTACGTTTTAAACGACTTCAAAAAAAGGACGAGGTTCTCAATTCGATTGGATGTCTATATAGTTTACAGTACATATGGTGCTACTTTCCCGCACTAGTACGGAAAAGAGCACTTTTCGTGCATATGTCGAAACTTTAAAGAGCCATATGTACAGTAAAACGTACGATACACGTGCGAATAGGTAATTCGCAACTCGTGTCGATTTAAAACACTCCCTTCGGTCGTGTTTTAATTTATCACCACTCGTTGCGACTTTCCTATTTTTGGCACTTGTATCGTAAATAACTATTTTAGTAAATCATTAAGAAGTCCATAAGTAATCTGTGGTGATGATGCGGTTTTCATTGGCGTGTAATTTTTACTCTCATAATAATTGCACTATAAACTTTTATTATATATATTATTTTTTCTATTTTATTTCAGGATGAGCAGGTAGCTAGCCGTAAAACATATATAATCAATTTGTTTAATATATAGGTATATATTCTATGTTTAGATCATCATATATATTATTTTTATCGTAAGAGCGAGTTATACACTAATAACCGATTCGCCCCGTGGTAGACACGTTTGCGGTACATAAACTTAATATATATACGTACATTATATATTTAACCAATCTTTAACATTAAAACTACATGTGATGAAAATTGTATCAAAATCGCATTAGTAGTTTTCGAGTATTATGCAAATACCTAGACAGACGCAATCAGAGACTTTGCTGTCTAATATAACATTATATACATTGAAATATTTTATAGATAACATTGATATAATAGTGTTCACTCTAAAAAGTAATTAAAATAATCAATTTTTTTCAACACTTTAATTAAAATGCATTTCATGTTGCATATCCGAGAAGTCATGTGTATAGCAATTGATAGACCTTATATCATTAAAATACGGTTCACTTTGCCTCGTCTTCTATAATCTTGGTGATACTCAGCAATTTTGGTGTATTCAAAAAAATCCACCAAACATCAAAATTGCAACACCGCAATTAGGATTTGGACTAAAAAAAACATAACTAAGTAACCCTTTTGTACATGTTCCAGTTAACCATATATTTCGAAAGGGAAACCAAAGCCACGCCTAAAACAAAATACACATAAAATTAAGTTATGCTTAATAATAAATAAATCGTGTCACCAAAATTGACAAACTGTATTTTGAACCACCATAATTAGGTACTTACGCGCGAGACGGCTAGCTCCTACACAATATCACACGTCTCTCATCGCCTGTCGCCAAAGCGGAACTAAACCAATAAGCAACGCTCGCGCCGTTTGTGTCATTGCGTTTTGTTCGACCATAAAAACATTTTTAATTTTTTTCACCAAAATTATATTATTTCGCAGGACTGTTTTGTTTACATCAGTATGAGGTTTAGTTTACATACGAATGTAACGGAATTTAATCTTAGAATACCTTGACTAATATAGAACACGAATAAATGCCGTTTTAATTAGGTAAATGGATATTTTTTTGTATTATGGCGTTTTAATACAAGAAACAAGAGCAGGACACGTCACCAAAATTAGATTTTCGGCAGTTTATATTTTTTTGTGGTTAAGCCAATAGGTTTTAAGTAATTTCCATAATGGCTCAAGATGGTGAAATATATAAGCTTTCATATAAAAAATAGAACATTAAAATATAAGAAATCCTCAGTCCAATTATCACCTCCGCCGCGCAAAAATCGCACTGGGATTTTCACCCTTAAATATGTTTCTTGTGAAAAATGACCATTCTTATTGATGGGAATATCGTTTCTTACCACGATCTTTTCCTAAAAAAACTAGAACCTCATAATTAAATCTCATCGAAGTTAAAAATGGGTAAAACACATTAAATGATCTCAAACACAACTACGTCACGGTCATGCTATGACAACCACGCACGAGTCGCACGACACAAGACAAGATTTCGCTTCGCATCGCGCGCGTTCCACAACCGTTTTTGTATAGCTAACGAGAAAATAAATAACTTCAGTTTTAACACGCCGAAGTATATTGACTACCAAAAAGACAATCAAATTGCGTAACTGCTTCTTTTGCTTTTTGCCCGTTGAAACCGTATAGAGGGCCTACCGCGAAACGAAAACGAACTTCGTTCGTGTTTCTCACTCTCTGTTACTCGAACTGGCAAGTGCGACCGAGACGAAGATATATGTACAAACGAACGCGGTAGGCCCTCTGGTTTGGTATATAGGCACAATGAAAATGAAATGAAATGAAAAGTTTATTGTGTAAGGGCAACATTACAATAATCACGATGATGTATCTCCGTCTCTGTTCGCATTTGCTAGGTCGAGCGAGTAGTCGATACACAAACGAAGTTCGTTTTCGTTTCGCGGTAGGCCCTCTGAGCTAGGAAACCCTGTGTTCCAGGACCCAGTTTCGTTCTTCCAAATACTTAACCCATGTATCTATACAAATGTACAAAGAGAGCAAAATACAACTAAAAACTAAATATGCCTAGTTTTAGATGGTTAAATTGTGCACGTGTGTGTGTGTGTGCGTGTATGGTGAGTGCGTGAGCGTATATGTCACATAAAGTATGCCGGGCGTAAAATTATATACCTAATATAAGAGAGTAAAAAAATAAAACAATATACCTACGGCAGCAACAATCGCAACGTTGTGTTGTGTGGATTGGTGACGGTACCGTACCAAATACATGTTGTATCGTCATAATCAGCCTTGGTGAAAGACCGAGGCCGCGCAGGAAATTAAAGTTATGCAATTATTACTTAGGTACCACATACTAATACAGACGCGCAGTATAAAGCAAGACGATGTTTCACATAGTTGTCTCTGTCACTTCTTATGGTCAGCTGACGTGAGTTAGAATGAGACGAATAGGATGGTATTTTGAGTCCATTGACAACTCGTCTCCATCTACTGTTCACCACAGTGCTAATGGTGCGTTTACACGCTTGCGGTGGCTTGGCAAGCCTCCACAAGCGCAAGCGTGTAAACGGGGGTGTTTGGCTTGGCTTGCGTAAGCTTGCGAGAGCTTGGCCCGATCTGGACTAGTGTCGGTTATTGAAAACAGATCAAAGGAAGCTTGGGCAGGCGCTTGCGACCTATTTACACGTTGGCGCGTGTTTAGTGTCGCTCGCGAGCTCGCGACGACGGTCGGTCGCCTTATTTATATGGTCTTTATGTAACCGCGTACTCATACTCATACTCATTTATTCATAATATTATATAAATATTACATGTCACATTATTAGAATCACAATTGCGTATATTATCATTTAAATTTAAGAAATGTTTATACATATTATTCAATTATTATTATTATAAAAATCATTTAAATTATAAAAGGCATGTCCAAATAACCATTTTTTTAATTTATTTTTGAAGGTGTTTGTGCACTCTTCGATCGTAATATCTTCAGGTAGTTTGTTATACACCTTGGGACCTATTACGTGCATATTTTGTTGTCTTGGAGGACCTAGTCAGTCGGTGACTAGACGACAGAAGTCGTTCTTTAGTGACTAGACGTATCGACCATGAGTGCTGTATGGTCAAACGACCAAACCTTGGCTTTCTCGAGGCATACCAAAGCGAGCCGATCGCAATAGCCGACACAACTTCCACGTCTGTCATGCTTGCCTATTCGGACCACACTAACGCACTCGCAAGCGTGTAAATGCCATCCAAGCGTTTGTGAAGGCTTGGAGCTTGCGGACGCTTGCCAAGCCACCGCAAGCGTGTAAATGTAGCATAAAATTGTAAACAACTTCGCCGAGACGTGAACGTCAGGTTGACATTTTATCGGCGTGAATTTTATGTAGGCGAGGCGTTTGGTAAGTGAGATACAGAGACTGGAAATACAGATGTGAGTGAGCCGGAGGTTTATTTTGCTACTTCCGTATACCTACCACATTAACTTTTGTATTGTTTATTTCAGTAGATTAAGGTAACTGTAACTATATAGATTATTTTTATAGTTGTTAAATACTACTAAATTACATTTTAATATTTATTTAAAGTCCGAATCAAGTAGCTGTGTACACCTCACGTAGGTAGTTGTGTCTCAGAAACAGGGCTGTTATTCGCTAAGCGTTAATGCGGCTCACCCCGCCGTTCACCCGTCACGAAACTAGACCTCTACCTACGCTTGGTTACTACGCATCGCGGTGTCAAGATATCGTTGTGGGTGAGCGTTGAGGTGAGCTTAAAATAAGTTAGAGAATAGGGGGGCAGGACTTGAGTAGGTAGTTAAGTTAAGGTACCTATCGTTTTTGTTTTGTTGTGGTAAATGCCGTAAATGACAATTGTATGGAGATATACGCGTTGACTTGAGAACCTCCTCCGTTCTTACGTCGGTTAAAAAATAACGAAGCTACAACCGTTTTAATATTGCTTGTTAGAGAGAGAAAACGCAAGCAGTGTGTGACGTCACATTACAGGATGCTGCCGGGGGGCCGCGTCGAACACGATGGGGCGCGGCACGTTGCCTTCTATTAGTGTGACGTCACAATCTTCCAGCGTCATCGTTTCATATGAAGTTGCGTTTTACGAAAAAGGGACAGAACATACACCTTCTTAAAACTTTGGACACTTAAAACTTCGTGATTATTTAACCTTTTGCATTGTTTTTTTCTCCATTTGACTACATTTTAGTCCTTTTTCGATAAAATATAGGTAACATTTTTGATTATTTTATTTAGTGTCTACACCCCCATCGACTAAAGTGCAAGCCTAAAGTGGTTATTACATTGTCCTGAATTCAGTCACTGACGAGAGGGACGCCGCAATACGTTACATACGATATGAGATATCTCGCACTTAACCATCGGATCACATATAGATTGCAAAAATATCCGATACGATTGACAGTAAAAATATTTCAAAATTCTGAACGAATGAACTTTATTCGCGTTGACAGTTGAAATACAGTCGTAATTCGAACAAAGCCATACGACGCTTCTTGAAAAGCCGTGTCACGTTTCATAACGTCAAACTCACGATTTGATAATAATTCAACATTGCCAACTGGACCTAAAGGTGCGTTTCTAAGCCCTAAATTCATAAGGCGCCATTGAATTGTTTGTCAGCTTGTCTCTAATATAATTTGATCCCTAGAATTGTAAAACGTCTATTGGTATTCAGTGGTGCAAGTTAAACTGGTCAGTCTATAAATGCAGCGTGTAGTTTTGAGCTTTGTGGATTGCTCCCCAGGAACTAATTTGATTTACAAAATGATTCGACTGGCCTCATCACTCTCGTCTTTGATATAACTTGAACCCGATAGTCGTATTTTTTTTTAATTAAATGAATTGTTTAATTATTAATAATAGCTGAGCGTGAATTTCTATGATTAAAAAAATATTCATGGCCACAAAAACCCACCTCGAACTTTGTTAGGAATGCTATGAGTACACGAGTTATTTTATCAAGGCATTATAATAGATTTCATTCTGGATTACCATATAGGTGAAGTAGTATCTCACCAGAATTGTTTCACCAACATTCAACAAATATCTTCCGTATACTATACCATCATGATATTAAAAAATAACAAATAATGATATCCTGTTTTTAACCGACTTCAAAAAAAAAGGTTCTCAATTCGGTTGTTTTTTTTTTCAATGTTTGTTACCTCAGAACTCCGTCATTGATGAGCCGATTCATATTTTTTTTTTTTGGTTTTTAGTATATGCTTCCAGGTGGGTCCCATTTTTTTGAAAATTCAATTGGATGATGGCATCCATAAGGAATTGAGGGAACTCCTCAATTATATTAGGCACGCGTGTAGTGATTTTGGTATTTTCTATTATAACTCGTGTATTTACATCCGGAAATCATAAATTGGTGGAGTGGAATTGATGATGAAGACCACAGATGACTTATGGAATTCCTCAATTATGTACTTAAAAGTACAAATGTACGTCACAGATTCTGATAAGATTCCGTTGAAATAGCAACTAATGAAGTGCCAAGGGTGATCCTTGTGGAATTGACGGAAGTCCTCAAATATTATCGGGTCACATACAGCGATTGGGTTTTTTTCTATAATAACCAACGCATTTGCTCTCGGAAATCAGTTCATGAGGTAAATTGGAAAAGAACTGTTCTCGTGGCTTGGCGGAGTACTAAATTGAAGTCGGTTAAAACTTTGTTTTTAAAGTAAATTATTAAGGTTCCGTAGTCAACAATGAACCCTTATAGTTTCGCCATGTCCATCTGTCTGTCTGTCTATCCGTCTTCGGCTTAGCTCAGTAACCATTACTACTAGAAAACTGTGATTCGGCATGGGTATATGAATCAATCACGCCGACAAAACAGTACAATACATTTTGGAAAAAGATTTTTTTTTAGGGTACCTCCCCTACACCTAAAGCGGGGATTTAATTTTTTTCTCGTCAAACCCATGGTGTGGGGTATCGTTGGATACCTCGGGTAGCTCGTTCAAAAGTATTATGGGTTGTCTAAAACCATTTTTAAAATCAGTAATTCGTTTGCGAGATATTGGGCTTTAAAGCCCTAATTATAGTTCGAGTCATGTGTGTCGTCGTTCGCGTGTCGGGCGGGGGGCACCGCGCCGGGCCGGGGCGGGGGAGCTGTGATTGCGCGAATCGCTGTTCAAACTGTCCAACTACAATTAGAGAACATAAATACCCAAAATGAGACAAAGATTGACCTCGATGGCGGCAGCGCAAAACGCTTCATACTGCTTGATAGACACACAGGTATATATGACGTCACAACTATGTAACTGTCAAACAATTTTGTTTCTATAAAAGCGTAAGGATTCTATTGGTAGCTTTAAATTTACTCAGGGACAATAAAAAAAATGCATATTTTTTCTAAACTTTCAAGGTTCATACCTTTTTGTGATTTTAATTATATTTTATAATTTATACTTTATTACGATAATTTGATGGTTGACTATCCATTTAGTATACTACGTTATCAATTTGAACATGAGGCATTATGTCTATTTTCACATTTATAATATCAGTGTGATTAACACTAGGTACTTCGCATCAATACTGATTTATTTCACCGAGTAAATACATAGCTCCAGTAGTTTGTTTAAGACCACGTTACAATAGTAAAATAAAATGCCAACTCGCTCACACTGCCTTACTAAATAAAAGTACATGTGGTTAAGCCCCTAAAATCTATAATAAGATTAACAAAAGCAATTAGGGACAATTGTTAGTCAGTAAATGTTACTTTAGCCTAATTGCATTTTTTGATGATTGTAGTTACCTACTTAAAGTAATCAACTTATACATTTATACTAATTACCTATAGATTAGTAATTCATCATCCTCGACCGCGTTGGCACCTAATCCCAAGATTTGGCGTAGGCAGTTTTACGAAAGCGACTGCCTTACCTAGAGCTTACCTATTGGGATTAGACCGGTTTCCTCACGATGTTTTTTGTTGATGTATTTTATGATTATAGATTATTAATGGTAAAATTTGTACACAGAAAGGCAAAGCATGAACATTATTTAAACGATGACAACTGAAATATAAGAAAATAAAGAAAAAATCCAAGACTCATGAAAAAATATTCGTAGGATCGTAAATATGAAAAAGCACCTATAAGGCAAACCTATTAAAAGTACTGAGTATGTATATGAGATAATTTTAGTATAAAACCTGTTGTTGAATTTAAAGTGTGTGTCGGGCGCGGATGAAGCGGTATATTCACACCGCAAACGGGCGGCGTGTAGCAACGCGGGGGTACGCGGCGGGCCCGCCGCGTCAGCGACGCGTTAGCAACGCGTGTGCAGCGCGGGCCCACGCGGGCCCGCCGCGCCATACCTCTCTCACTACCAACACATCTAATATGTATCTCATTATCTCTATCGCACTCAGCAGCGCAGGCTCGCGCGGGCCCGCGCTTCACACCCGACGCTCACGACACGCGGCCGCGCTGCCGTTGTAACTTTAGCGCCGCGTGCCCGCGCGGGCCCGCGTTCGGACCGCGTTCGATGTGTGTTTGAAGTGTAGTTTCAAATGTTTCAATGCTTTACAACTTGCGCGGGCCCATCATGCATCAAAATTCTACGTTGGAACCATATTACGTCCATCCATTTGTCGCAGAGATAAACGGCGCGACTGGTAAAATACCCAGCTTGACGTTTACAAAACACTTGCAAACATAATTGTTTAGCGAGGTGGCAACAAACAATAAATACCTAGTAATATTATGCGCGCACAGGTATATTAAAAAGGAAGTGTTCGCCTCAGCCGGCAGCCGCAGGGAAAGGATCACCACAAAACTATAGTATCTCACCGTTAGAATATTTTAAGGAGACTGAATTACGCTACGTCATTTAATTATTTTATAACATTATTCTACTTCTTCTAAACGACAACAAGTATTATCACGGTTCTTTCGCAAAAGATGCATCTAGAATCATATATCTCATCGTTTGATATTCCTAAGCCATTCGTTTTGACAATGTTGTTTTTCTTCAAAGAGCACACAGCATGTCGAACTAGGTAACATTACCCAGTGAGCGAGACAAAATTTTAGGGGCTACAGTGGCCCGTTATTACGTAGCACGTCGTGCATCGTGTGACGAGCACACGCGATAACAAATGATAACCGGTCGCGGGTTACAGTATGCGACAGTGACGGTGGCCTTACTCACCTGACTCATTCTGCCCCCTGCAACCTGGACTGGGAAGAACCTCAAAAATGTATCGCCTAAATGTAAAGTAAAAATAAAATAAATACATTTACATGAACTTTAAAGTGATTTGTGTTATTTTGTAATTAAGTTAAGTCAAGTTTTGTGACACTTGTTTTAGTAATATTAAAATCCAAGCACCTATTATTCTTTAACTGTCACTTCTATCTATGTTCAGTGACCACGCACTTCGCAATTGCCAATTAATAATTTAAGAAATAAAAGTAAAATACATAGTACAAACCCCGGTTTTCTGCTCCATCTTGCTAGGGTGTGTCGTTTCGGTTTCTAATTTAGTTATTGCTCACAGATTTGTAAGAATAGCAATTGGCGGAATTTTGAAAGTTTCGTGTCGCATCCTCCGGTACTTGAGACATGCGCGTGCGCAAAGGCGAGCGCGCGAATTGTCGGCGCGCGCGTTACTGACGGTAACGCCGCACGACTACGAGTGATGGCTATTCGCGCCGTCAGCCACAACCACAAGCCACTATGAACTGTCTCAGCACGGCTATCACAGGACGGCCCGCGAGCTGTGTCGCGGCAAGATAGACAAGATATCCGTCTCATTCTAATAAGAACGCTTAGAAAGAGACGGATAGTCGTATGTCGCCGCGACACAGCTCACAGGTCGTCCTGTGATACTGATAGTGAGCATTAGACACTATCATTCTCAGCACCAAAATTATAAGTACTCGGTTGACGCTCTTTGGATGCTGGTCACCAACGCAACTCGCGGAGCGGTAGGTTTAATGACCGTCCTCCAAATTGTAACTACATTATGTCTAACATGCCTGCCTTAGGCTGCAGTAGTAGTAGAAGTAACACTTAGTGTTAAGGAAATTTTGATTCCACATATTGACCGAAAAACCGATCATTTGTTTAAAAGTAAGTCAGGTAAGTAGGCTGAACGTTGCCACTAAAATTATTCATAAAACGATTAAATAAAAAATAAAACAAATGGTTACCGGTATTTTGGCGCAAAAATTAAGATCTTTAAAGCTTCAAATCAGTAAATCTAGTAAGTTTAATGTTCTACTAATAAGGCAAAATAGTCTTAGGAAATTGTCACTTCTACATTTTTAATCTTTGAAATCGGCGCGTATTTTATAGATTACAGAAAAATTCATGTTATTTCAAAAATCTGTGAATTTGCCGATGAAAAGTGTCCCCGTACTTTTACTATTGTTGGGTTTCTTGTTGGTGCAATAGCGCAATGCAAAAGAAGGCATTTTTTTAAAGTTTTGAGTAAAAATTGCACTCGAAACGACCGCCATCACTGCCCGCCACAGACTAAACCAACATACTCTCATGAGAGTATGTTGACATGCGCAAACTTATGCTAGGTGATGTCTACTCTAGTAATATATATAACAAAATAGGAAAACTATGGCCTATTACCTATATCGAAATTAGTAATATTGGACAATTGCAAACAGTGGTGACTGCGTCACATCAATAGACAAAACAAATAGGTGTCAACAAAAAATCATTGCGTGGACGAAAATTTTCGACAGCGGATGAAGCAGTGGACGAATTCAGGCTTTTTTTCGACCTCCCGCAAGAACAGTTTTTTTCCTGTTTTGAAAGTTGGTTCAGTCGAATGCATAAGTGCATAGCTGTAGCAGGAGAATACTTTGGAAAGTTGTAAAAAATATATATATTATATTATAATCTTATATCCCTTTTATTTTTCCTTCCTTTCCTCTTCCTTCCATCCTTAAATTTTCGGACCGGCCGGCGCCTAAAAAGGCACCGTATAAACACTTTCAGCGCCATTTTTTCGCGGCATGCCGGCGCTGCTGGCGCGGAATAGAACACGAGTCTATTTTTCGGCGCCAGTGACCTCCGCCCGCGTCTCTCGCTGCCACCGTGCCTATTTTTCGGACTCGTGTAAACACGACGCTGCCAGTCGGTCGCAGGCCTTCGTGCCGTAAAGTAAATAGGGTGTACTTTCTTCTCAGTGAAAACGAAGTCAATGTTAGTTCCAGCTTCTTTTTGCCCGTAAAGCATCTCTCATCATAGTGTCTTGACGCTGAACAGAGTTTCCAATGAGAGAAAGTAGTTCATCAAAATTTTCAGTAGTTAGTCGTAACGCCAACCTGTACTCTGAGGGATCTTCAAATCTTAAATGTTTCAAAATCAAAGCTGAGGCTCCAGTAGCATATGTCACTGATCCATTTTCTTATCCAAATTCATCTCTTCTTGTGTATTTCTTCCTCAAACATATTAATCAGCTCCTCTCGTCATAACGCGGATAGTTTGGTTATACATTGCCTTTTCAACTTCAGAGCTCCTGAATTCATTTTAAATGATGGTGATCTTAGCGTAGAAAGACTGGCGCAAAAACTAGGGCCGTCGGTTGTGGCAGCGCCGGCGTGCTAATGACTGGGACTGAAAAGGCACCGTGTAAACGGTTTGCTGGTCGCTGTCGGCGAGATTTAGGCGGCTGAAAATAGTAATTGTCTAAACGGTCTGAAGATATGAAGGTGCCATTTTTAGGCACCGCAATTTAGGCGGCTGTAAAAAGTCTTCGTCTAAATCGACCTTATCTTTCACGAGGGAGCGTGGTTTTCGCGAATCGAGTCGAATCAAGGCATCGCCTTAACATTGTCCGTTTCATAAATTCACCTGCACGTCTATCATGAGACGGCCGCGACATACTCTCGATTTTTCTCGCACTCTACCTCTTGTTCTAAGTGTTCTAATAAGAAAGAGACGGATAGTGTGAGAAAAATCGAGAGAGCTCGTGCGCCGTCGCGTGATAGCCATGCTGATCTATTCTCACGGGATAATCCTGCACCATGAAATCTGCAATTGGGCGTGGGTACCTATATAAACCAATCAGGCCGACAAAACAGTAGAATAAAATCCTGGAAATAATTTTTTTTTGGGTACGTCCCCTACATGTATGTACCTAAATTGGTGATGTATTTTTTTCTCGTTAAACCTATAGTGTGGGGTATCGTTGGATAGCTTGTTCAAAAATATTATGGATTTTCTAAAACTATTTTTCAACTCATTTATGCGTTTGCGAGATAATGGCATTTAAAGACCTAATTTTTATTCGAGTCATGTGTGTCGTCGTCCCCCCTGCCGGCTAAATGGCTACTACTGGGGATGTGAAAAAATTCGTGGCAGTAGTACCTACATATGTCTAATGAATTTAAAAGGAAAACTATCACAGTTAAGTAGACATAACTAGTTACCTGGTAAGAAATGCACTTAATTTCGGGTGCATATACATTGTCATTGGAATTTGAACCTTTTACCGTGGACGGTTGCTTTTTCACGGCACGGTGCTTCTTGCCCGCGGCGAGCGCGCAAAAGACCTGCCCTGCGACATGCCCCCCACCCGTGGCAATGCTAAAACTTAGGCGGACTTACGGCACGATGCTTCTTGCGCGCGCAGCTAATTGTGATGTGCGGCTTGATACTGTTTGGAGATTTTCGTAATTATTTTACGTAAATAACCTATTGCTGCTAAAAGTTTGCGATCTGCGGTTCGATTAGTTTTAAAGTTGTGTACCTAATTACCTACATAGCGTTTGAAAAAACTTAATGTACCTACTGACCTCGTTATTTCAATCATAAAAGAGTTACTTAAGTAAGTCGAACTTTAAAGTAAATTAGTAATAGTATATTTTCTCGTCTCGCGTCGCGCCTCAGCATCAGTGCTGCTAGGCTGGGCTAACCTCGCAGTTGGCATCTGTTCGTTTATGTTAAGTAGGTCGTTGGTATTATTCTGTTCACCAACTCAGCTGAGTGGCCGCTAACCGGCACATGAAATTAGGTGGCCGCTAACCAGCGAAATAACCCTATACATTGGTGTGTTATAAAAATAATCATATTTACGATTGTTTACGAGGGTAAGCTATAATAAAAACCCCAAAAGCCACTTTTAAGTCCGCTTTCTGTGACAGACGGGCAACTACGGAACCCTACCCTGCGCGTGGCCCGACACGCACTTGGCCGCTTTTTTATTTTGTATCTGTTCCACTGGACAGCTTGCTAGAAATAATGATTCACATTTCATTAACCTGTTTATTGCCAGTTGCCACACAAAGCAATAGGAGAGTCTGTGGCACTAACGCCTTACACTATGCTGACCGCAAATGCTCTGACACACAAACGTGCTACTGGCAAAGGAGTAAGTACGTTTTTTTCAGAAGCAGGGGAAGCAGGGATATTTGCTTTCACTGGGTAATGCCGATCGCTCCAAACACTCGCCAAAACTAGACTATTCAAACCATGTAATATTACGTAATATGGCTGGAGCCATCCTTGACCGTGGTACCATCGGAGAGTACCTACCAATAAAGGCACTATTTTGTTTTTTATTTGCAGTGGTACCATTAATGGAACTACCGGTTTTTTTACCGTAGTACTATTGATGGCTATACGGCAAAACAAACGTTCGTTTACATTGCGTTGCATAGGTATTGAAATGCAGTAGTTGTCTCAATAGAGGACAAGTGGCCCCACTGACCCTATTTGACATCTGGATAACCTTGGTTTTTTCCATTTTCATAACCAAAACCTCTTATTAATGTCCTTTTTCTGGTTTGTTTGCCCTTCGGGCATGTGAAGATACCTAACCTACCTACTTATATATCTTTTACAACAGAAGTGGAAATATAAATAGTTGCAAGTCATAATAGCCTCACCATTATTATGCTGTGGGAAGATGGCAAACAATATTTGCCCCAGTACCATCAATGGTATTTGCCGTAGTTCCGTTGATATATTGCGACGATGGCAAACAATATTTGCCCCAGTACCATCAATGGTATTTGCCGTAGTTCCATTGATATATTGCGACGATGGCAAACAATATTTGCCCCAGTACCATCAATGGTATTTGCCGTAGTTCCATTGATATATTGCGGCGCTGGCAAACAATATTTGCCCCAGTACCAACAATGGTATTTGCCGTAGTTCCATTGATATATTGGGACGAAGGCAAACAATATTTGCCCCAGTACCACCAATGGTATTTGCCGTAGTTCCGTTGATATATTGCGACGATGGCAAACAATATTTGCCCCAGTACCATCAATGGTATTTGCCGTAGTTCCATTGATATATTGCGACGATGGCAAACAATATTTGCCCCAGTACCATCAATGGTATGTGCCGTAGTTCCGTTGATATATTGCGACGATGGCAAACAATATTTGCCCCAGTACCATCAATGGTATTTGCCGTAGTTCCATTGATATATTGCGACGATGGCAAACAATATTTGCCCCAGTACCATCAATGGTATTTGCCGTAGTTCCATTGATATATTGGGACGAAGGCAAACAATATTTGCCCCAGTACCACCAATGGTATTTGCCGTAGTTCCGTTGATATATTGCGACGATGGCAAACAATATTTGCCCCAGTACCATCAATGGTATTTGCCGTAGTTCCATTGATATATTGCGACGATGGCAAACAATATTTGCCCCAGTACCATCAATGGTATGTGCCGTAGTTCCATTGATATATTGGGACGATGGCAAACAATATTTGCCCCAGTACCATCAATGGTATTTGCCGTAGTTCCATTGATATATTGGGACGATGGCAAACAATATTTGCCCCAGTACCATCAATGGTATTTGCCGTAGTTCCATTGATATATTGCGACGATGGCAAACAATATTTGCCCCAGTACCATCAATGGTATTTGCCGTAGTTCCATTGATATATTGCGACGATGGCAAACAATATTTGCCCCAGTACCATCAATGGTATTTGCCGTAGTTCCATTGATATATTGCGACGATGGCAAACAATATTTGCCCCAGTACCATCAATGGTATTTGCCGTAGTTCCATTGATATATTGCGACGATGGCAAACAATATTTGCCCCAGTACCATCAATGGTATTTGCCGTAGTTCCATTGATATATTGCGACGATGGCAAACAATATTTGCCCAAGTACCATCAATGGTATTTGCCGTAGTTCCATTGATATATTGGGACGATGGCACACAATATTTGCCCCAGTACCATCAATGGTATTTGCCGTAGTTCCATTGATATATTGCGACGATGGCAAACAATATTTGCCCCAGTACCATCAATGGTATTTGCCGTAGTTCCATTGATATATTGCGACGATGGCAAACAATATTTGCCCCAGTACCATCAATGGTATTTGCCGTAGTTCCATTGATATATTGGGACGATGGCACACAATATTTGCCCCAGTACCATCAATGGTATTTGCCGTAGTTCCATTGATATATTGCGACGATGGCAAACAATATTTGCCCCATTACCATCAATGGTATTTGCCGTAGTTCCATTGATATATTGCGACGATGGCAAACAATATTTGCCCCAGTACCATCAATGGTATTTGCCGTAGTTCCATTGATATATTGCGACGATGGCAAACAATATTTGCCCCAGTACCATCAATGGTATTTGCCGTAGTTCCATTGATATATTGCGACGATGGCAAACAATATTTGCCCCAGTACCATCAATGGTATTTGCCGTAGTTCCATTGATATATTGCGACGATGGCAAACAATATTTGCCCCAGTACCATCAATGGTATTTGCCGTAGTTCCATTGATATATTGCGACGATGGCAAACAATATTTGCCCCAGTACCATCAATGGTATTTGCCGTAGTTCCATTGATATATTGCGACGATGGCAAACAATATTTGCCCCAGTACCATCAATGGTATTTGCCGTAGTTCCATTGATATATTGCGACGATGGCAAACAATATTTGCCCCAGTACCATCAATTGTATTTGCCGTAGTTCCATTGATATAAGGTTCCATTATTTTACCAGAAGAATTTCCATACCAGACCACTGTTTTTTTTTCAATTGTGATTAGGATTACAGCAACGACTTTAAACAACGGAAAAAAGAACCTATCGTAAAAATTTCAAAGTTAACTTCCATAAAATTTCGGACAGGCAGTCTCAGTACCGAGCCAGTCTGTACAGTTATGAAAAGCCTTATTCGAGTACTCGAGTTTATTCGATAAATGTGCATATTTTTCGTTGAATTCGTTAGTCAAGATGAGTTTCTCGCAACTTTGGTAAGTAAGGAATTGAGCGTTCCGATAGATAGAAACGGCATTTTCGGCACCAAGCGGAGGAGCGTTACGATATTTTGAAAGTGCGCATGTGACACGGACATGAATCTTCCTGATTATGTCGCCAAGGAGGGCGAGATCGGCAAGGAGCAAAGGACAAGTCGGTGAGGACATAGGCGTATAAAATTCGTGTGCACACGGCAACAGGACCACCGTTCGAGTATCAAATACTGTAACAATTCAGGAATTTTCTTGGCACAAAATTCACGATTTTGCACAGCGTTAAAGTAAAATACTTTATAGACTTTAGTTTGTATTTATATTTCTCGACGATCCTGCCGAGTCGCAAGAATCCTGGAAGGATTGTTGTTTATTAATCATGAAATGCATTATGAATTTCATGATTAATAATGCATTCACAAAAATACATGCGTGTAATCAATCACATGCTGCGAGCCTAACCAATACCTAGATAAACAAAGTTATAAACTACTACAGAACCACGCATGCTTGTGTAACGAAAAGCATAATAGGTAGTATATATACTAAGCGAAAAAATATACCTTTGATCCTTTTCCCAGCAAATCCGCTTCCAACTCGGCATCTTCTTGCGACTGCATTTCAATTTAATTAGAATATAATTTACTAGCGTAAGGATTCACGAGATCGGTAATTAGCTCGGTACGGAAGGCTGCCGAGATAAAGGTAACGTGCCTAATACTGATAAAAACACTACGGTATGTTTGCACTACGCATATACCTAGTCCTAACTAACATGCACACAATACGCACATTTAAAGCAAGGTGCGGTATTTCGCGTCACAACATACGTATGTTAGTATTGCGGGCAGTCAAGCTATGCACAATTTTAGCATAGTCAGGCTATTGAGGTAAAAAATGTATCAGCAGGACACGTCATCATCACTCGCATACTTACGGGCTGCGAACTCGGACGCCGTTTTTACTCATCTTACTTGCGTATATTGATTGCATGGAACAATGCATCTTCATAATAACAAAGGATATCTACTTTGTTGAGATTAGTCGTAGATCCCATAAAAAAACAATCCATGTAAAATGTAGGCCAAGTCTCGAAACTATTTCCCCGTGCAAAGTGTGAGATATTATTACGAAAAGCTAAGTCAGGCATTAAGGTAAACGTCCACTGTTTCGGCATGTTAAGCCACTTATGAATTGGTAATTTTTTTGACACATTACTACACATGATATCACTTTGAAACATTTTGTGTGATGAATATTGATATCTTGCCTATTATTTAATGCAATTATAATATAGTTTTTGTTACAATATAACTTTTTTATTAATTTATTTGCAGACCTCGTATTTGAACCCCATTTCGTGATAAAATTTGGCTCTGCTCCTAAGTTTGTGAGTTTGTGACCCCTGTTTCGGCATACATTTTTTGAGTACCTTATAGTACGAGATACGTTTTAAAGAATGTACACCCTCATTTGTTCTTTTATATTGAACACGATTATAGATGAGATAATTAACATGAATATTCACAAAATCCAAAACTTTTGTTCTTTTTCCGGGTTTTTTTATGAAATGTAAGATTAAATACCTTATCCAATAGTACAGGCTCACCTTTTTTGAAAACACACATATAGGTTACCTATATATTAACCAAAACCGTTTAAGTTAAATATCTAGGCAACCTTTTGGATGTGGCACGCATCTGTAAACGCTGTTCTGTTTAATAGGGTATAAACTTATCACAG
The DNA here is from genome assembly GCA_947049275.1 of Epinotia bilunana. NCBI lineage: Eukaryota > Metazoa > Arthropoda > Insecta > Lepidoptera > Tortricidae > Epinotia > Epinotia bilunana. The sequence goes on along the minus strand of OX346252.1, from coordinate 34,535,712 downwards.
AAAACCGTTGCTGGACATAGGTTTCCCCCAAAGAGTGACACAATAAATCTACCACCTACTTATTGTTTCTTCTGTGTTGATAACAGAGAAAAAACATATGTTTTGATTTTCTACTATTGTTTAACCTAAGACTATCCTAGCGATGATTGCTGAGAGGACGGACTCTCCTTAAATTAATCACTGCTGTGGGCTACATAAGCCCAGCAGCAGTTAAACACGTGTATTTAATTAAAATCATTTACTAACATAACTAGTTGTTTTAAGTTTAAATTGTAACCAAGTTTAAATTTTATGAAATAAACGATGATTTAATTTAAGGAAAAATATGGCAATGTTTATGGGACTTCCACACTTTTAAAAGAGCAATCTTACTGTTTAATGGGGTATAAAGCAACCTTTCATTTAATTTAAAAACAAAAACGCAAAAATAACAAGGGTCCCGAGATTCAGGTCTCGTAGTCCTGGGATTTACCCAGGTAACACTATTGCATTTTATCAATGTATACATGTTACTTCTTCCAGAATAATATAATAACAAATGAGGTTCCACATTCCCCATACCTTATCTCCTACTAGGAGAAAGATAATCCCGTAAAAATAACAGGGGTCCCGGGATAGCAAGTCCCGTAGTCCTGGGATTTACCCAGGCACCACTATTGCAATTTATCAATATACTTATAAAAGTTCTTTGACACTCTTTGGGGGAGGCCTATGTCCAGCTGTGGACGTCTTTCAGATGCTATGATGATGATGAATATCATCATATACGTTACTTCTTCAAGAAGAATATCAAATAACAAATGAGGTTACACATTCCCCATACCTTATCTCCTACTAGAATTGATCTGTGTGTTTACCTACCACTATAGATTTCTCTGTCACGAACTTGGGGAAAAAGTATTAAAAGTAGTAGTCCCTTTCTTTGTGTTACTATTTCTTGGATATTCGCGCAATTAATGACGCAGATCACTTTTAAATTATGGTCAATAACCATTACCTATGCTATATGTAATAAATAAACATAAAAATAAATTACAGGAATCGAGCAAGAAACAAAATTGTGCTGCAAATAAATATGCGAATTCACCTTAAAATTGTACATTTAGGTCACGTTCAAACTCGTTTTATGAGAATTCTAGTGAACAAAATATATACCGAATTTAGCTCATAGAAAACGTCATTAAATACATTATCTGTTATTTAGATTGGCATTCACAATTTCTTAAGTATTATTTTAATACAAAGATACAAGGATGTATCTAGAAAGTCCTTTGATTCGTTAGTAACACGAAATAGGGGCCACACGATAAATATAATGACCGCTAGTTCGTGAGTCACCTTATTGCAATTTCATGGGCTCCTATACATAAATATACAATTTTTCCATATTCAATCCATTGTTAAGGAACTTAAAAAAAGCATTGTTAAAAGTTTTATTCAAATGGACTTGCCTTTCCCTTTCAATTTCCTTAAGAAGTCGGAGCGAACACCTTACGTTAACAAGCAGTACGCGCATACCACACAGCTGTTTTCGGCCGACTGACAGTTTCGAGCGTTGTGTTGCTATTAGTTTAGTCGTTAAAAATGTAGAATTTGATTTTTTGGAAAGAGATTTCAACAGAGATTTTTTACAAATGTATAATTTTGATAAAAAATATTTGAGTTGCTTATTATAAGCGTCAGAAATAAAACTAACGAAATGACGTACTAGCACGAACTTATGGCCCGTTACCTTATCTTTAATCTTTACTTATTTGCTTGCTAAATATAATTCTGCAACTTGAAAATCGCAACAACTACTGCACTTATAAATTTTGTAGTAGGTACCTATTGTGTGATTGGCAAATCACAAAATTTTATTTTACTACCAACTAAGTTACAGGTGGCGGGGGTGGGGGGGTCGTAAATGGACCGAATGGCTTCGAGAAAAGGATGATGTACATGCCTTGCCTTTATTTTCTCTTTTGCTCGACTTGTCGGGGGCGCCGCCGTGCCCCCTGATTCCAAGGTAGGTAGTAAGAATATGAAAAACAAAGACTTGTGGAAATCATTGCAAACAATCAGCAATTCATATTGATGACTTTTATTTATGGAGAACTAGCTGGTTTATAAACAATAATTTGTAGACAAAATATGTTACATACTCAAAGGTAGGGTGACATCAAAACCTAACACTACGTATACGTAATGCGGCGAATCTTGATCCCTATGACAGCTGTCATCTCAGTACAATTTTACGTTTTTTAAGGTTTAAAATAGTACGGAGATGACAGCTGTCATAGGGATCAAGATTCGCCGCGATACGTATAAGTCACACACTATATAGACACGACGCGACACGTCGTGCCGACCTCGTCGACGGACCGCAAGTTTTAAGTATTTAAAGTAAGTAGGCAAGTGTAAGTTTCATGTAGGTACCTACCTACGTTTCACAATATTTTTTCTGAGCTGTGAGACTCGCGTTCCTTGAGCGCACCCTGGCATGTAATCGCGTCCCTATGAGGGCATAGTCGGCGTGCTCTGGCACTTGTCGCATCGTCATTGTGTCATTTCGAGGCACTGAAAGTGTTAAAAATCAGGATTTTTGGTTTTTTTTTTATGACTACAGGTAATTGTAATCGTAAAAACAAACAATTTTGCTCTAAGTACCAGTAGAAATCTACCGCACCTTATGGAGAGACTTCGTACATCAAACATCATCCATCACATTCACGGGACGCGTACGTTCATATCTAACAAATAAATAGTTGGGTTAAAATTCTTTTCAGTGCCTAAAACCGGGATAAAAATTTATAAACACTTTTATAAAATTGTAGATGTCTCGAAATATTTTCCTAGTAGTGTTACGTTAGTTCTCAACCGGGTCTCAATTTTTATTATGAATTTCCCCACCATACTAAGTTTTGTATTACAGAAACGTCTCATTTGGTACACATATCACCACTGCGTTACCAGTCCCCATGACCCCTCCAAAATAATGTCCGCTGCGTTCCTAAACAATACGTTTTTTTTTTTATTGAGCCCAATTATTTCGATAATAGTCATCATTCGGGTATGCGTATGCCATTCTACATTAGAAAATGAGTTTTTTCGACATTATCAAAAAATGTTTTTATAGGCACTAAAAAGAATTTTGGCCGTTACCTAACCAGTGAAATATACTACGTACCTGTGTGACATTCGGTCTTCGTTTAAACAGTTTCTTAGATCAATAATTTAGAAGCGAGTGTCGGTATGCTTTACACCAAGCCATTCTGTTTTGGGAGTCCATCGAAAATCATTACTTTTGTTGTACTGACGGCCAATTAAAAAATTGGGTGCATATTATCTATACCCTTCAATAGGTAAATATTTGGGTGTCTTAACCAAAGGGACTCTACTGTCGAGATGAGGCACGGCTAGTATTAAATTCATCAGTAGCTTCTTCGAGATCCGCCAGTTCAAGCACAATATAATCCGATAAATGTGAGCATGACTGTAAAATGAAGAGATATACGTTCGTGGACATGCAGTGGCAGGATATCAGTCTCATAGAAGAACCCAACACGTTACCAATGCTTCTAGCCCACAGTATACAGAGGAAATTCATAAGAGGGCGAGTCTTCGTGCCTTTGACATTTTCCGGTCTATTTTGCATATTAAAAAGTATACGTCCTAAATATATAATATGTCTAGCCACAGTAGCTGCAGCAAGGCTTACGCGGCGACGCGGGCTCTAACGTAGACGGATAAGTTTGCGTAAATGTACTTTTCTTCGTGAAAGGATTATGAGGCTCAGCTATGGCGGTACGTTTTACTTCCATATTGATCCTGGCATACTTGTCACCTTTCTCTTCTTCCTTCTTTATTTGTATGTAAAAAGGTCGAAACTCATTTGAATACATTTCAATGATTTTTTATGTTTTATTTATAATTAATTTCAGGAATTTATGTTTATGATTTGACACGTGTCATTTATGGCAATTTTCTACTTCACGCTCTCCTCTTACGGTTTCGCATTTATTTCTGCTACGTACAATGAGGTTGGATTAGTTTCTATCGGAAGCCTTCAATTCTAACGGAGCACAGCACACGGCCGTATTCATAAGGCCTGCAACACACTGGCGCGGCCTGCGATGGCGGTCAATACTAAATTTGACAACTAATGATAATGACAAGTTTACTATTGACCGCTGTGGCCAGGCCACGCCAGTGTGATGCAGGCTTAAACATTCTAAAAGCCTATTTTAACAAAAATGTCTTTTGTCTCTGTTACTTTGACACATTTGATATTTGCATAGGTACTTACAGCTCTCTCTCTCTCGCGTAATGTAAGTTCCCAAGCCTGGTACACACACCCCTGCACTGCGCATATATCTACCTTCCCGTGGAATTAGAGAATATAGCTCATAGATGCCTAGTAGGAAATAATTATGGCAAAGTATTATTTTCTAGCACACCATATTTTATTTTATTTAGTTAAACCTGTAATAACATCTTTTTTCCCCTAAACTGCTAGAAAACCCGTAAAATATTTGTAGACAGGATCAGGAGAGTATTGATATTCGATATTATATAATTATATAGGTAATATCGAATATCAGAATCACTTCTCATAAAATTCTTAAAATAAACATTGTTGTCTAACGTAATGTTATACCTACGAATACCTATACCTAATGTTACAAGTACCTACAAATTCAAGCACTGACACTGTGAAGTACTATACTGCTCAAAACAAAATAAGGGCCATTGTAATTATTGGACATAAACTAATTGATAAGTGGCTAATTAATGAACTCCCGTATAAGGATACGAATGTATTCTGAAGGCAGAATCTAACCTCTTTAATGCTGGAGTTCAAGTCTAAAAGCTAGAAAAAATATATAATACTGTTTAATATATTTTTCACGTAACGATCACCATACTTGTGGCCCCTATTTTCTTTTAAGTAGTATATATCATCTTTCACATAATAATAGGTAGGTACGTAAAAAAACCGGCCAAGTGCGAGTCGGACTCGCGCACCGAGGGTTCCGTACAAACCTGTAGGTATATTAGTAATAGTAATAACTTTAAAATGATTAAAAATATTTTTATTATATGATGTAACTAAAAATTTACGGTTTTCGCAATTTTTCCTTTATCTGTGCTACGAGTACTACGTTGCTTCGTACCAAATTTCAAGATTCTGAGTTCACGGGAAGTAGGTACCCTGTAGGTTTTGATTCCCTTGAGTTTCGAAAATTTGCGGCATAAACAGCTGTATTTGATTGCGTTGGCTTAGAAGTTTGATTTTTTCACAGCTCCAAGGAACAGTAGACCTGAGTATTCGGTATACATTTTAGCTTGATACCTACACGCGTTCCTGAGAAAAAGGGTCTTGTCAGACGGACGGACGGACGGACAACAAAGTGATCCTATAAGGGTTCCGTTTTTTCCTTTTGAGGTACGGAACCCTAAAAATCTGAAATAATGAGTAGCTAGCTTTTGTTTTCCTTTCAGAGATAATCCGATTCACACATACCGACTTGGTCATTTGTATATAGAGAATAATACCATTCATTATTTGTCGTACCAAGTCATCCCCAATTCATTTGATGCTGTAATCAGGGGTAGCTAAAAAGCGAGTTCATGAAATACTTAAAGTCATCATCGTCCGCCTAACGTTATTCCCGGTTGTGCCCCTAAAGGAGCCCGGGGTCCGCTTTGACACCTAATCCCAAGATTTGGCATAGGCACTAGTTTTACGTAAGCGACTGTCATCTGACCTTCCAACCCAGAGGGAAAACTAGACCTTATTGGGGTTAGACCGGTTTCCTCACGATGTTTTCCTTCACCGAAAAGCTAACGGTAAATATTCCGTACATAAGTTCCGAAAAACTCATTGAACTCATTGACTCAATTCATGAAACAAAGTACTCTTCAAGTCAAGTCTGCTCGTGGTGCGTGCGGCCGAAAAAAGAATTGTAAAGTTTTCAGCGTTCAAGCTTCTATGTGTTCGAGGTTTACTATTTTGAAAGAAAAGTCTTCAGAAGAGACAATAATACTTTAATGGGGAATTGAATAACAATTTACATACAGAGGTATTTTATGTTATTTTCAGCGTTTCAGGAAAGATTTTCAAATAGTTCCATAGGTTTAGTTTTGCATTTTGCAAAGGGGCAGGTTCGCTTAGTCGCCTTCGTAGGAGTAGAGTGAAACACTTTCTTCATTTGTTTTATCAGCTCTTGTACTTGAGATTTATCTCGTACAAGCTTAGTGTCCTGAATTTGGGCAATAATCTTCTGTATTTCAATGGCCATTGTAGTTTTGGGTTCGCTTGAATCGGTTGCAGTTTCTTTTTGAAATTCCTCCTGTTGTATAAGAACTACATAAGTAGGTAGATTGTGGAAAGTTTGTAGTAGTCGTTCTAATAAGGGGAAGTGCTGTTTAGCAAACGGAACATGGATTTTCGATTAGGTAAAGGAACTCTTTGTAAGTTGGATGGCATGCCGTCTTCGCCATGGGCTCCACAACACTGCAAGGAGATTCAAGCAGGTAATGTTACAAGTCATTATTTTATTAGTTTTAATTTACTAAGTAATCAAAGAACCTAGTGGGGACAATATTTTTTTTTCCTAACCGAGGGCGCAGGACGGAGATTTGTTTTAGGGGCAATGTAATTGTATGAAATAGCGCTTTCGAATAAGCTACGCGCGCGTCGCGTCGCGCGAAATGACTTCTAAGGGAGCGACCTCACCGGTGCTTAACGCTGCGTATACGCGTTGACGTGTCGTATGCGTCACGTATTCTTCATACATTTTGTTGCGTTTTACGCTGCGTTAGCGTATTTTGAGCAGCGGTGTGGTCGAACCTTTACTCTACTTAAAAGTCGTCTAATTGAAAAGAACCGGATAGCCAATCTCGCCGCGACACAGCTCGCGCGGCGTCTTGTGGACAACCGTGCTGTGCGTAAACACGGCCTAAAATGACATCAAAGCAGGATCGCAAAGATATGAATCAATGAGAATAAATATTGATTTATTTACTAAATATACTATAAATACATGTATATAATACTTTGTACAGTATATCGAAGTAATGGTTCTATGACCAAACCAATTTTAGACATTGCTTTCCCTAGTAATCCCCTCATCCATCCTCACCCTAAAACTCAACTCAGTTCTTTAGAAACGATGTCGACGGGCGCAACATCACGCGCGACTGTTAAGAATGTAGGTACGAGAATTCAAGCTTTAAGATATAAGGCCTCGTTTATGTAGATATTGGCGACACATACGGCAACACGACACGACCCGCGCGTGTGTCGCCTGTAGGTACTTAAACAAGGCCTTAAAGTGTACTTACCGCATTAACAAAACACATGGTCAAGAAAAACATAATTAAAATTAATTGTATTTGCCTCAACAAGAACATGACGCTGTTTGGTTTCAAAGTCCGAGCTGTAGGTGCCTGGTAATAATGCAATGAAATTGAAGTGAAACCAAAATGAAATACAGTTGAATTGTTTAGATTTTTATTACACTCCGTATTGTTTATGATGCAGTTCTTGTGAAAGTTTATTTGAAACCAATAACTATATCGTAGGTAATCGTGAGATCCTATCAAAAATAAAAAAATAAAAAAGTGAGCCAAGTTCAGTATATGGCTGTGCCTGGTTGTCAACTTGGCAGGTAGGCGACAAAAGAATTGAGATCTAAATGGGTGCCAAGCAGGGATTGATTGTAACCGAAATCAATCCCTGCTTGGCACCCATTAAGATCTCAATTCTTTTCACCAGGCGATATGAAACAGGCAGGTATTCCATTACGATACTTATAATGGCCGCTCCACACAATGGGCCATCCTGACCCATCATACATGACGCGGCTATGCGCTATAACGAGACATAAATATGTCTTACCCCCTTGGACATATAGTTACACACATTAAGGTTAGCCGCGCCGCGCGCCGCGCCACATACCCGTACCGAAACCATTTAGAAATATCGGTTGCCGGTATTTCTTTAAAAGGTTATCTACTGTAACCTTTATAATACCTGTTCCCAACCGGTATTATTTCGATACCGAAAAAAAATGTTGTTAAGAGGGTCGACGTCACCCGCCCCACATAATTAAGTCGAAACCTTTTACCTTTTTGAAAGCGGGTATGGCACACCGGAAAAAAATACTGTAACCATTTTTTCTGTAGCAACATATAAAGGATCCGCTACCGAAATGGCACGGATAAAACCGATATGACGTCATACAGTTAAATGAAGGTGGTGCCAAGTCCCGTTGAGAATCCTATACGGTCGAATTATTTACACAAAGCGATACCTTAGGTTAAATTGCTGCTGAGCTTATAATGCTGAGTCGGGGCCTTTTCGTGGACCCTGCTACTTTTACGTTACTGTGTTTTGTTTTTTATACCCATTGTTTTGTCCACGAATAAATGTTTTCTTTCTTTCTTTCTTCAAATTCTAGCGCAACTTGGCTAGTTTTTACCAGCACACCAGTTAAAAGGATTTTTCTTTAATTTATGCAGCAGTGCGGCATGAAGGGAACGTGTTACGAGCGTCCATATGCTACGGTGTCAATTGTCGTCAATTTTTGCTTGAAACGCTGCCGCGTCACTATTATGTATAATGGAAATGGTTCACAAATATTATTGGAGTAATTAGAGCGTTTAAAAATGGGTCATTATTCGAGCGTTTCAACCGCCTCACTTTCGTGGACATATTTTTGAAGAATTGGGCGTAAATTTCCGGTAAACTTAGAATTTAGATACCTGACCAGAAACGAAATCGAAATATGCAGCCACTTCTACAGAACTGTGTCCACGAAAGTAATTCGAAACAAACGCTCGAATAATAACCCAAATAATAAGGGCCGACTAACTCGCACGCGCACGGGAAAATTTACATACAAGTTCTCAAGGTCATCATCGAAACCAGAAAGTATATCAACTACCTAACTACTATTTGATTTCTTCATTTATTATTTAATCTTATGGCATACATTTTTATGGCCTTTAAAGTTTGTTTGTTATTCCTATGAAAGTCCATGATATTATTCAAGATCTTCCATTCAGATCAAGTTGCAGTGCACAGAGGCAACCAGATGGCTCGCGTTATTTGAGCTCCCAAAGTGTTGTGGAACCGGCCTGTGCAACCCGAACTGAGCCAACTTAGACGGAGGCAGAAATAGAAAAAAAAAAATATATGCCACGACTGCCACGAGGCAGCCGATTGAAACAGCGGTTGGCGGGAACCGATTTTTAACTTTTGAGCGCTCTAACCGAGCGGTAGAAAATATTATAGGTTAGGTAACGTCAAGTATAAAATTATGCGTGCAAACAACTTACTCATAAATATGTCCCAGCACTATGTCAGCCGATTAAGGTTTTATTTAGGCAAGAATTAAATCAATAAGTACATATTTTTGCACTTGACTGTACCAATATAATAAAATAATCTGTGCACAGGAATTTCAGGCATTGTTACAGCTTTGTCTACACCAATATATATTATCCTGGTGGTGGCGAAACATTTCATTATAACTATTAATCATCATGTTACCTACATCACATAATGTCCTCCTTTTTAGCTGGATGAAACAACTCAGTCCCATTCAGTATTTTATTTTTTGCTGGTCCATAGATTCATACCAAAGGAACCTGACACTGACTTAACTTAGTTTATGTTGACTCGATTCCGAGTGCATCATCCTTAGTGTAGTAAAATATACTTTACTTGCTTTCATGTAGAGCATTTTGTTCACAAAACATATAAAATAGCTCTAGTTAGTTAACCATTAGTATTATACAACCGCAATCTGATTGGGAATGGAATAGCTGTCAGGTGACATGTAATTTCACCATATTTATTGGTGCAAGCCCTTATGTATTACCAAGTATAGTGTCTGTGAAACTTACAGTCCCAAACTATATGCGCCGGAATCCTTGAATGCCCCAGCTTTACAGGAGCAGCGGAGAGTCAACATCTTCATTTGATCTGAGATCATTTGTGACAGATCTTTGCTACTTGGTTGCTAATATACGTTGGCATTTCCGAGCTTTCATAGACAAAAATGAACTCATTATGATGCTTTAAATAATCAAAAATTCATAATTTTGTCAGAACCTTTGACACTAAACAAAAAAGTTGTTTGTGGGGCAATTTACCCGAAGCTGCTAAATCCTTCCAGGGACGGGAGAAAAGAAAATAGATATAGTACAACAATATGCATTGCAGGCATATATATGGTTGTGAAATTAGAAAACAGAATCGAATGAATACAAATAGAAAACAAAATATTTACTAGTTATTCTCACGTCGGAAGTGTCAACTGTCAACTCAACAGTACTGTCGTCTGTCACCTATTATCACAACGTTCAATTTAACGTGAGCATATAAATATATGTAAGTTACATTAGTTAAAGAAATATGTAATTTTATAATTTGTATTAACAGTGATTGAGTTGTTGACGTTTTTAATGGGTTAATGTTACGATATACTTGACAAGTTAACCTGATAGGTTAGTTTAAGCGTTGGCCTTATGCCGCACATGCACAGGCCAGTTGGGCCGTGCTTAGTTATTGGCAATTAGTTGAGGGCCCCTTCGGGGCCCAACTTCGGGGCAACTTACAAAAGACAGGTAGGAAGAAAAAAAAACTGAATTATGTTTTTTATTTGCAGAATGGATTTTTTGACATATTTCCTATGGACGATTATCCTTCACTGGTAAAATCGCATTCAGACGGTCCAGCATGGCAGTCCGTCTAGCATTGATTTTCACTTAGCATAATATTACCACGGAAAATAACAGTAAGGCATTTGGTATTTTGTGAAATAATTTATTGAAGCAGAAAATCTTTAGACGATAAACATTTAGTCAAAATTATTATGTCTAAAAATTTAAAGACAAAAATATAATTCAGGCGCATCATCAGGTGGGTCGTATGCTTGTGTGCTACTTTATATGTATAAAAAAATGTTCTTACGAGTTATGTTCATACGAGTGTACAGTTAGCAGATATATTGACTAAACCTTTGTCTCGACAAAGTTTTGAAAAGAGGAGAGGTCTTTTAGGGTTGATTTAGATACCTATTTATATTTATTGTTAAAACATTTTTGATTGAGGGTGGAACAGTCCAGCAATCAAAATATGCGGATGTTTTTCTATTACCTAGTCTAGCCATAAGTTCTGTTACAAATGAAATGAAACATATTTTTAAAAGGATGTAATTAATTTACCATAAGTAAATGTTTATTTATAGGTAAGTTAATAAGGTTTCTAAACAATATATTTTTTATTCAAAATGCCCGCCTTTAGCTTTAATACACGCCCTCAAACGATCCGGCCACACGTCTATAGATTCACGCACTGTATCCATTGGGAAATTTGCCACTGCTACCTTCAAAGATTTTTTTAGAGAATCGATATTGGCATGGCGTTTAGAGCAGACCATGTCCTCTAACACTGACCACAATTTATAGTCCAGGGGATTTAAGTCGGGACTGGAAGAGGGCCAATCATCTGCCTTGATGAAGTCCGGAACATTCCTTTGCAGCCAAATCTGGGTGGTGCGAGCTTTATGACCCGGGGCTGAGTCCTGCTGAAAGGTCCAGTGTACATTTTTGAACATTGTGTCGTTTAGTGGTTTAACTACTGTTTCTAAAATCGTGTCCTGATACACTTTAGCTGAAATTTTCACTCCTTTTTCGCAAAAATGGATCTCAGAGACGCCTTGATACGACACACCCCACCAAACCATGACGTAAGCGGGATGATGACCTCGCTGAATCCTTCCAACTATCTCTTTAGCTTCCCGAGAGTAGTGTGCGTACACTTTATCATTTTGTTTGTTGTAGTGCTGCTCGATAGTAAAAATTTTTTCATCCGTGAAAAGAATATTTTTATATTTCCCATGTGCGTATCGAGATAAAAGGCTTTTTGATCTTTCAACTCTCTTGTCCTTTAGTGACTGATTTAACATATGTCCTGTATATCGTCGGTAAGCTGCAAGACTCAAGTCATCTTTGATTATACGCGAAAGTGACCTAGGTGGTATTTTCATTTCCTTAGAAAGGATCTTCTGTTTTCTTATGGGATTTCGGCGAATTCTGGCCCTTACAGCATTAACGGCTTGTTTTGTTCTAACAGTACGTGGTCGGCCAGATCTTTTACTGTCATCGACAGAGGACGTTTTGGTGTATCTTTGAATGGTACGATACACAAACATTCGACTGATCTCTAACTTTTTTAGTGTCTCAAAAATGTGGGACGGCTCCATTCCTACCTTATGCAGAGCAATCACAGCAATTCTATTTTCTTTGACACCCCACTCCATTATTAATTTACTTATTTTAATATTATATTGTATATAAATGGTGGCAAAAACATCCAAGTACTTACGTCAAAACACAACATTCGAAATTTGAATTATTATTTTTCTTAAAATCATTGTTAACTGCCAGTAACAGAACTTATGGCTAGACTAGGTATGTTTTATGTTAATATAACGTTATGAATAGTAGATTATTTGACAAGGGTCTAAAATATGCCATATTACCACGAGATGGTTATTTTCCAAAGCGAAGTGAGGGAAAATTGTTCGAGGGGTAATATGGCTTTTAGACCAGAGTTAAGTATACACTACTTTTCACTTCGACTACGAGAAAATAGTAAAAACAAAGATTATCCATCCAAAATTAATAATAAATTCTACGGCGGCGATGGGATTGTTCAATTTGACCTTTGGTGGCATATTTTTTTTAATAAACTGGTTTGACACATTCAAAATATTGACACAACCATTGAGTTATATTACTAGAGTAGACATCACCTAGCATAAGTTTGCGCATGTCAACATACACTCCTGAGAGTATGTTGGTTTAGTCTGTGGCGGGCAGTGATGGCGGTCGTTTCGAGTGCAATTTTTACTCAAAACTTTAAAAAAATGCCTTCTTTTGCATTGCGCTATTGCACCAACAAGAAACCCAACAATAGTAAAAGTACGGGGATCACTTTTCATCGGCAAATTCACAGATTTTTGAAATAACATGATTTTATATAAAATACGCGCCGACGGCGGCCATTATGTCAAAGATTAAAAATGTAGAAGTGACAATTTCCTAAAACTATTTTGCCTTATTAGTAGAACATTAAACTTACTAGATTTACTGATTTGAAGCTTTAAAGATCTTAATTTTTGCGCCAAAATAGCAGCAACCATTTGTTTCTTTTTTTTTTATTTAATCGTTTTTATGAATAATTTTAGTGGCAACGTTCAATTCTCCTTATTAAATATATCTTAAGTTCTACTTATTTAAATCCTAGGTAAATTCTCTTATACAAATAATTTACGCGATGCGAGTATGGTCTCCGAATATAAACCCATTAGCAATTTAGGAGAATGTAATTATTATATTAATTTCCAATTTGAAAATGGTCGTCATTTAGTTTGTTTGTCTTGCTACGATTGCTATCAAAATCGATATCTGAGGATCAGCATGGACCTTAAATTAGGACTTTGTCATCAAATCTGACACAAATTGCTAAGCCAAATTGCATCAACATAGTGCATCCACGTAACTATAAATCCAGTATAAAAAAATACAAATAGGTACCAAATGTCGGTGATTAAATAAATAATTAGTTTTTTTTATAGGAGTGTATTAAATCCCGCTATAGCCATAACTGAATCCGAACTCAGAAAATTGTCGCATCTACTACGTTTACATACTCTTTGATTTTCCAAGATAGCGGCCTGATTGGAAGACGTCAAGAAAAATGTTCTGGGTTGCCAGTTTATACGTAGTAATAGTAAGTCAATGGACACAACTAATTAAGCACTACTGACCATCTATAAGTGCGTCCAAACAACCGAGCGCGGCGGACACCATATGGTGTATATGATAAAGCGAGATAGGCAGCATTCTATCCCGCTCAATCTCATAGCTTATGCCACGTATGCAGCCAACCACGCTTGAACGTTGGGACGCGGCTAAAGACATATAAAAGGAAACCTATCACGGCTAAGTAGACATTACTAGTTACCGAGTAATAGTCGACCAACTTGAAAAGGACTTGAAAAGGCCAACTTTCGTACAAGTTCGGCCGACGCAACCGCACCATTTACTTAACGCGTGTCGCCGTAACAAATACAGACAGGCAACTACGGAACCCTACACTGCGCGTGGCCCGACATGCACTGGGCCGGTTTTTTTTAAATTTCAGTTTGATTTAATTCAACATTTATTCATGAACAATACAATGATTTGTGTATATACACTTATGCACATGAAAATGTTAGCTTTGGACTTCAAAAAATGCACAGAAATATGTTAACTTTAGTATTACATCGTAATTGTCGTACTATCAAACCAAATAACAATATCAATGGGTAGTAAATATAATAATATCATAAAAAGTTCAATTATTATGTTTCGTCAAAATTTAAATTTTGGAGAGTGGTTTTAAAGTTCTACTTTGAAGTTAAAGATTTTTAATTCATATAACTTTTCCTTTTGCTTGATCAGCCTTTACGGAAGCTAACAACTGGGCTGTTATTCTTTACGCGCTCTTGCGCCTCACTCCACCCGTCACGCCTGACAAAACTACACTTAGTTACTACGAATCGCGGCGTCAAGAAATATTTCTGGGTGAGCGTTGAGGTGAGCTTAAATAAGTTACAGAATATTAGCGGGGCTGGTTACGCTTAGTTACTACGAATCGTGGTATTGGTAGGCGATGGTTGACGTGAGGTTAAAACAAGTTACAGAATAGCGGGCCTGTGACGTGCGTTTCATCTCCCGCACTCGCCGTGCAGCCTCTGCAGCGCAAGGCTGGCTGGTTTTAGTGTCACGCTGACCGTCGGCGCCGAGCGGTCGGCGCGCAGCTGATGAATGATATGCTGACGATCATCAGCGTTATTCCAAAACGCTCCCTCAACATCGTACATAAATATTAGCCTGCCAGCGCCGATGGTCAGCATGACACTAAAACCAGCCTAAGTATTGGAGTCAACCACGACTATATGTACGAGTATTAACTACCTGTGCCGGGACCACGAGCCAACTACGGTGCTCAATCACGGACTCATGGGGAGGCGGGGCTACCGTACGAGTGGCAGGGGTTCCAGTATGTAGTCAGAACCTTTTTAGGGTTCCGTACCAAAAAAGGTAAAAAAGGAACCCTTATGGTGCGATTCCGTCCGTCCGTCTGACTGTCTGTCTGTCACAAAATGAAATATCTCACGAACTACTTAAACTTTCAATTTGAAATTTGGAATGCTTTTAAATGAGTTATCCATGGTGCATGGAAAATCAGAAATTTAAATATACATTTTAATTTTCTATGAAAAATTACGAATATGAGGAGGGGGCCAAAACAATTCAACTACCTATTGGATCAAGTGGGGTATATATGAAAGGGCTCGAGTTACACTTTTTTAAAACAGTTTTTCTTTTTTTTCTATATTGGTAAAATTTCGATCTATGAAGGAAAATGTAACCCCCCCCCCCCCCCCCCTTGCAAAAAATTTGAAATAATTACTTGTGATTAAAATAAACATAAATATTACTGGAAAAGTAATACTTTTTCTGTATCTAGCGTATTTTTTGCTTTATTTTCAAAAATCATTTCCTAGTTCAGTTTGCAATTCAATCAACTTCATAAGTATCTTTTTGTTTTGAAATTCCTATAAGACTATAATAGAAGTACTTTCTTTCAAATAAAAAAATAATAATCGAGATCGGTTCACGTGATAAACAATAATCGCTAATACACCAACATACACACTAAGCCCTTGCACGTTAGTACCAAATGGGCCGATAGATGGCGCTTACCCCGTTTCTACTTCGCGCTATTAAGATTTTTTTAGAATTAATGGGGTTGGGACGGGTAAGTATATTTAAATGGCAGGTCAAAAAAAACACCATGGCGATTCAGTTATCTTGGTAGTTTCATGGTCTTGGTGTAATGTAAAAGTTATTCGTTGTTTAAAATTGAATTCTGTTTTGTTGGGTTAAAATAAGGAATTTAACAAATATTGGGACATTACTTTACCTTGAGTTAATTGATATTGTGTACGGAACCCTCGGTGCGCGAGTCAGACTCGCACATGACCTGTTTAAAAAAAAAAGACTGACCAGTGGTTGACTCTAGTCTCACCTGATAAATAAGTTAGATCATAAAGTATGTAGTAAGTAAAGTATAAGTTAGATGGTACACGATGGCCTAAGATAAATAGCAGTATAAATATTCGATTAGTCGCGTACTGTAGGTACTCACAGTCACATCTTGGTAGTTAATTATAGTCGTTGAGGCAAACGAGATCGAACATTCGTATGCTTTTGACGTCTTCCCAGAATTTCCTTGAAGCGTTTATTAATATCTGGTAGGTGCCATATTAATATTACTGTCGTACTACGGCATTCCTAGAAAATTTTGCACGCATCAATAGTACTTACTAAATAAGTTTCTGTCAATAATTTCATTTTCGGTACACGCTTTTATTGCTGACTGTACTTTTCTGTATACCATCATCAACTACTCATTGAGACGATTCAAACGAGCCCAAACTCAACGGGGTTACGTCGGTTAAATAATGAATTGCCATGGCCACCTTCTGTCTCCATCATACTACTATCAGCTCGATGGTACAATATTGAATTAACTCCAAACTATACCAATACCCAAAATTTCAAAAATGACTGAAAAATGGATTACAAATTTTGACGGACAACTTACATTACTTACATACGAACAGGGGGCCGATTTTTGACTTTCGAGCGCTCGAAAATTAAATCAAAGTAAATGCTATTGTAGTGTCATAATCACAGGCACTTACTTTCTACCGATAGAATTAAATACGAGTGGTCAATACCGCACGTTTTGAATTTTTCTATCGTCATTTCAAAATAGCATTTCATAATTTTTGACAGTTTTCGAGTGAAAGAGTCGAGCGCTCGAAAGTCAAAAATCGGTCCCCAGGTCAAGTTAATATACTCACCGACAATAAATTTGGCCCAAATTAGAAAAATGCATTTAATTATTTAAAACTTTATTTAATATATTCAATTTATAGTTTAAAATCACGAAAAGTTTTTGGGCCAAATTTTCTGTATATAAATGTGTATAAAGGTTGTAAAAAAGCTCACGATTGAATACGATGGCCGTTTAATATTATTTTATAATGAGCTTATTTATTTTATTATTTACTTTAGAAGGGAATTCGTTATTTTATAATATTGTAAGGACAATATTAATGAATTTTCTTTACCTAAAATCACATATTTTTATAGCGGTTTTAATACTTTACAATGTTTGTGGTAGCTTAATCTGATTATACTAATATAAATACCATACTAAAATGGCACTAACTTCATGCAAAATACATAACTTCAAATAGGTAATAACAATCACATAAACCATCAATTAAGTAGGCATAATTTAGGAGATAGAGTAGTTCAGTTATCGACTTGCATCACAGGACATAGACAATATTACTGTATCTGCTTCTCATTGGTTCGTATGTTTGGTTGTTATATCTTCTTCCATGGGATGCGGTGGAGACTGAAGCTAGCTATAGGAACTTCTAAATCACTCATCTACCCGTGGTGTAGAGCTCATTAGTATCCCCTTGAAAATAAAGTCGCCCACTATGCGTGTCTTGATTTTTTTTTACTGAAATTAAGTACCTACTCTAGGTAATTAATGAAGGTTGTCAGGAAAAACATATTGTTGCAGAAAACATGTTACTTACTTCAATAAAATATTATAATATTGTACCAGTAGGTAGTCCGCAATAATAAACAAGCTGCGATATCTGACACGGCATTATTTATAGAGCCGTTAAAGAATACCAAATATTTTGAGCTTACATTATGCAGGGGACGACTGACGGCAATTTCGCGTTCTAGTACAGGATGTAGGCAAATTAGGGAGTTTAGGGGCCAATATTTTTGGGGCTAAATATATAGTTTCGTGGGTTAATGTCTGGTCGTTAATAAATGCCTACCGTTATGTTATTGGTCAAAACTTTTTAAATATTATCGGCCGTATTCATAAACGTCCTACAAGCCTGTTTTAACTAAAATGGCGTAAAAAATATTTTGTCCTTATCTGTCACTTTGACATTTGTGTTCGTAAGAAAGGGACAAAGCACATTTTATTTAGCAGAGGCATTTTAAGTTTTATGAATAAGGGGGTATGTCTTTAAACCACCGTTTTAGGATACCTATAGGATTAGTCAGATATGTATATATATTTATGTGTAGATAGTACGTATGGTGTAAACCACGAGGGTAGGACACACCGCATCGATTGTCAATCGAGTTTAAACGGGATATTATTATCAATACATAGTGTTTTCGTTAATTAAATACCTAATTCATCAAACTCTTATATTTAATAAAACATTAATAACTGCATGAAAATGAAACATGGTTTTTTAGTGATGTTTTGTCGACCGGTTGTTTTTTCGGTGATTAACACCAGTTTATAGAATTAATGGCGCACCATTATTCCTGTGGAGTGGAGAGTGGCAAATCAGCTAAGCGGTGGGCGGGGCGGGGTGCGCGCGCGCCGCCGCCCGCGCCGCTTGCTCGCACGGGATCGCTCTATCCTTGTTATTATGTATTTTATTCTGTTTGAACTCTCACTCCAGACGAACGTCTCGCGTCCGATCCTCACCGTATTATTACCGGTGCAAAATCAAACCCAGTTATGTCAATATGATCATTAAAAAGTCGTTTAGCTACCAGCCGATCGATGTCGGCTTAGTGAACAAGTGATCTCACATTAATTTTGTTTTTTAATATAATAAATTATTGATATCTTTTAGCAACTATGTATATTATAAAGGATTTAATGCTCCAGTTCTTTATTGTTACGATTTTATTATACGTTACCGGAGCGGCACCCAACGTCAAGGTATAGTAATTATTGTTTATTATGATATAATCTAAAACTACAAGCGGTTTAATAACTTAATCGCATGCGTATTTATGTCACTTTTATGGTATGTGCATTTGCATTTTTTTATTTACCTCCTTAGAAATAGATAGCAAAGCAATCGCATACGAGATGAATACACACAATTTTAAACATGTACGAGTATTATAATTTACAATGAACCGTTACATCAGACAATGATAGATGTCAAGATCATTTGCTCGAAACGGTATTTATCTGGTCAATTGGTAGTTGTTTATTTATGTTTACTTTATTTTATCAAGACCGGCATGAGTACGAATATTGACAGAGGTACCTTTACCTAGACAGAGAGTCTTACCTATTGGCACGGCCCCGTTACCAATCAAGCAATTCTTTATATTTTATAGGACTTGGCCTTTAGCTTATAAGTAGAGTTATTTAACCTGCTTTGTGGCCGTTTCTGTGGAGATAGGTATCTACACGGAACGGTAAATTAGATGTCCCCGTTCAACGCATATCAATAAAATAAAAAATTGCGAAATAGTAAGCCGGTTTTTACAAGTCGTTGCAGTGTTGTTAATACTTAGATGTGTTAATTGAATTTAAAATGATCAGACAAGTAGATTGTACAGTCAAGGAATTTAATTTACGACCCTTTTCGCAAAAATATTCTTTGTAGTCCAATACAAATCGACAGGATTGTCAACCTTAAGTGGGTCCTAAATCAAACTCCTTCACTGTACCTACACCGAATTTTGTCAGAAAAAGATTACAGGTCTTACTACAGATACAGACCTTCCAATGTAGTTTCGAAGCACTTAGGCCTCTCACAGACTGGCGCGGCCTGGCCGCGGCGGTCAATAGTATACTTGTCATTGGCTGTCAAATTTACTTACTTTGACCGCCACCGCAGGCCGCGCCAGTGTGTTGCAGGCTTTACTTTGTTTATCATTCGCTCCTTATATTGGTCATTTAGTGCGTTAAGTTTTGAGTTCTATAGCAAAAGAGCAGACAGATGTGACAGCCCTTTCATATAAAAAAAGAATGGTCAAATGGCCAGTCGTTATTGGTCAAGAGACTCAGTGTTGCCAGTGAAGACCTGTTACGTTGTAACTTGGGGCTTCGTGAAGCGGGCCACAGGCATTTATTTCTCTATGATAAGATAGAGATAAGCTATCACTTCTTTCTGCTCATTTGTCATATACAGTGCGTGGCCTGTAACAGGGGCAAAAATTTAAAAGGACGCTTCCTTAAAGCATCTACGGTAACCACTTGCGTCCAATTAAAAAATAAATAAATCGGAGAAGTGTTGATTTAAAGTGTAATGTATCTTGGCACCACGAGATTTTGAGGTAACATCATGTAATCTGTCATATTGTTTTTGCATTTTCGTTTTCGAGAGATATTTTTGTGATTTTTTTTAATTTAATTGGTATTTTTTTAGTGTTTATAAAATAAAATAAAGTACCCCAGAAGATTAAAAAATACACGTGAACTTACTTTAAAGAAAAAAAATAAAGAAACTTTCTTATTTCAATGAAAACCACCTGGACATAATTGCTCACAAGCTCAATAGATCCGTTTCATTTTTTGCTCCTATTCCAGGCCACATCCTGTATAGAGATCAAAAAATAATGCTGTAGGTAAATGACCCATATATTAGGGAAGTAAAGATAAACTAAGTAAATTATTAGATGATCTAATAACTTCTAAAAAATCTAAAATAGATAAACTAAGTAAATAATTAGACGACCGCTTTAGCCTAGTTGGTAGTGACCCTGCCTACGAAGCAAGAGGTCCTGGGTTCGAATCCCGGTAAGGGCATTTATTTGTGTGATGAGCACGAATATTTGTTCCTGAGTCATGGATGTTTTCTATGTTATTTAAGTATTTATTTATCTATATAAGTATATTTATCGTCGTCTAGTACCCATAGCACAAGCTTTGCTTAGTTTGGGACTAGGTCGATAAGTATTTATAATTTTTTTTTAACACAAAGAGGTTTCATTTCCTAATGTTCAAAGTTTCGATTGGTGAATGTGAACGTAACATTAAAAAAAAACAATCTTATATAACCCTGCACTGACACCCCGTATAAATGTTTTTTTTCCTTATTTTAATTTCGCGTGATTTTTCCGTGTGCTTGCATCACTTTATTCAATTCTAGATGCCCGCGCGGTTCTGCCCGCGTATTGCGAGGAACCCGACAGAGGCACGGCATAAAAAGCCTACTTATGTATGTCCATCCCAAACGTCCATCATATGTATATACCTCTACTATTAAGTGAAAGATTTTTTTTATTCGGATGAGTAATTCGTTTCCTTGGTTACTTCCCACATACAAACTTACAAAACTACAAACCTATCTACCCCCTCAGCTGTGGGAAATAAAATGACAGCTACCCCATGTCTGTCCGCGGGGCCTGCTTATACAGGATTTCGAAGTGCAGAGGTGCAGGTGGGAAATTACCTTGTATACCGTTTTCTACGGAGTTACAACCTATAAATATTGGAAAACCTATGTCTGTAGCTTTACCACGAGTCACTATCGAAAACACATTACTTTACTATTCTACAGATCGAGTAAACACGTTTTGAATAGATTTCGATTGTCATTCGAACCGTCAAATTTGTATCGTGTATCTCATGCTACCGATGTTCTCCGAAAACAACTTCAAAACGTCACTCGCTAATCGGTACCACGGCACACAAATTTGACATTTCGAATCGACAAATACCGTAGGAACAGTAGTAAACTATTTCACTTGCAAATTAGCGCGTGATAACCTATTATTCTGACATGAGATACCGTAAATCCGATCGAGACCTATCTCAAATTAAGGAACGTTTCAAAATAAGGGTTTTGAATTGACAACATACCTATACCCGCGAAATTCGGATTGTCACGTATTTTGCATTTACAATTCTAAATGAATGGCACACATTCCGCCATATTGAATTAGAATCAGTAGAAAAATCGGCGCATACTAAGTTTTACTTAATGCCCCCCTTAAGCTTAAGGTGTAGATCCCTTAAAAAAAAACTACCTACGCGATTCGCGTATTCTGTAATGTCATAATCGACACACGCTAGCATTTAAATTAAAACTATAAATGCTGGTGATCAAACACCGGTTTGGCGGGGGCAAATCTGTACTGACGTTTAATAGTGCGAGGACACATTAAACTAATTTTATTAGTTGATATCGATAAAAATGACGTACAACCGTTGGGTAAATTCAAGAATTTGAATGAAGAAGAAAACTACATACACAAAAATAAACTTTTTGCGTAATTAACTTTTTAATATTTAATATAATTTTCATAATATACAATCAAAATTTCCTCCACATTTTCAGACTTTAATCTTCGTCGCCTGGGTGACAATATCCATTTTAGCCAACTAAATGACCTTTCTAGGTCAACTGTAGTAATTGGAGCAAATTCAAACAATTTATAGTATTGATGAATTTCTGCTATATGACTCAGTTCTATTTCTTTTCCGATAAGTATAAATGAAAGAGGTTTGCACATAGTTAAACGTATTCAAACTTAGCCATTAGTTTAGTTATGATAATGATGGTTAAAAAATTATTTTTATCGATGTCGATAAACTTAGTCGATTTTTAATTAATCACTAGCACTGGTACATTTTTGCCCCCGCCAAACCGGTGTTTGCTGGTGATATACGGCTGAATATTGAAAATAATAAAATGGTACTAATTGCATTACGTGTGTTTGTGTATATCTACAACACGCACACATTTGCAACGTAGTACCGGTGTGGCGAAGACATCCGTCACGTTCTGACTAGTATGCGAGTACGCGTCTATCGAATAAACTATACCAACGAGTATTTTAACGATTGCGAGTATAGTAAACGTATGTGAGTTGACTTGGTACAAATTAGATTTTTAGTTATATGAGTATGAGACCTATGAGGGCGGTGAATACATTTTTCATGCAAATCTTTTAAGCAGTCGCAAAAGAGGAACGTAAACGTGAGTCAGGTAATTCCCATGGTAAAGGTACTGCTCTTTAAAAAATAAAATTAATAAAACCCTTACATACAATAGGCCTTAAACAAGACATGAACAATTTATTTATTTGCTGTTGCCAAATTTTTCTAGGGTCGATGAAATTTTTTATTTAAATAGAATACAGTCATTCTTTAAGAAAAATAACAATTAATAAAAATCAGCTGGGATTTCAAAAGAGGAAGAATACAACACAAGCTATTTTCGTTTTTTTGCAACTGATATGCACAGATATACATAAGAAAACATCGTCTATCGGACTTTTTATAGATCTGTCCAAAGCGTTTGACTGTGTTTCTCACAAAATCTTGTTAAGGCAGCTCGAACATGTTGGAATTCGGGGGCCCGCATTAAAATTAATCCAGACTTACCCTGCAGTCAGAACTCAATCTATAGTATTAGACACCTACGACACAACGACTAAAACAATTACTAGATTACAGTCAAATAACGAACCCATCCACAAGGCAGCGTCCTGGGGCCATTATTATTTCTGGTATATGTAAATGAGTTTCCTTTAATAATTGATCACTTATGTGTTATGTTCGCAGATGATGCTACCGTATTTATATCTGATGACAAGTTAAACAGCTCTGATATTAGTAATGAATTATATCATACACCAAGAACAATTATTAAGTGGTTGTCATCTTTAAATCTAAGAGTAAATTTAGATAAAACGAAAATTATACAATTTGTAAATTATAAACAGGTCGCACAAATCTTAAATACTTATTGTTATCGATAACAAAATAATTGAACAAGTACAGAGTACAAACTTTTTGAAGGTCACTCTAGATAGCAATCTAAACTGGAAATTACATACTGACAAATTGAACACAAAAATTGCCAAAAGTTGTTATGCAGTATGCAGTGTCTATGCTAAACAACATGACATCAAAGGAGGTAGCTAAACAGGCATAATATTATGGCAATGTTTTTCCTCTACTGACATATGATATCACAGAGGACTTTTCTATATATTATGATATTATATTCTGGGTAACTCCGTAAAGGTCCAGTCCACTTTTATTCTTACAAAAAAATGTTTGCGGATTATATTTAGTGTCAAAAATGGAGAGACCCTTATTAGTCCTGTGTTTAAACACCACAAAATATTAACCCTGAGGTGTGTGTGTACTTATAAAAGAGCGCAAAGATATTTTTATCAAAAAATGTAACTAAGTAAGGTAAATTTTAGATCTCAATATAGGTATGACTTATGTACAGTCCGTTCTTCATACTCAATAAGAGCACATACGTCACTGAGATTAAAATCTACAATAATTTACCGGAAAGCCTTACGCCTTGGCCACGACTGGTCTTAAGCGACCTGCGGCAGCGTTTTATCTGTTCATTACGCGGTCGAGACGCGCAACGCACTGTGGTTAGTTGGGATCACGCGCAATGAATTAGAAAAACCGCTGCCGCCGCAGGTCGCTTAAGACCAAAGTCGTGGCCAAGGCGTTAAGTCGTTAGAAGGAGCACAATTTAAAAGGAAACTGAAGGACTGGGCTGCTATGCAAATGTTTCTATGACTGAAACGAATATTTCATGTAATTATTAATTCCTATTGTTATTTCCGTTTTTAATGAATTCAGATTTTATCCTATTATTATTTAGTACTTACGTCCAAAATGGGCAAGCTGTTGATACTAATTATTTTATAACAGGTTATCACAATGTACACAGTTTTGACAATAAATGTATCTTATCTTATCTTACACCAAACAATAATTCGTGTTGAAACGTTTTCGATTAAGTAAATGAAATTCGATGAAAAGTTTGCCGACAAAACAAGGGACACCCCTTCATTTTTTGTAAGTAGGTACGCATGTACCTACAGAAGACACATTTTATTGTGAATGTGGGAAAAACTGGGGAATTTCTGCCGCGCCCGGCTCTGAGTAGTCCTAGCCGAGTAATTTTGAACAGTTGGAACCGAGCCCGAAAAGAAATATCCACGTAACAATGGCTTCCCGATCGGATGATAGCTTCATTCTTTCGCCAGTTTCTTTCCATGCATTAAAATATGCAATGTCAAGCAAAAACAGCATTAAGACAAACGTTCTCACCGTGTCCCGGAGCGCGTCGCGGGTGGAATCATAATGATGGTTGTAACAAAACAATCGAGCGCGTTTATAAGGAAAATAGACGTAAGTAAAAGATTTGAAGTCCTCGCAAGTATGAGGACTATTGTTCAAGGAATGGTGGATGAAAGAACTTTCCAATCGGCTCGTCTGTTTTATAATCATAAAGCATAGTCTGTAAGGTTAAGTTAAGTTAGTTAAGTTAAGGGAATTGTGGTTGCGTCGATATTCGACATAAATTAAATATTGAGTGACATTAATCTAGTCCCAAACTAATCAATACTTTCTTACTGAAATTCAAGATCACATCCAAGTCTCAGCAAGAAATATTAATACTTATCACTCAAATATTTCCCGAATCAAGAGTTTAACTTGTACAATCTTTATAACGAACGTAATACAAAATAACTAAGTATACCTAAGTTAATTCTATAGTTCTACGCGGACAAAGCTGCAGCCACGGCTAGTTCTAATAAATATAAACATAAGTGTACGGCTATATATTGATTTGTCCTTATAAATAACTTGTCGTGTCGCGGGAAATTAATTGAGTAACGATTGTCAATGTGATGTGAATACACATCACAATACACATTCCCCGACGGTGACAGCTAGACGCGGACGCGGGCCTGCCCAATCTGCGAAAGGGCAAATGCCGCTGAATGTTGAACTGTAAATCAATTGCTGAGAAGTTATTTAAGACTAGGGCCGGTATTCGACTTACACAATGGGACGCGTTCTCGGCACGGTGAGAGCTCGTTGAAGTAGCACATATCGATTGCTCACAAACATGCATATTTTGAGGTAAGAGTGGTACAGACTGATGAAGTGATGAATCACGGTGTCTCGGTAATTGTCTTTAAGGAATCTCCGAGACTCCTCTAATATTATACACATATACCTATAGCGATATAGGGATTTGTAGTTGCCCATATATTTTTGCTCTCGCGAAGTATTTAACCAGCTTCAAAAAAGGAGGAGGGTCAATGTTTCACGTATGTTTTATTTTATGTACTTACCTATGTTCACCGATTTCTCTGTCAATTGTCAACCGATTTTGAAAATACTTTTTTTAACACTTCGTTCGTATATCTCTCTCTCTGTCGCTCGAACGAGCAAGTGTGACAGAGTCGGAGATACACGAACGAAGTTCGTTTTCGTTTCGCGGTAGGCCCTCTGCCCCCCTAGCACACTAGGTTTTATGCCCGACATAAAGCATTTGTCCCTCTTGCACTCGCATATTGGCCAGAATGGGACGAATGCTTATTGTCCGACATAAAACTTAGCGTACTAGCGTGGTCTAATTGTCACTATCATCCCAGGGAAATAGAGGGTAACCCTCAAATTTTATAGGCACGCGTGTAGTGATTTTGGTATGTTCTTTTAAGTATAACTCGTTTATTTACCCTCGGGAATCGCAATTTTGCTGAAGTGGAACTGATGGTGTTGACCCACAGATGACATATGGAACTCCTTAAGGATGTAAAAAAAGGAAGAGGAGGAAAGACTCTGCCATCATTCTGTTGACGTAGCAACTATTGGAGTGTCTATTGGAAAGCAGTTCATGTGGTAAATTGTAAGGGAAATGTGGAATTTTTCAGGTACCTAAGTGGCTTTGCGAAGTACTGAATTGAAGTCGGTTTAAACTTTGTTTTAAAAGTAAATTATTTATGATTATGATCAATTTTTACCAAAAAGCAAAAGATATTATTTCCCGCATATTATATTTATATATTTCCTAGCTTTCCGACCCCCAACACTACTTACAGATAAATTTGTTACGTGTATAGATGCCAGAGAATATAGATGTACATACGTGAACCATGTAAGCCTGCTCTATACAGTGGACCATCACGACCCATCGTACAGGACGCAATTATGCGTTAGACGGAGAAAGATATCGCCGCGCCATAAGCCATCTGACACCACTACCCTCTCCACACGCTGGCCCATCCTAGTGGGCCATTAGGATGGGCTATCATGTAGAGGAGCCATTAGCGGTGGTAGGCGATTGGTTAAAGCCGGGGTTATATTAGAGCCACGCCGCGTGTCGCAACGCGTACTTTGTATTGAACGTGGCGACACGCGGGACTGAGCTAATGTAACCACGTTCATACAAAATGTATGTAACCGATTCCGTTGCGACACGCGGCGTGGCTCTAATATAACCCCGGCTTAAGCCGTACATTTTTCAAACTGGCGGTTGTGGGTTTCAAATCCTAGCTAAAACCAATAGGTTCAGCGGCGCTACCTCGAAAATCGAATCTCGAAGTTCGTATATCTCTGTATCTGTCGCTCGAGTAGGTACCTACCAAAACCATAGGTGCGATAGAGACGGAGATATAACGAGCTTCGAGATTCGATTTTCGTGGTTATACCTGTTGTGTATATTATATCATATTATATTTACCACCTGCTTTTCAATATATCGCTTTTTAGGGTTCCGTAGCCAAATGGCAAAAAACGGAACCCTTATGGATTCGTCATGACTGTCTGTCGGTCCGTCCGTCCGTATGTCACAGGAATTTTACTCGAAAACTATAAGGTGTATTTGAATAAAATTTTGAGGATAGGTGTATTTTTTTTAGCCGCTACAGTTTTTCAATAAATTAAAAAAAAAAAAAAAAAATTATGGGTGAATCCATCCATAAAACTGAGTCAAAAATTTTTTTCATTGCAAGCCCACGTGTGGTACATCAATCGATAGGCCTTTCAAAATAAATATAAGGTTTCTCAGCAATATTTTTGATTAAGTGAATAGAGTCTGAGATAATCGCCCCGAAAGTCATCATGGACATAGGGCTTATTGATTCTTTCAGCGAAAATTGTTTTGAACAAGATCGGTTCAAAGGTTTTCGAGATGTTTCTAAAAAACTGCCGTCCTTAAAGAAAAGGACTTAAGTTCCATTCGATTTCAGTAACGATACGATCTTTTTAATAGGCACGGAACCTTACGTTCTGCGTGGTCCGACACGCACTTGGCCGCTTTTTATTGAGCAGGTTAAGCAACGTGTTGGTCGCATTGAGTATTTACTAATCAGTTAGTAAGTACTTGTTCCTTGTTTGGGACGGCAAGTCAAGCCGTTAATCCTGATTGTTGTCAATAGATTAGTATTGTATGAACGCGAGTCCGAACCATATGTAAAATCAAGAGCGTAGTGTGAAACAAAAGTCTATCTACTAGTTCATGTATGCCATTAAATGCAGTTCAGGAAATTTATTATTGTGCTCTCAAGCAAAATTACATAATAGCCGGTGTTCGCAAATTCGCATTGCTATCCAATAAAAAATCGTCCTTTTTGACTGCCTATGCTGCCTTTTTGAAAACGGCTCAAATAGGTTTCCCGGTCCCTTTGGCTACAAAACCTTAAAAGTGTGTTTATTCTGCAGCCTAGTACTAGTAACGAGCGCTGCGCCGGACGCAGTACGTCATGCGATACGAACGCGGGGCCTCGTCGTGCCGTGTGCGGGACGGACGGCCGGACCTACCAGACGCGCTGCCACCTCCTCAGGGCCCAGTGCGCCGGAGAACCTGTGGCGCTAGCTCGGAAGGGGCCATGTGCTGGTAAGTTTTACCTGTACCTGTAGTCATCGATGTCGATGGTGGCGACCCTATGTAATGGATTCCGACTACAGTGAGAGGACGAGTGCCACTCCTGTTTTGTTTATGTAGTAGGACTTAAGTTTACATAAATTATTATTACTTAATGTATCTAAAAAACATGAATCTTTTGAGGATTGCAATTTTTTTTGCAGCCTACTAGGTTTTATGCACATACAGTGAAGCAAAGCGTGCTAGGCAGTAGGTACCCCTGCTGGTACTGCTACTTACCCCATGTAAAAGATCTTGTAGGTACCTAATTACATAATTACTTTTAGATGCTCTAACGAGTAGCGTGGCCGTATTCCCATATCGCATTTGTATGGTATGTTCGTAATTTATGCCTACTGTAATGTTGGACCAGTCAATGAGTAGTGATTACTCATTCATTCGTCACTAAGTGTATGCAAATTGTACGAAAATCAGTGTGACGCTTCTTGTTGTTAGATCGGTCAATCCACGAAGAAACTGGTCTATGTTTTGCCCATATCATAGGCAAGTCTGCCCCTCTTCCCGCTTCGTTCGGCTAAACTGCTCGTGCGCGCACCTCCGTGAATCCATAGTTGCACCATTATCTCTGGATCATTATGTGTAAAAACTTCTGTATAGTCTAGCTAACCACGTCACACGCCGGACCGTTATCACATGTGCGCCGCATGATCAGCCTGTTCAAAAATAATGATTGATGAGTGTACAGGGGGCCTTTGTTTATTGGCTCGCTGTAATCAAACGCGTCTTTGTCTCGTATGTCCTTAGACTTATATTGGCGTTAGACCAGCGTCTAGGTTAGTTTAGGTTGCAGTGCCTACAGTTAATTTAAACCAGAGGCAAGCAGGAGAATGCCGGTAAAGAACGAAAAAGCAATTAGGGTTTTTCAGGATGCACTTTGTCAGTAGAGTACGAGTATTTAATTTATTTATTTATTTAAATCAGGGAACAAGGCCCATATTACAAATACCTTTATGACTAACATACATATCAATATAAACTTATCAATAACTACAAAACACACAATTATTGCGACGTGTTGCGCCATTTCGTGGTGTCAGGTAACCACCGCGGAAACGTCGGAACTTCGGCCAAAATTCTTCCTTAGTGAAGGTCGGTAGATGGTCCGTTGGAACTGACCACAAAGGGAATATGTCATGGCGAGACTCCAACCTCACGACCCTCAGGATGAATCGGGTCTTCACGCGCACATACTCCACTACTTCATCCGCCTTCGTAGTCGCCTGGGACACGTAAAGCTGCGTCGAAGGTGTAGCAGGACGCAGCAGGTGATTTGGTCCAGTCGGTGCGGTACCGCACAGATTCTGACAAGTATAGGCTTCTTCTCTTCCTCCACCTTGTCGCGTCGCGACTTCTTTTGAGTCATATGTGGCAGATCCTTGCGAATAATATCACAAGGGTTCTGCACCCCCTTTTTCGACCGTTTAATAGCGGCGCTTTTCCAATAAGTGTAAGGGTATAACCATTTAACGAACTGTCATTCCCACCATTAAAAATGCCAGTTGTGTGTTCTATAAGTTTTGCGATTACCCTGCAGCTCTCAAAATCGACCAACCACGTTTAATGAATGTGTCATTATTAGACACAATTTTTTTTATTTCATATATTTATATAATATGAAACTTAAGTTACCTAGGTTACATGCGCGCTATATTGTGCGTCGCAAAAATCCAAACCCTTTAACCGGGCATGTTGGCAACTGGCAATACTACTTAGTATTTCGCGATTCCAGCATCAATAGCGGCATACTTCTAGATATGTTTGTTGTAGAGCCGCGATTTTAATGCCTATGGCCAGTCAACTGCAGCGACGAACCCCAATGTATACAAACATTTATTTATTCACCGTTGCATACTGAATTCCTTTGTTGATTGAACCTAAAATAAGTTTATGGGAAAGCAACAAGATGCCATTTTTCAGTTGCTTGTTTTTGTTCGCACAGTCACCAACTGCGAACTCCGTTGGGATTGCAACGTTGTTAATTCTCAATGGGCTCCATCATCAGATCCGGTTTCTCCCATGCCATTCCCACGACGAATCCAACGACTCCTTCGTAATTATTAAACAAAGCCGTTTACGCTGCACTTCCTTCGGCCATTGAAGTAAAAACGGGGTTTAAAGACACACTTAGCTTAAATATTATGTAATGGTTGTGAATAATTTATTAAATCCAACATTTTTTTTTCTTTATAGAGGGCCAATCTTCCTGCCTAATAGCATTACGCTATGCCTTGAAGGGGCAGGGCGGGCGGCGAGCCAACTTTGTCCCACGGTGCCGCTCGGACGGCACGTACGCGGCTGTGCAGTGTGCTGCCTCCGGCGCCGCCGCCGCGGGCTGCTGGTGCGTCACGCCGGACGGCAAACCACTTCAGGACACCGCCGTCAGGAATGGAAGGCCAGACTGCACTAATACTGGTGAGTGCTGCTTGTGCTATTGTCTCAGGATCATGAAGACTTACATTTCATGAAACTTAACTAGGCCGCTGGTACATCACGCCAGCCTGGCGGCAAACCGCTTACGAGGCCCGACTGATAAGGTATTGGAGCCGCCAAGAATTGAACTAGCATTGCTTCTTACAATTGAATAAATAAATGCTAATACGGCACCAGTGAACGCTACGTTCGGCTACACTATTCTCATCTGTCCTGGCTTCGCTAGTATTAGTTCGACTTTACGCGCGGCCCGCCGATTTTTACAAGGTTTTATTTAACTTGACCTGAGGGGTAATCACGTAAAATTTCGTAGGGTCATTACGCTGGTTACGCGACCACCTTTGGTTAGCGACCACCTGAAGGAGAAGGTTTTTTCTATTGAAGATAACATCAATTCTACGGACCCTATTGAGACAATTAGTTGTACATGCATTTTTTTGTTGTTTTAGAATAGAAGTCTACTAAAAAACCGAGAAAATATCCTTTCAGTTCACCAACTCAGCTAAGTGGTCGCCAACCGGCACATAAAATTTGGTGGTCGCTAACCGGCGAAATGACCCTACGCGCGTAAGGACAATTTAACTGTAATTTTTCTATATAAAAAGTGACATTTATATTTACCTGACACGCGTACAATGCGTTACGTGATCGACCGGCTGATTAGTGGGGCAGAGTGCTCGAACAAATTGTCATAAAATGTGGACACGCTGGACAAAAGCACCAATTTTTTTTTCAGACCCCGTATCATCTTCGGCCTTATCACGCGATAAGTGACAAGATCTATTGAACGGTGTCAGCCAGTGACGGACACTCTATCTTGTCACTTATCGTGTGATGAGGCCGTCCATGCTACGGGGTCTGGTAGGTATTTGTTAGGTCCATAGCTTTAAGTTTTTGATCACCTGAAACTGCCCTTATAGATCGTTGGCTTGTTAGTTTGTTAGTGTAGGATAAATGTTGGAACTAAATTTTGAACCAGTTAAGCTCAACTGATTGAGCTCAAATATTGGGTATAGGTAAGTGTAGTTTAGATGACAATCAATACACGGTGTTCCCGGGAATTTCCGTTAACTTCAGCTTATTGCAGAGTACATTTACAAAAACAAATAAGCATAATTATTACTGAAAAAAAAAATTTACGAAATAATTGATTGTAGCATTAACCTTGGTTAAAGCTGTAAATCTGATTAAATTAAAATATTGAATAGCAAGATATTCAATATTATCAAGATAACAGTAAGAGTTAAGAAGTCTTGGAGAAATTAACTTTATTTGATCTAACCTATGCCTTGCAATTAACGGAAATTGAAAAAAAAAAACACGTAGTATTATGGTACCATCGACCTGATCTGATGGAGTCAGAGGGTAGCCTTGGGAATTCAGTACTTGAATCGTCTCGCGTGGTATACAGAAAAATGCAGTTATCAATAGAAGCTTGTACCAAAACTAAGCTTATAATTATAAATAAAAAAACGTAAGTACGTACTTGCTTTTAATTTTAAGACAAAGTTTGTGCTAAGATAATAACATTAATAACTAATTAAAAACCCCACCAAGCGTGAAAATAGTGTTAATTAATGAGAAGGCTAGATACTTCCGGCCCCAGCAGATATCTTACTATACAACCAGAAATTAGTCCTTAACTTTCGAGAGCAGGTGAGGCAATTTTCGTGTTTCCTTATCAATATGACCCATATATGTGTCCATTGCTAAAGATATGTGCGCTGTAGCGATGAGCGTAGGTAGGTACCCATACAAAATAAATGTTATGTATGTAGAAAGGTAAGTACAGCCTCTAATGCCTCGGCAATAGAGACGTGTTCAGATATTTGTGAGGACCTTGGCCGCTCAGATATATCTGATGGCGACTGTACATTATGAAGATATACATATATTATCCTCGTGGCGCCCAGCACGCAAAAACGAACAGTGAAATTTGAAGTTTCTCATAAATGGAATTAATTTGAATTTTCATCAACTGACATGGCCTTTCAAAAGGCGCGTGGACGCCACGAGGTTAAAGCCTAAATCAGGCTACGATTTTCTCAAAAATAATGTGCAGGCTACAGACTCGTCAAAGAGACCCTCGCCGTCATCAGATGACCCCTGGTTACTACTAATGTTGAATGGAGGGCAAAGCGCTTTTTACCGCGTTCTAAATATTACCAAGGGCCCAGGATAATTTGATGATTTTTCATTCTTAACTGAGCTATTATGTAATTTTATTTATCAATCAGATAGACTGAATACTTAGACAGTAGTTTACCACGATGATATATCTATTTACATACTGTGGTTATGTCCAGAATGAGAAAATCTTGCTTCTCGTATTATACCGTCCTCGTATTTTTTTTTTCATGTAAACAATATTATCATATCGTTTATTAATATTATCGACTACGAAATAATATTTTAACCCTAGCTTGATTGCGACAATCCTTTGTTTTGCCGTGGTAATTCCGAGCTCAGCTAATAACATATGTGTTAGTTGAAATATATTCTAATTCACCGATAACTGACAAAATAAACCGATGCCATTCGCTCGAAAACCGTTGTTTTCACGCCAAAGTGGAAATAAATCATTTATAAAGCATCCAAAACCAACATTTGGAACCAGATTCACAACATCTGTTCTGACTAACGTATTTTGTAAATAGAAGTCTGAGTATGTTTGAAATAAGCCGTAAACAATGATGCAGATGTTCGCGAGTGTTTACGTTGCGTCGCGTTTTCAGAACATACACCTGATGCTAGCTCGACGTTGATTTATCTATTCTACATAAAATATCCAGCACTAATTAGATACCTGCAGACAAATATCAACATCAAAAATTAAAACTACTTGGAGAAGTTGAAAGACCCCCGACGTTTTCATTTCAAAGTTAATATATCAAAATAGGCTGAACCGATTTTGTTGAAACGTACCATCTCGATCACGTCAGCTTTTGGACAAAAAAACCGCTTTCAAATCGGTCCATTCGCTTAGGAGCTACGATGTATCAGACAGACACAGGTACACAGACAAGTCAAACAGTCACCTCTTTTTGCATCGGGTAAACAACAAAATTCGCTGCATAATATGCCTGGTTACATGCGGTTTAATTCGAACACTGAAACTTCAACGACAGTGGATATGTATGGTACAACTACCATTATCTTTTCAGATGATCTAGAATGCGTGCGATGCCAAAGATCAAGGTTGGTAGCTATTATTGTAATCTCACTGCAGAGATCAACTAAGGAGATGAGGAAATGACGAAAGGGCTCAGGGGCCCCAAGTAACAGGAAGGTAGCAATCCCGGGTGCTGTTTACAGCAAAGGTATTATCGAATTATGGGACATTCATAGGTATAGTATAGGGAAGTGATACATTTGTAAATGCGTAGGGAGCCGTGTGTGGTCGACCGATTGAAAATCTGAATCACATTTTAGTGAGATTAGATGTTGTGTATATTTGTTTCTACGATTGCGCAATGTGCATATTACGCTTGGCTTTGGCTAAAAGCAGATGATAGAATATAAGAATATAACTAATAATTTTAAAATAAATGGTTACAAATACAGTTCATTTTCTGAGAATAATTTGATAAATGATAGACACCTATAATCATACACTGTTATTATTACACTTTGCATGCGCACCAAAGAAATAAGTACTTTTCTTAATTTTTAGGGTTCCGTAATAGTTAGAAAGTTGAATTTTTCACAGATCATGTATTTCTGTTGCCACTATAATAACAAATACTATAAAATAGAATACTTAAAATAAATATCTAAGGAGGCTACAACAAACGTGATGTTTTTTTGCCTTTTTTATAGATAATGGTACGGAACCCTTCGTGCGCGAGTCAGCATCGCACTTGGCCGGTTTTTTTTATTGCTATAGGCTTCACTTTTACAAGTCGCAGAAGTGGCGAATTTAAAAATGTTTCAAATAGTTTCAAATAGAAAAAAAAGTATAGGTACTTACAAAACTAAATTCAAAATGAACTGAAAGGTGTTTAGATTTAAACCTAATTAAAATATATTCATTTTAAATACCTACATAATTAATATACAATACTACTCCCATCGAATTCATGTCAAGAGGCCATATGTCTTCTATATCGATATTATGTTCCAAAAATCCTTTCACCTATGTATAGAATTAACTTTCTGGGTGGATGTACCATGTTTTATCCCGCAGGTTTGCCTGCGTTCTTTGCCATACTCGGGTAGAGCCGCGCGCGCATCTACTAATTTGAATAGGTGGTTTAAATTATACTTCATACAGACGCTCTTTAAGGTGTAGGTCCGTTGAAGGTACAATGGTCTGAACTGCAGTGGTGTAAAGTTACAGTTCAATAAAGATGAAATAGCTAAAGCCTTTCCGTTTTTATAACCTAATCAAATGTAACCTAATCTTCGGTAATCATTTTTTTGAGATGCGAGCGTGCAGGCACTCGATTATGCAGATAGATACCGACTTATAGCTACGGTGTAGGTATGTAGACAGTCACTGTCATGCGTTGTGCACTACGATTCTACGCTGTGGTACTCATATGCGGCTATAGCAAATACGACGAATACACAAAAAGTTGTATCCATTTTATCACCCTACTGCCACGTAATAAGGTGAAGACTAGATTCATTACTTTGAAGGTCGTTTCTTAAATTAAATTGCTAGATATTTATGTGGCCGAAACCCAACAACATTAAAGTCTTTAGTGTTCGAAAGTTTCAAAATGATTGTTAGAATGTAGATTGGTTGAGATGCAGACAAAGGGTCTGCCTACGCAGGGCGACGGCCACGGATCCCGGACACTTCTAATCGCCAGCTTCCTTGTGCAGTTGGTATAAGTCGCTTACGTATATTAGGTATTATACCTACACCTTTAGCATGAGTTTTCACTTAACCACGATCCTTTACTTAGCAATATATCTTTAAATTCACGCATGGGTAGGAATTATTCTTCGGCTTTTAGTTTTAATAGTAATAGTAGGACATACATGTTGAATTTTTACCTGACGGTGCCCGGATATTAGACTAGTACTTTCAAGAGTGAGTCTCAACTCTTGCAGAGGGAACTAATTAAGTAGGACATGTGACGATTTTATTTTATTTAGTTTGTTGTATGACTAAGTTTTCTGTGAAGCTAAGGATGTATAAAAATGGATATAAGTAAAATTAAACTCGGGTATACCAACATAGAAACTCGAATCGACATGAATCGAGAATCTTACTCATCTGATTGGATTTCATTGTTGTTCCGTCCATCGAAGGGTACTAACTATAATATAGAGTAGGTAAGTACTTTATTTAATTTGCAGCCTACTATAGGCTTCTCACAGACTGGCGCGGCTTGTAATTAGTTGTCAAATTTACTATTGTCCGCCACCGCAGGCCGCGCCAGTGTGTTGCAGGCCTTAAGCAGTTTAGCGGCTACCTACAGATACGTTTGCTTTGACCTGTGTTTCCTGTTCTGACTTAAACATAATGTAAAATTAAGTATAACTTGTAACTTCGATATGGTCACTAGTTTTCAAGCATGCGAGGTGTCAAATATTTGAAAATATTTCGGGAAATTTCGTTTTCTAATAATATGTCGAATTTCAAATAGTGCAACTTATTAAAAAATGCAAAGCCAACCATTAAAGAACCGATAACATACCTAGGTATAGCATTCTATCAAACCAATGGAATGCGATAAAACGTTTTTTTGCAGCAGTCTATTGTTGCCTCTCGATTTACTCAGTCACAAAACGACTCTTATAGATTTACCCACTGGTTGCGGAACGCTATAGACGGCTGATTAATGACGTCTGTCACCCAAGAAGGCGAGCTTTAGGCCTGAATCATACTAGCGCGGCCTGCGGTGGCGGTCAATAGTAAATTTGACAGCTAATGACAAGTTTACTATTGACCGCCGCGGCCAGGCCGCTCCAGACTACGAGAGGCCTTAAAGTGTACAACAAATGAGTTGGCTTGACATCTGATGATGCTGACGGATTTTCTACTGGGTACACGGCAACTTGACTACAACCTTATTATGTAACACATCAGGGGTAGTGCATGTCATAATAGACCAAATGAAACAAATGATGACTCAAATGCTGTAGCAACCGTGTATGTAACACATAATTCATCATATCAGTCGAAAGACGTCCACTGCTGGACATAGACCTCCCCCAAAGAGTGCCAAAGTGACCGGTCCTGCGCCACCTGCATCCAGCGGGACCTTTACCAGGTCATCAGTCCACCTTGTGGGGGGGCCTACCCACGCCGCGCCTTCCGGTAACATAAAACATACCATATACTAAAAAGACACGGATGCATTTGAGTCATATTTACAGGGTGTCGGGTTTCAAGTGGATAAAACGAAAACCAGTGATAGAGTTCAATTGCTACCGATTTGACCCTTTTGTATGTTCCGCAAACCGGATAGTTTCCGAGATATCTTCCATTATGTGTTTTATCATTAAGTCAGGACCAACTTATTTAGTAAACTGACGAGTCACTACCCCTCGATGCGAGCCCCGTGTTTTGATCGGACATAGTTTACATATGTGCAATTGTAGTTAATCTGCTAGGAGTACATTGATAGTTATTCACGCTAGGCATAAAGCAACAAGGTATAGTAATATAATATATGACGTTTTATAGTCAATAGAAAGGGATCTTAATGTCGGGTTAAAGCCAGGCGCTCGTTAGTCACTGAGGCCTGCACAGCACAGCACAAGCAAGCAATTAAACATTTATTGCCACTTATGTTGACCCCGTTGCGTTGAATACGCGCTGCTCATTACTCTCTACATTTTGTCATCTCGTAATCTCAATCTGAAGAACGAACTGACTGTGTTAGCGCGTATGGCACATAGCTATGGTAAGTACTTCTTACGATAACTGTGGAAGTTTGTGGAAAATGTTTATGTTGCATCAATACTAACCAACAGCCACTTAACGTATCTAAGTATATATCAAATCTTAGAAACTCTGCATTAAATATGTTAGAAAAATAACAACCGGCGGGCGTTAAATATACATCACGCATAGGTATACTGATTGTAATATGGAGGTATACATTTTGTTTTTGGTTAATCTTAATGAACCTGGTATCGGACAAAACAAATGAGGATCTTTTAAACTTCTTTGTACCTAATCACCTGGCCGACCGGGCGCCCGACGCAGCGTCGTCGGCTAGGGGTCTGTGGAAGGTAGGTAACGTAAACATTCATAGCTACCCAAATCGTGCGGAAAGTGCCACTTTTTCGCACTAGTGCTTTTTACTTTTCAATTTCTTTTTAATGTTTAAGTCCGTCGTCAGGCCGACGCAAAGAGTTTTATTACTTGAGAAAAGAATTACAAATATTTCAATTACACATTTTCTTTCATATAGGTACATAAATACTAATAATGTATAAAAAGTTTTTTTATATTTTTAATTTTGTTTTTGGTCAATAAATTATTTATTTTTAAATATTCACTTAATGTGTTTGGCTGAACGCATATCTTTCTTATGCCTTTTGCGATACGACAGTATGGCGACTTGCACATGCGCATATGTTGACCGCGCATGTATTTAAAGCTAAAAAGCCCGCAATTGTTGTGATTCTTGTTTACTTTGGAGTTGTTTTATGTAAATAATGTTAAAAATGTCGAGTGAAAGTGACTAATCAATAATAATAATGATTTATTGCGTTTCAATAGTGTGTCAGTATGTTTCTTAGAACTACGACGGTACAGCGTCTTTTTGTTGTGGAATATATTGAGTGACTTACTCAAAACTAATTGTGTGACAGCAAAAGATGTGGAGAAGTAGTTAATTGTTGAGGAGTAATAGGTACCTGACAATCTACCTAGGTTCTTCAATTTTAACCTATTTTAAACTGACATTTCAACATTTAATCTATTTCCTCACACAAGGCATAAAGATAGCGCGTAAAGATGATTACCGACTCGTGTCGAATTATACATTCGCTCGCTTCATTCGCTCGCTTCATTCGCTCGTGTATAAAAATGCCACTCGTCGGAAATCACCTACTTTTCACACTTGTAGCATAAATAGGTAAATACCTATTTTAGTTCGGACGGGTATTCAACTTTATAATCCCATTTCCTGCTAAAAATACCTAAATATCCATCGCAATAAAAGATACTGACGCATTAATGTACGCTAAACAAACAATTTAATGGTCTACAAAATATAATTTAGGTACTTAGTATACCTAATCGATCGGCATCGTTTTATTTAAATGTATGTTCTGAAGGTGTAACGGATTTGTCCATAATATCAGCCAGCATTATAATGTGAACTATAAAAGCAGCGAGCTTACAACACTTGTAAGTTGGGTTCTTAGAAACAGCGGTCGCCGCAGACAGCCTGACGCCGAAATACAATGGGCTCGAGTTTTTTCTCTATTTTTTTGGGTGAGGACTCTTCATAGTCCCAAGATGTTGGGAAAAAACGCCACACTATCTTTTTAAATGAATGCTTTGTCGATGTCGGCCCCGCGGTGTGTTTCTGGATCAACCTGCCGTTCTAGGTAGGTACTTAATTTTTTTAAGCTTTTATCAGTAACTAGCTGTTGCCCGCGACTTCGTCCGCGTAGAACTTAATACCGTCTTAGAAAATTGATTGCTATTAAATTATTGTAGGTGGAACCTTTATTATCGCCAACCCAAACAAAGTTCTACCATTTTAGGGATGATTTCCGAAAAAAAAAACTATTATTCCAAGGGTCTCAAATTATCTGTACGGAAAATTTCATCTAAATCCGTTCAGGGAATAAGCGAAAAAGGTAACAGTGCGATGAGTTCATTAGATGCTAAATTCCGTTTGGACAAATATAAATATTTTAAGAATCATCAACAGACGTTTCTGATTAAATTGAATATTTTTCATAATGTATTATGGTAAGTATACATTTAAAAAATCTATCGTATTCTACACATTCTACACTAAACGATAAAAACTATATTAACGTATCCTGTATATGTATTAGGTATACTAAGTATCCTTATTAACGCTTTTAGGGGAAGAATTTCAGAAATCGCCGTAGGTACTCAGCAC
Source organism: Epinotia bilunana (assembly GCA_947049275.1). Lineage (NCBI taxonomy): Eukaryota > Metazoa > Arthropoda > Insecta > Lepidoptera > Tortricidae > Epinotia > Epinotia bilunana. The sequence goes on along the minus strand of OX346252.1, from coordinate 34,495,586 downwards.
GATTGACTAGGTATAAAAGGAGTAGAGAGCGCAAAGAGGAGGAGGGAGCGCAAAGAGGAGGAGGGAGCGCAAAGTTTCAACTCTCATATTATGTTTTCCATATAGCCTTTCCACCACCCTAGGGGGATTGAATTTTGATGAAAACGCTATGTCAATTATCTGGTTTATAAAAAAGAATGTATATAGGTAGGACCCACGAACTTTCAAATTTCCAAGTTTTCTACATGAACGTCTTCTCGGTACAACTCCTATTTCACCCCTTTAGGGGGCAAGTTTAAAAATAGTTATTTACGATATAAGTGCCAAAAATAGGAAATTCGCAACGAGTGGTGATAAATTAAAACACGACAACGTAAAATATATTTCTGGATAGCACACATTACACATTACTCATGTAAACTTTCCCCTACCTTAACTCCTTCAAGGGATAAATAAGAAAAAAAAACCCTTATCAATGTTTTTGACTGTACATTAGGAGCTTGTGGAGTTTTTTAATATGTATAGATTAGAATAATCGCACCTTACAAAAATACATTCCTTAGTGCTAATTACTACAAACAAACAAACATCGGAAGCATTTGTTTAACGTAGACTGGTACCTAATTAGTTGTTTCATTGGTAGAAGCGTTTGTTTAACGTAGACTGGTACCTAATTAGTTGTTTCAATGGTATTAGAAGCTCGTCTCCCGATGACGGTTGTTTTCAATAAAGCTTACACAACCGGCGATTATTTATTTATTTTCATTTTTGTTAGTTTATTATACAGCGTATTTATAAATTGATACAATTTGCATAGTAGCTCTGCTAAATCAGAAATGTTGGTCCAGGCGCCAACAAGTCTGCCCGATCGTTAACGAAACCCGATTTCGGCATTATTTTGTATCCCTTTTTGTTGTCCTATTTTATCGACCATAGGGTCGTACTATAGTGTTGGGCCATTACATTATACAGAAGTTAAAGATTTATTCAACCCTATCCACTTATTAAATTTTCTCATTATACCTACCTCCTTATTAAATTTCAGTTTATGCGTGTGGTACTTAATAGTTAGAAATAGCCCCCCCGCAATAATATGACTGAACTAGGCGTGCAAACAATTCTGACACAACATTTTTCTAGAGCTGTTGGTCATTTCAAATGTTTCTACGAGCTTCGTTGTGTCAGATATGAATGCAGGCCCATTTAACGTCGTATGACGTCGTGAGGATTTAAGTTGATCAGTCATCACATCAGACTTTGCAGAACCGGACTTTTATTAGCGGCGACCGTTTAGGTATCGACAAACGTACCCCAGCACTAAGTCACTGTTAGCGTGTGCCGTGTGGACCGGTTGGGCAGACGGCCCCTCGGCTCCCATAGCTATATATACCTACCTACTATGGCCACTACAGGAGCGTCCATGCCTGTAGCGCGCATACGTATACGTTCCTTTAATGGTTGTGCAACCTATCAGCTCCGTCAGATCCGTTGACAGAAAATAATAATTTTAAATAATCACGTGTGATAAAATGGTTCATACATTTTAAAAGTAATTATTATTAACTTTAAACTTATTAAACCTCTTTGATAATGAGTGCGTTGCCTGCATGCCTCAAGTTCAAAGTCTTTCTCTTTCCCAGGTGGTGGTACCTCTTACCACGCCTGACCTTACCGGGGAAACGCTTACGTGTGTCCGTCTTTTAAAAGGTTCCTAAATTATCTTCCACCCACCACCGAAAGATGTCTGGTACATATTTCTACGTTTATTTGCCTATTTCAAGTTATGCAGACCGGATTAACACAGAACCGTTAAACGTAGAAAAGGTGCATCGGGCTCTAGCTTTCTAGTCTTCGATAAGATCTTCACTCTGATGCACTCAATAATAACCTAACACCGACAATATTCGTATACGTGCGCCTTGAGTTTATATCAAGATTTATTAAGTGCGTGGGTAGCGACACAATATAGAAAATGATCAAAAATTTAATAAACATCTGAACATTTTATTGAACTGACTTCAAGTTTGCACATGGGTAGCTACACTCATTTTAACAAGTAAAAATGTATTTGTGACTATTGGTACAGTCAGCACAGCTTTATTACCTACCTACCTACGGATGTGTTACGATGTATTTTTAACCGACTTCAAAAAAAAGGTGGTTCTCAATTCGGTTGTATTTTTTTTTTCAATGTTTGTACCTCAGAACTCCGTCATTGATGAGCCGATTCATAAAATGTTTTTTTTTGTTTATAAGTATATGCTTCCAGGTGGGTCCCATTTTTTGAAAATTCAATTGGATGATGGGATCCATGAGGAATTGAGGGAACTCCTCAATTATATTAGGCACGCGTGTAGTGATTTTGGTATTTTCTATTATAACTCGTGTATTACATCCGGATATCATAAATTGGTGGAGTGGAATTGATGATGAAGACCACAGATGACTTATGGAATTCCTCAATTATGTACTTAAAAGTACAAATCTACGTCACAGATTCTGATAAGATTCCGTTGAAATAGCAACTAATGAAATGCCAAGGGTGTTCCTTGTGGAATTGACGGAAGTCCTCAAATATTATCGGCTCACATACAGCGATTGGGTTTTTTTCTATAATAATCAACGCATTTGCTCTCGGAAATCACTTCATGAGGTAAATTGGAAAAAAAATGTTCTCGCGGCTTGGCGGAGTACTAAATTGAAGTCGGTTAAAACTTTGTTTTTAAAGTAAATTATTCCAATTTGTTTGCTACAATCTACCTTTATCAAACAACCACACCTGAGTGCAGAAAGAACAGGGTATCGTTTCATACGAAAAAAATAAAATGTAAATGACGTTAATCCTTTCAAAACGGAATTTAAATGACGTTTATCCATTCAAAACGTTTAAATCTATAGGTAAAGATCGTAAATCGATCCCTACTAACCGCAGGGCATTTTATTCTCAGGTAAATCGCACACGAGACGTCGGTCATCGGTCCGAGGTCAACGGAATAAAAGAAGTAAGCTCTAGATGAAGGTCTCATTTCAGATGCCTGCGAATAAACCGACCGTGGATCGACATTTTATATTAAATATAGGCAAATCAAAATCAGGAACAAAATCTCCGCTACTTTCCTGTAACACAATAGTGCAAGTCAGTGTGTCAAGTCGCAAAGGTGCTTGCTCAGATCAAAAGTAAGTAGAGTTGTGGTTTATGTTCTGAACTCTGTGCTTTGTATACCTACTTTAATGGCTGCAACGGCCAAATTAGTTCTTTAAACTTTTGACACATCCACAGGAAAGATAGACTACTAACTTATTTCAATTCTTTCATGTATGAAGAAGAAAACCATCGTATATATTTGTTTACTTTCAATTCCGTATCGATTGTGTAAATTGTGTAATAGTACCTATTAAGATTTAAAATATATACGAGTATATATCGTCACCATCAGACGTTGTGTGTTCGAATATTTTTTTAGAAATGGCCTGATGTGATGTCGCTCTTTTTTTCTCTTAGGGGGGTAACCCGTTGCAGCATTTAAATTTGAAAAAAATACATAGAGGTTAAGAAATGGTTGGTTAATTGCTGCTATATAATTCTATAGGTAGCATACAAAATTACGAAGTACCCAAGTATATTGTATTATGGATTTCCGTATATATAAAATCGTCGGTGGCTAGATTTTGCCACGTCGCGCGCGACTGTAGTCTGTCAGGTATCTTTTTATCGGGTTTGGCAAGAATAAAAGTTGATAATTATATCTATCTGAGTTACAAGATACAGGCTCAGCCTAGTTTGGGACTCACCGGATATCCCTTTTCTATTATGTAACAGTGTCGTTTGTAAAATAAAGTTATTCTTATTCTTATATACCCTTCTCATCCCTCAAGTTGAGGTGCTAGCATTAAAAAAGATAGGGTTTAGTTAGTAGGTACTACCAATGTTTACGCGTGTAAGCTACGCTGGACGCGACCAAGACAACGTTAGTGTGACGATTAGGAATTTAAGATTTCTTTGTATTTCACAGGTTGTTCTCGTTCGGATCGGGTGTTGTTCAACGCCAATCTAATAAAGATCTTCAGTGTGGAGTTCGAGCGGGCTCGGTCGGGCACAGGCGGGGCGCTGGAGCCCCGCGCCGTGGCCGACTGGAAGTTCAGCGAGCTCGACCGGGACAGAAGCGGAGGCCTACAGAAACCCGAATACAGAGGGTTGAGGAGGCTCATTAAAAAGGTTACTCTTCAAATTGATTGCGTCCGTAATGGGCACTGCGATATTTAAAATCTGACTTGCATCGTTCGTAAGACAGTGGCTTAGTTCACGGTTTTTCATTCCAAATAACATTATTTCAACTTGATTTGCTATTACGGAACATTCTGTATAGTAGGGCAGTTTCAGGCATCGATGTACGATATTGTAAATCGATGGTTTCAGGTTATAATGTGGACACGCTGGACAAAAACACCATTTTTTTTTCAGGTACTTGTTAGGTCTATAGCTTTAAGTTTTTTATAGGAACCAACTCCTCCGTTGGCCATCTTTAATATTTAGCGGCAATTTTGAATTATACGTATATCATTAATATCTCGAATTCTAAATATCGCAGAATCACAAGCTTATTGCTATATATACATATTTGGGTCTAGATGGGTATAGATTTTTTAGTGTCGAGTTCCCAAAGGATATCAAACGGAACCCTGTTCCTATTAAGCTTCCGCGGTCCATCCGGCTGACTGCGTATCAGCAATAGCTAGACTGTTCAAATTTTCACAGAAGTTGTTTTTCTATTGCTGCTTTAACATACATTATAATAAAAATAAAAAATAAATTAAAAATTAAACAGTGCTCTCATACATGAGACGTAATTTGATGGCGTTTTTTTTGCCCGCCCATAACAGTCGGTATATCTCTTCTCTAGAACCGTAATATGTAGACACTTGAATTTTCCGCAGATTATGTATTACTATAAAGCCTCTATAATAACAAGTAATAAAAATATAAGTAATAATTGGTTTTTTAACATAAATTAAACCAACTCGAAGAAAGAAGATGTTTTAAATATGCAGTGTTATATAAGTATGCGGTCCAGCATAATAATATACTTAGGATAAACAATATGTATATTTAAACACCAAGTTTGTGATTCTAAGCGATTTAGAACTCGAGATATAATCATTATCTATAATTCGAAATGGCCGCATTAAAATTAAATATGGCCGACGGAAGAGTTGGTTCCTATCAATAACTTAAAGCTATGGACCTTTTGTCCAGCGTGTTCACATTTACGACAATTTGTTCGAGCACTCTGCCCCACAACCCACAATTCATACTGTGCGCATTCGATTTATTAGACGGCAGCGTGCTAATTCCGTTCGCTCAAAATTGGGTGTAGCCCGTTTCTGTAGTTTGTAAGCCATATGTGAGCTCGCTCTCTTAGGAGATAAAATGCACCTACTCAAAGCGTGAAAGCTTAAGGGGCTACCCTAGGTTTTCATCGATTTTTGTCAAGTTTTGAATTGCATCTCCTACTTTTGCACTACAGATAGAATTATAAATCAAACGGCTATCGGTTCTTTAATCTTTTATCTCCATTTTCATCTACCGGATTTTGAAACAAATGAATACTTAATTTTGTATATTGTTTTAAAACATTGTCTAAAAAACACTTATTTCATATCTCTATTGACGTGAAAGATCTTATACGAAATCTACATATTTGGGTTTGTCTGTGACGTCTCTAAAAACTGGTCTAGGGTTTTCATTTTGAACCAATTAACACAAAAACCAGAAAACCTAAAATTGTTTAACTTTGATGCCAAATATCTCGAAAAAAAATTACTTTGGAGTAAATATGGGATACTATATTTTGCTTAAAGCCGATGTTGTTAATATAATAAGCTACAAAAAACATTAGAAAACTAAGGGATTCAGATCGAAGGCCATTGGCGTTGGGAGCCCCTTGATAAAAATACAGTCGAAACATAAAAGAGTTAGTTTCGCATTTATATGCGGCCCAGATTCAACACTCATTACAAGGACCTAGATAAATGTCATTCCTTCGTTCATTAATGATTTTCAATTATTTAAATCACATACACTATCAATAGTAGTGTCGCAGCTGCACAATCATAAAATGTAATAATGATAGGTTGTTATAGCACGAATTGTCTAATAGGTGGTGAAGCCGAAGCGTTGCGCTCGCGCCTGGGCGCGCGGCTGTGATGGCGACGGCGATGGCGAGATTGCGCTCGCCGAGTGGGCCGTGTGTCTGCTCGCAAACCCCGAGCCGCCCGCGCCGGATTGTGAGTGCCTTTGGGTTTTCGCACCACGTACCCGATACCCGCGTAGCTAAGCTGGCTATTAAGAATACCATTGTAATAAGGCATGTGACATTAAAAAACGGACCAATTTACTACACTAAGGATCGCCCACACCGAAATTTAATGACGCTGCGTTTACGCACTGTACGCGCGAAATCGTGCCTTTACTACTTATTCGCGGCGTCAAGGTCTACAGTAGGGCAGTTTCAGGTGATAATGTGGACACGCTGGACAAAAGCACCAAATTTTTTTCAGGTACTTGTTAGGTCCATAGCTTTAAGTTTTAGATAGGAACCAACTCCTCCTTCGGCCATCTTATTTTATGGCGGCAATTTTGAATTATACGTATATCTTTCAAATCTCGAGTTCTAAATAACGTAGAATCACAAACTTAGTGTCTATAGATACATATTTGGGGTCAAGGAATTCAACTAGAGTCGAGTGCCCAAAGGATATCAAACGGAACCCTGTTCCTAAGCTTCCGCTGTCCATCCGGCTGTCTGCGTATCAGCAATAGCTAGACTGTTCAAATTTTCACAGAATTTGTTTTTCTATTGCTGCTTTAAAATACATTCATAAAAATAAAAATAAATAAAAAATTAAACAGTGCTCTCATACATGAAACGTAATTTAATGGCGTTTTTTTGCCCGCCCATAACAATCGGTATATCTCTAAAACCATAATATGTAGACACTTTAAATTTCCGCATATTATGTATTACTATTAATAAAAATACAATAACGTTAATAATTGGTTTTTTAACATAAAGAATCCGCACTAAGCTCGATTCTCCATACCAACGTAGTTACGCTCTCATTTTGAAACTACGTTTTGAATTGTAACGAAACCTTGCATGTAGTACAATGACATGAGGTATATCTATGTGTAAGTTTGTGAGTGACGTAGTTTTAAAATGAGAACCAAACTCCGTTTGTATGGGAAAGTGAAATTCGGCCGAGCTTACTGCGGACTCTTAAACCAACTCTAAGAACGAAGATGTTTTACATGTATATGCAGTGTTATATAAGTATGCGGATCAGCATATACTTAGCTTAAACAATATGTATATTTAGACACCAAGTTTGTGAATTAGAACTCGAGATATTAATAATTAACTATAATTCAAAATGGCCGAATTAAAATAAAATATGGCCGACGGAGGAGTTGGTTGGTGCTTTTGTCCAGCGTGTCCAGATTTACGACAATTTGTTCGAGCACTCTGCCCCACTACTAGTGTGATCGCTTCTTTACGTAGGCACGCACGGGCTTACACAAGTAAACGATTTTCAATATAGCTGTCGTCTATGTATTATTGTAGGTAGGCCCATAACAAATTACAAGCGGAAGTCTAGTCAAGAACGGGCCCCAGACGGCAAAGTAAGCGCTCTAACGTCTCTAGAAAGATATATTTAAGCGCCGTCTTATGTTCCCCGATATTAAAACAGGTGGCTGTAGATGACAGCTGTCAGATACCCCAACTTACGTCACAGCATATTATTGGTAATTCGCAAAAATATGGTTTATCAAATCACGCCGGATGCGATTATATGTTCCCAAGTTTACCCAGCTACTCATCCGTATGTGTAACTCTTCAAATGGGACGTGGTGGGAAAACCTTATCAGTGTTTTATTATCTGTTGTATGTTATTGTTGTCAACGATAGGTACCTATATCAGTCTAAGTTTCTTCCTGTGCGACCACAGCAAAGTACTCACTTAAGTAAATATTTGTTGACGCACATCAAACTTCCTTGGCAGAGTAACGCATTTCAGGCGCTGATTTCAGGAAGCTAAGTATAAGTTATAACTTTACGAATCTAAACTGGCTGTTAGTGAAAAGGCCGCTAGACATTGATCAAGAGCCTCAGTTTTACCAGGTTACACTTGGTAAATTATACCTTGTAGCTTCTTGGGATGCATGTAGGAACTTGGACTCGTTTAATATTGGTCCTCACTATAATTAATTAATTATATATCTAACGACCCAACAGACTAACTAATTTCATATTATTTATAAACTTATTTCAATACCTAAGAATTGTACTTTTTATACGGCAATTGTAGTTGAAAAATACCATACAACCCTCTTAAGGTACGCTAAGTAAACCGTATCCTGTGAACATTTATAACTACTGATGTCACATGCGGCTCTTTAAAGGTATATGAGGATTCGCTGTTTTGACAGCTAGGGTGGAAATGCAGATCCCTCGCCAATATTATAAAGACCACAACAGTAACAATGCAATATCACATTTTATCGATCTTATACTATACCCACATTTATGCCAAAAGTGGCGCTGGAACATACGTTTCATGTGCTCTGTCTACCCCTTTTGGGAATAAAGGCGTATGTACAACAGTAACATATACAGAGTGAAGTTTTATAACAAGGGTGTACTATATCTTGGAGCCCTATTAAGTTACCCGAATTTGAGCTCCATTAAATTCCACTAGGCTGACCCTACGTTTCATTACGGTACATTCTTTACGTTTGTAACATTACAGGTCGTTTCAAAAAAGCTGCCCCGTAATGTCTATGAAGTTAATGACAGATTCATATATTTTTCGCGCCAGCTCTCGTGAATCGACCTGTACTTACAATAACGGTGTCTGTAAGAGCAGTGACCCGCAGCGACACTAGCCATAGGCACACAGCGATACTAGACATAGGCACACAGCGATACTAGCCATAGGCACACGCCGACACTAGCCGTAGGCACACAGCGACACTAGCCATAGGCACACAGCGACACTAGCCATAGTCACACAGCGACACTAGCCATAGGCACACAGCGACACTAGCCATAGGCACACAGCGATACTAGCCGTAGGCACACAGCGATACTAGCCGTAGGCACACAGCGAGACTAGCCATAGGCACACAGCGACACTAGCCATAGGCACACAGCGATACTAGCCGTAGGCACACAGCGAGACTAGCCATAGGCACACAGCGACACTAGCCATAGGCACACAGCGACACTAGCCATAGGCACACAGCGACACTAGCCATAGGCACACAGCGATACTAGCCGTAGGCACACAGCGACACTAGCCATAGTCACACAGCGAGACTAGCCATAGGCACACAGCGACACTAGCCATAGGCACACAGCGACACTAGCCATAGGCACACAGCGACACTAGCCATAGGCACACAGCGATACTAGCCGTAGGCACACAGCGACACTAGCCATAGGCACACAGCAACACTAGCCATAGGCACACAGCGACATTAGCCATAGGCACACAGCGATACTAGCCATAGGCACACAGCGACACTAGCCATAGGCGCACAGCGACACTAGCCATAGGCCCACAGTGACACTAGCCACAGAAACGCAGCGACACTAGCCATAAGCACACAGCGACATTAGCCATAGGTCACCTGCACCGCGTTTGGTTCGCGGTTGTACTTATCGCTGCAAAAAGTCGCTATGTGTGACCGCTCTAAAAACTTATGATACAAGTTTGAAAAGTTCTAAGTACCTACATGTTTTTACGTTGAAGTAAGCAAACGCAAATGAATGTGCAAACATAATAATAATATATAGTTTCTCTCCGTTTCTTCATGTCGTTGAACGCAGACGAGGATAGCGGTCCCGAACCCGAGGTGGACTATGGCGAGGAGGAGCTGCCGCAAGACCCCAGTGCCGGTTTGTACAATACTCGTAATACAGAGTACATAAGTGTAGAAATATCTACGCTACTAAGGCCCAGAACGTCCGCGACGACGCCTTTAATTGACAATTTATAAATTTGTGTGGATGTCGCGAGTTTTACGTCGTCCGCCAAGCGCGGCGTTGTTAGTTAAGCGGTGAGTTCTCGGCGTAACAATGAATCGCCTTCGGATATCTTCACGCCGAATGTACTCGTATTACATTTTAGTAGAGTCAGCAGCGCAAAGCATTCTGCAGTTGGCTAATACCTACTTATAATATATGTAGGTAATCTACCAAATAACCAATTGTACTTTTTTGATTTAAACAGCACAAGTAACTTCATGTAATGAGTGGTACCTACTTATTCGATTTGCAGTCTATTTAAATGACGAGCAAGTTCTGTAGCTTAGCTAGCTGCTTATTTACATATATTTTTCGAAACATGTTTGTTTCCTAATATTATTAAAGTTAATTAATGTCCGAAATGAATACCAGCTGTTCTTCAACTTTTTGTACTTTTGACTTACTTACTTTTTGTACTTATTTACCTAATACTTAATGGTTTCTTAATTTATTTGTTATTTAATAAATCTAACAAGCGTGTTTTCTATGTTGTGTTATTTGTTTTTGACCCGCGTATAACTGGCAGGGCGGTCATTTTCGCGTCAGCGATTATTTTACGTTCTTAAGGTTAGCGACCAGCTGATTTAGTGTGCCAGTTCGCGATAATGAACTGAAATGAAATCTTCTTTTTCTTTGGTTGATTCTTACTTCGGTGTTAATGGGTGTTAAAATAAAAATGCATACTCGTAAGGCTCACTGTGTTTCTTTCTGGTGGTCGTGGAGTTAGCGGTGCAATGATACATACGACAAAGCCGAACATTAGATGAGTCCTTTTTCAGATTGAAGAATTCCAGATTAATATTTCTGTGTCACTGACGTAGGTGAAAACGCGCGTGAGCGCGATAAGGACAACTGCAGCTTCGACTAATTATCTCGTGTGAAAATCGAGGAGTCGTTCTGGTTAAACCGAAACTAAACCAATCTGAACAACATTTTGTAAACTAAATAGGAACTAGATATTCCGGATTAGTATAAAAAAGCTTATGTTTGGGGCCTGAAATGGGTATTTTTAAGTATTACTCACACAGACACAGATAAGATACGAGGGCCACACTGAAAGTTTTGCGTAACTTTTAAATAAAACAATTTAAAACAAAACTAATACATTTACTGCTTCTCAAAATATTCTCCCTTGCATTTTATACATTTATTCATCCGCTCGAACCATTTTTCAAAGCATGATACCCAGTCGCTTGACTGCATGTTTTCGACGTGTTGGTTAAATGTCGCCACTGCATCTTCGGGCGTCTTAAATGTTAAACCTCTCTTCAAATCCTTGATTTTCGGGAAAAGGTAAAAGTCACAGGGTGCAAGATCTGGACTATAAGGCGGATGAGCCACGGTCTCCACATTTTCGGAACTCAAAAACGCTTTTGTTTTTTTTGCAGTGTGGGGGGACGCATTATCATGATGCAGGAGTATGCGGCTTCGTGGTCGTGTCTCGCGAACTTTTTCAAAGACTGTGGGCAAACAAGTTGTGGTGTACCACTCGGCATTTACAGTTCTTTTATTATTTAGAAGGACTGTGCAGACATGGCCACTTTTTGAAAAAAAACAAGCGATCATTTGTTTGGCAACGCTTTTGGCTTGTTGAATTTTTGTTGGCCTACTGTCACCTTCAAAGACCCATTCACTAGACTGTTGTTTCTTTTCTGGATCGTAACAATAAATCCATGTTTCATCTCCTGTTACGATGTTATATACACCATTTGAACATCCGTTCTTATATTTCCGCAGCATTTCTTGGCACCAGTCGACACGTGCCCGTTTTTGGCCTGAAGTTAGTTCATGAGGAATCCACCGACAACAAAGTTTCCTGACTTTTAAATTTTCGTGTAAAATCTTTTGTATTTGACTCATACCAATCCCTAATTGTCCTCGAATTTCGTCGTAAGTGATTCGTCGGTTTTCTTCTATCAGTCGTCTCACAGCAGCAACGTTTTCTTCAGTGACCGCGGTTGACGGTCGACCTTCACGAAACTCGTCATCGAGACTAACACGGCCCCTATTAAATTCAGCGTACCAACGTCTCACGGTGCTCAGATGTGGTGCTTCAACACCAAATGCATTTTGAAGGCGAGTACTACACTCATGCGGAGAAAGAGAACTTTTAAAATCATAAAAAATCATTGCTCTAAAATCTTTACGCGTCAAATCCATTTTGAATGCAATCGGTTTATTTCAAACTGACAAAAAAAACAAATGACTATCGATTTCCCGCCAATATTTAGTACATTCCATAAACAAAGGTCTATATTTTTTTTTAATAATCAATTCGAAATTGGAATGAGTGCGAATAGCCAGGAGTGCAAAACTTTCAGTGTGGCCTGTAATGATTATTTTGACCTTATAAAAAAAACAATCTACAAAAAATTTGGGTTAAAATTCCGGGAGGAAACAGTGTATAGAAAAATTACTCCTAATGTTTCCTCTTAACTGCACTCGATATGGTCGATAATTAAAAGTTCGCCTTATTTAGAGTTTAGGTAACATCTGTGAATGCACAGAAGTAGCGAATCTTTTTATTCCGCGACTAGGATAACACAGAACCGAACGCAGTTTATGCCGTGTTTGGTTGATTTATGACATACTTCAGTGTTTTTCAACCTTTTTCATGTTGTTTATTTTTTTATTTTAGTAATATCAAATGCATGCATAATTTTAACTTAAAAATGCAAGAGGCTACGCAACCCCCTGACCCACAGTTAGAAAAACACATGGTGTACTTATTTAACAATTTTTTTTTTTATATTTTTCAGTGCTACCGGGTAACATACGGCACTCGTTCGCGCCCGACGGCTCGGAAGCGGAGTCCCACCGCGAAGACGAGGCCAACGACTGCCTGACAGACAGACAGGCCGTCCTAGACGAACAGGTCTGCCAACTAGTTTATATCTACACTGATAAATCTGCTAGCTCAGCATTGAATTGCATTGCGCGAAGTTGCTTGGCGATTTTATATTATTTATTTTAGGTACAGTCGACTAAGAAAATTACAAAATAAAAATAAGAAATATAGTACCTAACTAATTATAAACATCATTTGCCAGCGCGGAATCTCATAAATTCTTCAGTTACTCCACGTTCAGGTCATTGAAAATAAACTGATCACATGGCGCCACTGTTATAAATACTTAGTAGGTAATTAAACTTTTTTAGTCGATATTCCGGTCCAGATTAAGCTAAGGGCAGTACTGTTATTAAGTATAGTACGTCATAATTGCAGCACGTACCTACTTAAAAGGAAATGTGCAATTTATATAATTAACTGTAATTATTTGTCATCATCATCTCAACTTACCTAGAATCAGACGTCGTAGTTGTTACTACCTACCTACTAAGACTAAGTAAGGTTGATTTGAGGCATTCCTATTGCAATGGGAAGCACGCGTGATTGTACGCCGTGGAATCACCGGATGGTTCCATCGGAAGACCAGCGCTGGCCACGAGGCCAGCGCAGCGCAAGGCTGATGGCCGCTCCACACAATGGGCCATCTTGACCCATCATACAGGACGCGGCTATGCGGTAGAACGAGACATAAATATGTCTTACTCCCTTTAACGCATAGTTGCGTCCTGTATGATGGGTCAGGATGGCCCATTGTGTGGAGCGGCCATGAGATGGAACCGTTTCGTGGCAATGTTGTTTTCTCTTTTGTATGCTGATTTATGTGTGTTGCTATCATGAATAAATGTTATTCTATTCTATTCTATTCTAAACGGCCACTGAAACTAGGTTATGGACTTTAGCTACCTAATGCATTGCATAGCACTAACTCTACACGGCTCTAATTGTGGACAGTTATGGTTTCGTAACGTAACCGTCAGCGAATTCATTTTTTTTACTCATACATAATCATAACAGGTATAATTCGTCAATGTGCTCAGGTTAGCATTTATTTTTCCGATTTTGATGCGGTAACGTGTTGTGGCTATATTTTTGGGAACTATTTTAGTCAAATATTTTTGTAGTAACTGCAGGCTTTAACCTACTGTGATTGCAAGCTCATAAATCATAAGACCGAGCATTTATGGTTAAGATTATTTAATGTGGCTGGTTTTGTATACAAATGTAATTAGAATTGTAATCCTCTAGCTTCTACGGTAGAGTATCTTTTTGAATGGACTACTACTCCAGAAAAATACGGCTTTGAAAAACATTAATTTATAATAGCGTTTTATTTGTTGATTTCATTTTAAAATATTATTCTAAGATACGCTTTATTCAAGAATCTGAGAAACTTTCCACCGGGTAGTAATTACATATGTAGATTGAGCATATACAAATTTAGATGAAGCATGCATTGTCTTTTTTTGTATGATTTATCTTCAATATTATAGAGCAAATGTAAATGAACCAAAATAAAGACAAAAATATTCATTAATATTTTTTGTGACTTCAGACGCTAGCTAATTTATCATATTTTTTGATATTCGAAATTTTGTCGGATTCTGTCGATGGGTAACTATTTAATTGATAATATATCCGTTACACATAAAAAATAAGCTATTATAAGTTATTTCCAAAATTGTCATTTTTTCCATACAAGTTGTCAGTTCATTGACTGGACTATACTTCTTTAATGCAATTCGAACAACTCAAATAATCTCAACTATGCACCACTCTATCGGATTGTTGACAGTTCGTATATCGTTTGTAGAAAGCGGGCGCGGCTGCGCTGTACGTGCCAGAGTGCACGGGCGACGGGCGTTATGCGCGCGCGCAGTGCTACCGCTCCACGGGCTACTGCTGGTGCGTGCACCAGGACACCGGCAAGCCCATCCCGGGATCCTCCGTCAAGGACCGCCGGCCCGACTGCGACGCGGCGCCCCACCACGCCAGCCCTATGAGAGGTTCGTTTGTTTGAACTAGTGTGCCCGCGGCAGCGTTCCTTGAAAAACGCGGGCGGGATCGATGGTTGTACATGTAGCCTAATGTATGCCATTTCGGAAATTCCATTTCTTATAACAAACAGTTCGCCCAGCACCGTTTTTTAGCCATCTTCAGTTTGATAGACAACGCTAATTACAAAATCTGTACTTTATACTAACTATAGTACGAGCAGTTTAGTCCTTATTGGATGCCATTCTGAACGCGTGCTCATTCCTGATGACAAGCGGTTGAGTTGGAAATTTAGACGAGGTGGAAAATTTAAGAAGTTAGGAATGCTACCAATTTGAACTTAAACGGCAAGAAAGTTATTCTGAATCTCATATGTAGCTACTACTTGAAAATACTGAACGAAATGTAAGTTTTTATTGCAAGTGTTGTAATAAGTAGTTGTTCCCGAGTCATGGATGTGTTCTGTGTAGGTATTTAAGTATTTATTTATCTATATAAGTAGGTATGTTTATCGTCGTCTAGTACCCATAGTACAAGCTTTGCTTTGTTTGAAACTAGGTCGATTTATGTAAGATTGTTCCCAAAAAAAATATATTAATAAATATTAATATTTATAATTCTATTATAATTATTCTTCTTAGGCTGCCCGGAACCAATGAAGTCAAACTTCCTACGAGACTTGATGCGTTTCTTCATAACAAAGATGGCGGCAACAACAAACGGCACAGGGCCTGGGTAAGCAAAACCTTTGCACACAATAATAAAGCGGACCAACTCATAAAAAATACCCGCGCTTTCGTTCCTTTAAATCTTTATGACTTAACCATTTTCTCGCAGTGACATTGTCAAATGGGGAGCATCGAAGGAAGAGCAAGCAGCGACATGGACGTACGTGATGCTAGACAAGGACAAGAACAAAGCGCTGGAGCGGCGGGAGTGGAAGTCGTTCCACCAGCTGATCGCCAACATGGAGCCGCTGAGGCGGTGCGGGCGCAAGCTGCCGCGGTACTGCGACATCAACCACGATGCCAAGATCACGATCACCGAGTGGATGGCTTGCTTGGAAGTGACGCAGCTGCCGTTGAGTCAGACCAGTAAGTGAATTAGAACAGTATGTTCACACTAAACAACAACGCAAAATACGTACCTACCAATCATCATCATCATCATATCAGCCGAAAGACGTCCACTGCTGGACATAGGCCTCCCTCAAAGAGTGCCACAATACGACGAATAAAGAATTATTTTCTCGGTTCAAGGCTCTTTAGGCTTGAATCAAAATGACTTGCAATGAGTAACAGGTAGAGACGCCAGAACCGAGAGACCGAACTGCCAAAAACAGTCCAAAAATCAAATAGGTATTAATTGATATCTTACGACCCTTTTAATGATCCTGACCTCGTATGCATCTATTCTTTTATATGCTAGGTTTTACTAACTTTGCATATACTTCACACTACTGAACTAAGAGTTAGGCGTCGTACTGAATGTCGAAAACATAATGATCGTTAACTCTATTTTTCAGCCGAGCCAGCAAAAGTTACGAATCCTAGAAGAAAAGGACCAAACCCACTCGAGTCCATCCTCAAAGCCGACGACTAACTTATAATCACACCGTATTAAGTGTGTTATTGACAGTGTATGAGCTGAGCATACGCACAGAAAATATTGTATTTGAAAAGTTCAGTCAGCCTCAAAGTATTTGTTTATGTTACATGTGGCGATCTCGCAGTAAAATAATAACACTGGGCCATGACAATTCGTTTTCTGAATCCTGGTCTATGCCTGCGGTCTCTTAATATTCAACGAAATATTATCGTTCGTAGTGTTTGCCATTTGATTTTCTATCGAATTGTGCTTATTGGGAATTTTAACTATCAAAACTACTTCACTAGGTAAAAGGAGCGTCAGCCGTCCACCAGCTCGATGGGTGGACGACATTAGGAAGATCCACCGATCTTCTTAATGTCGTCCACCCATCGAGCTGGTGACCACCGTCACTCCTGGACAAGACTAGCTTAGCTCAGGATCGGGACGGGTGGTGGACTGGAAGAGAACGGCTGAAAATTATGATTATTAAAACTACTTCATCGTTAAAGGAGAACACAATTGGCATAGCCTAGCGCACTTCAAAGGGCTGAAGGATGGTAGAATAAAACAAGGTATGTCATTCCCGACGATGTCCCTGACACTGTCAGTCACACAGATTTTGCCATTGTGCAAACTTGGCACACAATTGTTACCATTGACTGACATCTTCCATACAAACAAAGAGGTTTGTGAATGCCGTTTTTTTATTTTATTTGTTAGTTTAAGTATTTATTTTGGGTGCAAAGACAACCGTATTAAATTTGTAGTTCAACGTAAACATTTATTGAAGTAAGCGCACTTGAAGTAAGGCAATTTACTCATGTTATTTACTTTCTCACAGCGGCAACGCACTTCCAGTCCGCCATTTTTAAGATGCTGATTAGTTCGCTCGATAGAAAATCGAATCGCAAATACCACATCGACTATGCATATCCCGTCACCTTAATAGCTTACTACTCACGCGCCTCGCTCCTTGCCTTCGCTTACTATAGGCCTACCGTTTAACTGAGTCATCTTCTGCAGGCCTAAGATGGTCGACATTTTATCACTTGTCGTTGTGGATAAGAATGAGGGTTTCCAGAATGTATTATGTCACCAGCTGGCAGCACCGTGGCGAGAGGTCTAGGTGTCAAAATTCACCAATCATATTAAATCATCATCATCAATTTGATTGGTGGATTTTGACACCTAGACCTCTCGCCACGGTGCTGCCAGCTGGTGACATAATACATTCTGGAAACCCTCATTCCATCACTCTCGCACTTGCAACCTCCAGCCGGCGTAGCATGGTTGCCTTTTTATCACCTATCGTTGTGGATAATACATCTGTCACACTCGCACTCGCTTACTTGTCAGAACGTGACGGATGTCTTATCCACGGCAATATAAATAAATATCCACCCAGATCCTAATTGTTTTTCATTATTTTTAATAATTTAGTTGATTGTTTATCACACTTGCTCGAAAAGGACTTCATAATGCGCAGCCATACAGAGCTACAATAGCCTATGTTACGCCCACGGGCGTAATGGTTTTTTTCTTGATTTGTATCTGTCAGTGTCACTCATGCGGCAGTTACAAAGCAAAGAGGTTTTATATCAAATACGATGTCTGAAAACGTATTTATAAATAAATTTAAACATAAAACACTACTAAACCATGTTTAACAGAATTATTTACAGATTTAATGTGTAGTTATTTATAGTGTCTATGTAAAATGTTTTTAACTATTTTCAAATCGTGACTGTATACCGAAGGGTCTTTGCCATACGCGCCTCACGTCAAATTCAACAAAATGGACAACTGACATGTTGCAGTTTTTATTACGATTTGTATTAATTTCTTCTAAAATGTATTTGTGTCCTCGCAAATGTGATGAAAAACATTGTGTATAAACACGGGCGTAAGAATATTGCAAACTCGAGTCATCAAAAGCCCTCCGCCTTCGGCGTCGTTCTTCTGATAGACTCTTGTTCGCAATATTCCACATACGCCCCTCGTTAAACAATGTACCTACTATTGTTTAAAAACTGCATGCATGACACAACATTCAAAATGTCATGGTAAAACAATAAAACAAGATTGGCTATATAATTTGTTTGTAACAATAAAATTTCTGATTTCTGAATAAGTGATAAAATGACAACCATGTTACGCCCGCTGCGATCGCTGTGCGGTGCGGACAAGGTGTATGTCGCTCTATTTTGAACTGTAATATCCCTGTGGTAGAGCTCAAAATAGAGCGCCGTTTCACTCCGCCTGTCGCTGAAACCGACTCCAATAATAATTATATGTATAGTATTTGCAATGACAGGGAGTAGGGTGCGCCTTCGTTCATGAACAGATCTGTAGGAAACAGTGCGGCACAAACTGTACAAAACCAGGATTTGCTAAGGACGTTGCTTCCAGATCAGTTAACTTGGCGATGTACGATACTCTAGTCGGACTGACTGTGCCAGTGTAGGTAGTTGATGTTGGAAGAAACCGTGTTAACATTTAATGTGTTATTTAATATTTTTTCCTTACTAAGTATAAATACTTCTGCACGATATTTGGTAGGGACTTCAAACCAGTAAACATGGTGTTGACATCATATTTGGTATTATTTAGGTACATAACATAATACCAGAAGTATTAATAAATGTATGTCTGGTATCATTTATTAAAAAAAAAGCATAAACACTCACTAAAGTCGGAGACGGATAAATCATATTATAGGCATTTGTTCGATTTCATTACTTAAAAGTCATGTATTTTATTATCATTTTATCACATTTTCTACCATTGTTCTCCGCTCTGACATAACAATATTATTTTAGTGTTTATGCTTGTAGTCAAACGACAATTATGCATTTTATTTTTCTTCAAATATGAGTTCTTCTTGGAAATATGTGTGACAGGGGGAATAAGATTTAAACGTTCTAGGCCGGATTCGAACAAGCAGCAATAAAACTTCACCCAAGGTTAAACTTAAATGTGTGCATTCAGTCTGATTTTGGATAAAATGATATGCTTGTTGTGTGATGCTGATGAATGACACCTCTGTTAAAATGGGGTCAAGTCGTTTTAAATCGGGCCCCAGATATTATGGTTGCACCAACCTACCATTACAGACCGATCAACCTTAAATATGGCGTCTGCATTTGTCATTCCATAGAAACGTGTCAACTTTCCATACATTCAAATTTTAACGGACAACGCTTATAATTATAGACTGTTTGGTGCGTATGTAGATACGTAGAGAATAGATAGTCCAAGCGAATGCTCGACTAAATTGAGACGGATCAGCACGGCTATCACAAGACGGCGCGCGAGCTCTCGATTTTTCTCGCACTATACCTCTCTTTCTAAGTTTTCTAATAAGAGAGAGACGGATAGTGCGAGAAAAATCGAGCTTTGTGATTGCGGCGCACAAGACTAATACATTCTCGCCATCTCATCATGTCTATATACTGTAAGCCCGCATCACACTGGCGCGGCCTGGCCGCGGCGGTCAATAGTAAACTTCATTAGCTGTCGAATTTACTATTGACCGCCACCGCAGGCCGCGCCAGTGTGATTCAGGCCTTAGTCGTATTATGTCCGTGACGTCTGACTGAATATTTTGACAAGGACAAACAAGCTGGTGACAAACAAAAACTGTGTCGTCACTAGTGTGTGTATGTGTGTGTCCCTCTATCCAACCTACCCTTAGTGTACCTATTGACAGGAGCCACTTTGACATCACAATTTAATAGAATTATAATTAGATTTTTTTAACAGCCGATATATAACAGCCGTCATCCCGGTACCATAAACGTCAATGATGACATATGACATAAATTGTACTGTGATGTCAAATATTGGATGTAAGGGCATTTTCACTATAGATATTATGCAAGGATAGTAGGTACCTAATTATAACTTGTATAGGTACATAATAGGTGTCTAATAGCTATTATATGTAACCTGTTTGGATGTCAGTCATTGTATAAAATGCGTAACTAGGTGTTGTCAGTGAGATTTCATCTAAAATTCTAAATTATACTTTCATAATGCATCATACAATATGCATCTACTTATATGTACTAACTAAATTGCTGTAGTTTTGCAAATTCTATTATATAGTATTTATAATGTTAAGTAGTCAGTGTTAATTTAAGAACTATGTGATATTTTTCTCTGTTAATATTATTCCCGAATAAAGAGAATAAACTAACTACCGGACACTACGTGATTTATTTTATGCCACATTAAAAATATGCAATGAACGCATTCATCTCCTTATCGGAATAAAAACTATCTAGTGCTGGAATTCTGGTAATAACCTATTATCATCAGTCATCACCATCATTATATCAGCCGAAAGACTACTGGGCATAAGCCTCCCCCAAAGAGTGCCACAATGACTGGCTCTGCGTCTCCCGCATCCAACGCACTCCCGCGCCCTTGACCACGTTATCAGCCCCCTTGTGGGGGACCGCAGCAGACCCAGGGTAACCGATATAGCCCTCCGAATTACTAAACTTAAGTGTCAGTGGGCGGGGCATATTACCTACCTGTAAAACCGATGACCGTAGGGTTGGTAATGTTCTCAAGTGGCGACGTTGTCGTTGCATGATTGAATAGGTTCGTAATGTTAGCTAATCCTGTGAATATGAATTCTCTAGTATTAGTCAGACTGGTGCTAAGAGAGTTTGAAATCACGACGAGATGGTTAGAGAAAAGGGAGGTAGTGCCCTTTATCTTGTCTTTGGTGAGGGCACTTCCGTGAGATCAAGAATGGCATCAAATGACAGGGCGTAACTTGTACATTTACTATAGTTGTCTAAAAGCGGGCATGCGCTGAGTAAATTAAAACGAGTTTTACTATCTTCAGACAATTCTACTGATGGATGATGGTAAATCACGGAGTCAGTTGTCGCAAATAGTAGGGGTAGGGGCGAAGTGCACTAGCTTTGTATGGTTGCCAACTTCTACTGGGGTGTGTTATATTAAGATGGCATAAAAACGAGATCCCGCCAAATGTAACCGATCGAATATTGGAATCTCGAGCGACTGATGCGTCCTAAGCCACTGGTCTATGGTCATTTTGTACGGGCGATCAACATACCTCGGCTACGCGTAAACCATGGTACACCTAGAACACTACGGATGAGCACAAATCTATGAACAGCACTTTAGCACCTCAATATTTCAATAAGATACAAAAATGTATACATATCTTTGTACTGAACCGCACAAGGATAGGGAAAAATTAACAATTATTTTGTAAACAGCAAATACTATGTATTAATTAATGACTTTTTCCAATATGATACGAGTACATGTATGTATACATATAGTTATATTACGATTACGTATTGACACCTAACAATTCAATAACCAGTGATCAACAGATTTGCTGGTAATAATAATTTATGATTAGATTATAGTGTTACAATTTTATCACGATTCTCCTAATTTTGTTTGGTCGCCTTTTTTCCTGAACGGTTTCTCGGTGACTGTTTCGGGCGCGATTAGTCCAAGAACTGTATTTTTGTATTGGTCGATGGTCTCACTGAGTACTTTTTGGAAGAGGCTCTCGAAGATTTGTGTTTTGACGGCGGCCTCGTCGGCGTGGAGCGTGGTCCACTCGGGCTCGCAGCGACGCCACTCCGTGAACAGGATGTCGTCGATGTGGTCGGACCGCCGGGCTCCGACCCCTGCATAAAATAAATTTTCAAATGTTAACATACACGAATATAATATTCTTTAAAGAATTACTAGTTAAATCTATCAAATTTCTGTAATAATTCGTTAATATATGGCTTAATCTTCTATTTCGCTGCTGTTACCGTCACGATTCACATCATTAGGCATAAACAATGCAGACATTTTTAATGGTAAAATTGGGGACAAACAGTCATTTTGAACAATGCCTTTTGCACCATTCATAGCGACACCAATAACTCGAATTAACTGCCAAAAATTCCATTTTGTTTTTGTAATCATCCATCCAAAAATAGAACACTGGCAATTACTGTGAGAAGATTACTAACGCTTTACTCGTATCTAGTCTTTACCCGATACACTTATAGACCCGATGCTGACATTCACAAGTCATTATTAAAACGTTGACAGGCAAGACAAAGGCATGCATGTATTTAAGAATTAAGATTATAAATAGTTATTTGTGTCACAAGGGAGCAAAATAGTATATTTACGACGAGGGCGGTGTATTGAATCCTGGACGTAGCGAGGGATTCTAAAGTAGGATCCTGAGCGTAGTGAGGGATACAAGCGTTAATGCCCGAGAAAGATAATTTTGCTACCCCATACTATTTTTCACACCGACTATGAAGAAATTTAAAAAGATGCTGTTAAAATTACCTAAAGATTTTTAACTTTTTTTCTTAATTTTTATTACGAATTTTGAAATATTACGAAAAATTCATATATTTTCATATAGCATTGTGAAAGTTAAAACTTGAAATATGTTCGTTTTTAATCGATTACGGTGAAATTACAATCGATTATTTTATTAAGATCTGTGTTCAATTGGCATATTGCGTAAATGCTACATGCCAATTTATAGGTACAATTTATAGATGCTAGAATAAATTAAAAAGTAGCTTGAACAGAAAAGTAACATTTAGATCCCTCTAGTCGTGGAGCAAAACTTACTTTTCCGAATGAAAGGTGTGAAAACGTTATTTTACCTGAGACCGCGGTCGGTTGAATGCCCGACAGCACTTGGTTAATTTCACTAATCGTTTTGCGTCCCCTCTTTTCAGGACTCAGTTCTTGTCTATGCGGGAGTAAGTTGCAGGCGTCCCAGGGTTGGTCGCTCAGCTCCATCTGTTTCCTCGCGAGAGATTCTTCACAAATATCCTTTGTGAACACGCTAAACGGGTCGGCCGGGTCAAATGGGAGGTCTTCCCCGTGTGTGACGTGCAGTTGTATTTTCTGTTCGATGTCGTCGGTTAAAGCGAACATGCGCGATACTTTGGCCAAGGGGGCATTCGGCGGAGTATAAGGCGGCGGAGGTTTGTCTGGTATCTCACGGACGACTAGTAACTGACTCTGTTGCTGCTCTAAAGCTTTTATCTGAAAATAAGCAAATGTATTTTACATATTTTATACGAGCGCTAAAAATGAGTGTAAAGCTAAAATCTATTTTTTTCATCTAGATTTTTTTTATTCGTGTATACTGCAAAGGCACCTTTGTCACAACGATGCCTTTACAATACTCGTAAAACCCATTTATCTTGGACTAAATTGAATGTTGTCTCGGATGCTATGGCTAGTTTTATGCATTTGTTGTACAATCTGGTATTAGAGGGTAAACTAGGGTACGGTTTATGACACTACCGTCGTTTATATGATGTCCACTATCCGGTTATCATCAGTCGTACTTATGAAATAGTTCATACGCTAATATGTAATTCGAATGAATTGATTTAGATTAGTATCACATAGTACAGGTGGAGCAAATGGGTCACCCAATTGCTCACCCCAGAGAGAGAAAAAGAACGAAGGGGAGGCCCCAGAAGAGATGGGAAGACGATATAAGGCAAGTCGCAAGATACACCTGGAGCAGGGTTGACCGTAGTGAGTGGAGAAGGCTGGAAGAGGCCTTTGCCGAGGGCAGACAGACACAAAATTTTAAAAGTGTGAAGTATTGGAAAGGTGGCAGCTGCTAATTTGAAAAAATGTTAATGTCTGTAAATAAAAGGCTTTTAATTTATTTATTTTATGAATTGTATGGCTCACCTCCCTCTCGATGGCCAGTTGCTGTCGGCGCAGCTCCTCCGCCTCGCTGTGGTCTAGAGACGACGACGTTGATGCAATGCTCTCCAGGCTCTGAATATCGCTCCTAGAGCTGCTCCCTGTAATGACACATTTCATACACTTCATTATGGAAGCACTGCGGTACGGGTCAGCAAATTTTCCCGCAGGGACGGTGTTTATCTTGCGTAATAATTCACCAAAATATTATTCCTTCTCTAACTAAGTCTAAGCGTTGAGACCACTTCAATGCATGTTTTTACAAGCTTTTATTTACTTTCACCTGTCCCGTTGTCTGTCTGTCTGTAATCAAATATTGCAAGTTAAATTTGATCCACTTCCCGGTTTCCGATTGAGCTGAAATTTTGCACGAATATGCAAATCGCGTGACAATGCAATATTATGATGACGTGGAGCTGATCTGATGATGGAGCTGGAAGGTGGCCATAGGAACTCCGTAATAAAACCACATAACCCCATCGAGTTTGGGCTCGTTAGAATCGTCTCAATGAGTTGTTGATGACGGTATACAGAAAAGTACAGTCGGCAATAAAAGCTTGTACCAAAAATGAAATTTTTGACAGAAACTTTTATATAATATGGCTTCTGCCCGCGACTCCGTCCGCGTGGAACTCGTTTATATCGTAGCTCGATACAAACTTTCATCCTCCATTTCACCCCCTTAGGGGATGATTTCCGGGACAAAAACTATCCTATGTCCTTCCCCGGGATTCAAACTATCTCCATACCAAATTTCATCTCAATCGGTTCAGCAGTTGAAGCGTGAAGAGGTAACAGACAGACAGACACTTTCGCATTTATAATATTAGTATGGATGGGTGCGTAGTGCGCGAAGATGTTTAATATATGGGGTGATTAATAAGGGTCTCGCCTTATCCTTATTGTTCTCAAGTAGGTCTAAAAGAAGATCTTACCTAAACTTGTTGAATAATCAGGGACATCTGATGGGACTGGCTCGGGTGATGTGGCCCCAGGTGGCACTGGCAGGGGACCTGTCTGATTCGTGGACACTGACACATCACTATGCTGCAGCAACTGAGTTAAAAGGTTTGAGGCTTCACATTCACAAGGCGGTTCATGCATATAATTTTCTGAGATCACTGTGTCGACAACACTTTCAGTTACAACAATTCCCGTGGTTATACAACATTCTTCACTTTGATCCGGTTTACTGTCCATTCCTTGCACACATGATTCCGAAAGTTCATACACTTGTGTTTGCGGTACGCTTATATTGGTATGGTGTTCAGTATCAGGCGAGTCCGCTGGTGATTGACTACGGTCACCCAGCCCCTTGTAGTACTGGTCAAACTCATCTACGAGGCTGTGGGCCGTTGATGCCGACGAGGACCTATCCGAATCACGGTTTCTAATTTTATCCATGAAATGTTCAACAACAACATCACTGTCACAATGGTCCTTAAGGTGAGACTTGTTAGACGATTCCACGATGTTCCTTAAAGCTTCCTCGTTCACTTCGTATTGCTTCCCATTACTAAAGATCTGGGGTAAGGAGAGATTCTGGAACAGTATATTTAGATATCCCCCGTCCACGGCGACAAAGTTCTCGGCCGCCGTGCTCGTCGCGCAGTCTGTGCACGCGGCCGGCTCACACGCGGCGTCGACCGTCTGCACGCACTTCTCGGCGCACGAGTTCGTGGACGGGAGCTCGCAGAGCGTGACCGGCGTGTTCTTGGGTTTGCATGGCGAGCTCTCTTCGCAACCACTACTTGACAAATCGAAACATTTGAGAGGAGCTATATTTCGATCAGCTGATATATTTCTCTTCAATTTCTTTTTCCCTAAGAGTATTTGGTCTACGTCAACGTTATTTTTCAGTTTCAATTCGATGCTGTTCCTGGTTTTCATGAGAGCCGCCTTGCGCCGCTCGGACAGGGTGAGCAGCGCCTTGCGCATGCGCTGCATCTCGCCGCACTCATGCTGCAGCTTCAGCAGCGCGCCGCGTTGCTTCTTCTTCAACGTCGACACGTCAGTGTTGTCCTGCCTCTTCTTGTTTTCTAACCAAATAATCTGACTCTTTGTAAAGTCTTTCAATGCATCCTCGCGCATTTTCAAAACAAACAGCAAATTCTTGGCGCGCCGTTGCTCATTGCGAATTAGTAAATTAAGCTGGAATTAGTAAATGAAACATGAGTACATTATTTATTAGATTAAATTACATTAAAAACCGATAATTACAAATAAAAAAGTTTTTAACATTTCGCTTATGTGCGACCATATTAATGACTCGAGTTACAGAATGACTGTTATGCTTCTAAGTAACACAGTCATTATTCTTTACTAAATATTTATTGATCTAAGGAAATGCACTCACCAGACAAAGGCTTTTCGAAGCCATTGTTTGAATATCGTCAACATTGGCCAGAACGCCGGCGCCATTCTCCAGCTTCGACAGGAAAGAGTTATATTCGGAATTATTTAAATCCCACCTTGCTTTGCTCACCCAGTTGTCACTCGTGGATTCAGAGAGACATTTTTCAGATAAATAGCAACTTTCCAAATACTGTAAAGATTCAAAAAATGAATCTATGAAATGAAGCTCCCTTTGAAACTGCTCACTTATGTAATCGTTGTGTAACAAACCATTATTAACTCTTATTGTGCTGATTAGATCGGAGGGCTTGACTAACTTATTGTTATTAGAAACGTATGGGCAGGCCAGAGCTTGAAGTTCATTGACATTGTTAAGACAATTACTTGGCTTATCACTTTTATTGGGCACATGCTCTCCTTCAGAGCTCTCAGACATGTCACTGTGGTTCAAATTCCTTTTCAAAAGCGACACCACATTCAACGGGTATGCTAATGGACTAGGCGATTGATTAGATGGGCTGTCGTCGCTGCTGCCGACTACGTGGAAGTTTATTTTCTGTTTGGTTGTATATGTTAAGGTGGCTCGACCAATTATGTAGGTCTTGCTTTTTCCGCTCGCAACCGGGTTATCGAAGCTTTCCATTTGAGGGCTCTTTTTAAACGGTGGTGCGTGTAAATTGGGCATAGAGCGACTACAAAAACTGACTATCTCTTCTTTGGCAAAATTACTTTTGTCCTTTATTAGTGTAACATTAGGTATGTCAAGATCGTCAAAGACATCTTGAGTTGCTTCAGCTGTCATAGAATTGTTAGAAGTTTCCGTTTCTTCATTCATCATGGTGGGTTGTGGAGAGGTTCCTTCATTTGCATCTCTAGGGAGGTTGTTTTTATCCATATCAGTACCACAGTCAACCGAATGTGGTACAGTAACAGATCTCGCACTTTGTAAATACTCATTTTCGCATTCTAAGGATTCATGGCGTTTTTCGAGAGGCACAAGTATCACTGAGGTAGGGTTCTTTATAGGAACCTTATGCAGTATTTCGACTTTGGTTTTGCTTCGAGGAAATTTATTATTATATTGGTTTTTTTCTACAAGTCGTTTAGAAGGAGCTGTCCCATTCGAACTATTTAGCAATTCATTTTTCATTGTCACAAGTAACTTTTCACTTTCAACAGGAATTACAATATTTTTGCTTAAGTTTACTTTATGAGGGTTAGGCGTACTTTTGATGAGTCTCGATGACTCTGAAAACAAAAAAAAAAACAAAAATATCAGCATTCTGCCCAAACTATCTAAACAAATTACGAAAACTAATCTTCACATACCTTTATCTTTGGTACTTCTGCTTCTTATAGTATCAAGATTGCTCACGTTTGTCAGTTTAGTGTCAAGACTAGGTTTAGGTGCAACATATCCCTTCCTGTTAGTCATATTGGCTTTCACATTTAACTTGGGTGCACGAAAACCTACAATTACAAAAAATATATTATAGGATGATTAATTTTAGACATTCAATTGAATAATCTATAGCATCTATTTGCAATTAGTTCCATTCAAATTTTAGACAGACGAATATGAAATGTAGCACTTGAACAATTTGTAGGAAACGAAAATATTTGATCAAGTTTGCCATAAACGCCATCACACAATATTTTGAACATGGTAAATATCATTAATAAGGTACATGGGTGCTGAAGACAGATCTGGTAATAGTGCTATATTTTCGTAGGTATATACTTTATTCTAGTTCAGTTCTTCAGGCATGCGGCTTTCAAACGGTGGTCGTGGGTGCGAATCCCGCTCGTAGCAAATGGATTTTTTCGGAACAGAACCTTACATATACCCTCACATGGCATGCAACCTTATTGACTCGTTGATTGCGTTAAGTGATATTTTCTATCAGATTCCCATAGGGGAAGTAAGAATTCACTCTTCCGGGATAAGAAGTATCCTATGTCCATTGTCGGATCTCAAATTATCTACATACCACATCACAATTGGTTGAGCATTTTAAGCGTGGAAAGGTAACAGATAGACTGGCAGTCACTTTCGCATTTATAATATTAGTGTGGATGTATAAAAATACATCTCGGGGATAAACAAGGTGTCTCTGCTCTTAGTTAATTTCACCTACATTTGTCTGGACTATCTGCCTTCAAAGAATTTCTTTGTACTGCACCTTTATCATCCTTCAGCAAAGTACCAGACATCCTGTTTATGGTGTGTGTACCTCTACCTGTAAATTTATGTTGTAATTTAAACACAAATATTTTTGAAAAACATACAAACACCACAATTAATACCAATAGAATAGTTACACTTAATACCATTTACATCGGATATATAAGTCATGCATCCCTCACTAGCAAGTAAGTATGTAAGTGCGTGGGGACAGGGACCAACCTGAAAACCACCGACTGGTAGCATTGTCGCATGCCTAGCATACTCTCAGATTGGTACCCACTACCTAACATAATAAATTAATTACATCTAGTTATGAGGTACTTGCACCAATAAATGTATTGTGATTTGATTTGAAGAGGGATGAACACGTTATGTTGGGAAGAATGAAATCATGCCATGATCCTGGTTCAGTTGACACCATTGTATAATATATTATAAACATACTTCACTTACATTTAACTGAGTTATTTAACCGCAAAGTGTTCCTTTGTACTGCACTTTTATCTTCTTTTAAGGGTGTTCTAGCTGATCTATTTGAGGATTGCGTAACTGTAGAACATATTTCAGTCAATTAAAAGTTAGGAAATCATACAGACCCATCATTACCACAAACTAAAGAAATCAGACAGTGCCTCATAACATAAATCCCATAATCTTATGTTTAATATATTCGGAACAGACCAAGGAGTAAGGGATGTCAATCTTAAAAAATGTACTACCGTTTTGCAGGGAAACAAGATTAATGGGAAATGTGTTGAATGGATGTGACAGCACACCCGTTTCCTGCCAGGTGTTCCTGATCCTACACATCATTATTATCATGGATCAATAAACTAGCAAAATAAGAAAAAACAACATATCCTACATCACTCTTACAACTAAATGTCATAACAACTCACAAACACATTACAAATCCATCAAGCCATTAAAGCTGCAGTGTGCCAACATATACATACCTACATGAAAAACATAAGCCTTTTACTGCTGCAATTGGGAAAAATATAACTATCCATTTAGATTTTTGGCCATTATTCATCATTAATTCTGAACAGAGCCTGATTTAGAGTCATGACCGCCCTAGGCTAACTATAGCTCCGTACGGCGCCTATCGCCCCCTTGCTTGGTCCTTGCGCCCTAGGCTCTAGCTTGCGCCCTATTAGGCTCTAGCCTTATTAGCCTGTGGGTAAATCAGGCCCTGTTTGTGAAGTATGTAATTACAACCTAGATCACAATTTTTGAAACCTATTAGGATGTGTAGCTCCCTGGAGGGACAGAATATTAAATTGTATTCAATTGTATTGTTGAATGAATAAATAAATGAAATGAAATATATTTTCTATACTAATAATATAATAAATAGGAAAGCCTGTGTTTGCTTGCATTCTTTGCAATATGCAGGGCAAACCCAATGAGTAGTTACAAACTTACAATCTCACAGACACATCTTCTTTATAATATTAGTATAGACTAGCTTGCCCGTAGAATACGAACATCCAGAAAGTCCATTCTATATGCAGGAGAAAGGTTTTTGAAAACTGATAAGCAGTTCCGGAGATTACCAATTATATTGCTTAGCCTAACTATTGCCCGTGACTTTAACAAAAGAACTTGCCCACATGTTTCTATTAATCTTCTATTCACTTACCAAAACTGGGAGAAACTCTGTCCTCTTCATTCTCTGCTATAGATACAATTTTTCGTTTGGTAGTAGAATTCATTCTTGAAGTGGTCACTGTGCCAAGCTTGAGAGACCGGCTTGTCTGCAGCTGAGGGTGATCTAATTCTATGATTCGGCGAAGTCGCGGTTTTAATGAATTGCCAACTGTGAACAACAGCACTATGTTGATAATACGAAGGTAAAATTTACTAATACTATAGCATTCGTCAAGCTTTGTTATGCTACTTGAAAATACTTCACAGTTATGACAAGACCTGTAAGAAAATGGGAACTGTATAGGTAAATTGAATACGCACCTTTCGTACCAAAATCGAAGTCTGGCAATTTCGTGTACTTGACTAAAGTCGATTTACTTTTCAATGTGGATGGAAACGGCGTTTCGTTTTCGATTTTAAAGTAGAAATAACGCAAATTATTGGTATCAGCATCAGGATTCTTGGATACAGGAGAATCCATTATGCGAACTAACAATAATTTATAGTGTACATGTAGAAGGGTGTCATTATACGTAAACTATTTAAAAGGCTAACGTATATTTTAACTAAATATTAATAATGGCCCACAAAACAAACGATGCGGATAATTTTGGATTTTTCTTACATTTTGATTACGATTGTAAATTGTTGGGCAGTGTTTTTATAGAATTTATAGGATTTTAGCTTTATTGTCATTTGTCATAAAACTTTTTTGTTTGTGCCGTAAAGTAAATGATGCGGATGCTTGTGTTTTTGCATTGATCAATCAAGATAAGATAGTGATTGGTGGTGGTGTGGTATAGAGGCTAGAGGGCAGCACAGCACCATTGCATTCGGTTTCATGGTGTATACAGATTATGTGATTTTACCCCAATTTGTCAGTACAACATGTCGAAGTCATAATTGGGTGTAGCGTACAGATGTAACAATCCGACCACATGTGCACGCAATTTCTCAGTAGAACTCGTTTGACAGTTGGATCAGCAGCGCAACATGCCTCCAGACGATAGCAATTAGTCGGCTTCTGATAAATTGGGGCTGACAAATCATGACATGTATACATCCCATCAATTGACATTGATTTAGTCGGTTCATTCACGATCCATCTTGATAACTTGACACATCTAACACACTAAAGCCTACAACACACTGAGGGGCTACCGCGAAATGAAAACGAACTTCGTTCGTGTATCTCCGTCTCTGTCACACTTGCATGTACGAGCGATAGAGAGGGAGATACACGAATGAAGTTCGTTTTCGTTTCGCGGTAGCCCCTCTGGCCCGGACTGCGGTGGCGGTCATTAGTAAAAGGTTTGACCGCCTCGGCCAGGCTACGCCAGTCTGTGTGAGGCCCAACACGGAAGGTTTACGGTCTGCCTGACCTAGAAGGTGACTAAAGGGGGCCACGATAATGGCATCATATTAAACACAGATAAAACAAAACTTCATCATACAATCACCATATTTATCCATAGCAGAAACTCCGCCACTAATGTATACCCATAGCTTTAAATGTTTTCATAGTAGTCAAATTAATTGTCAATGCAAACCAATTGAAAATGTAGATTGTGTAACATATCGTGGTGTCAAGGTTGATGCTTCATTTTCCTGGCTCCAACATATTAGTTATATTTCCAGTAAATTAAGAATTCTTTTAGGAAAATTTTACCATCTAAGTTTTAAAGTTCCTAGTAACATACTGAAATGTCTTTACTTTGCAATAGTAGATTCTATACTGAGCTATGCCCTTGACTGTTATGGACTTACATTTAAATCTTACATTGATAAACTGGAGGCATTGCAAACAAGATTTTTAAAAATATTAGTCAATAGGAAAACAAAAATAAGTTGCAAGGGAGATTATTCAAAATTATTTAAAATTTGTAAAATCCTTCCAATTAGTTTAAAACATAAATATCTACTAGCGGTAAGAAACCATGGCAGTCAGGTGCATAGTCCAATACTTGTAAGGCATAAGCATAAGGCGGGTAAGTATGAAGTACCTCGTGTAAATAACTATTATGGAGATAGAATGTTAACTAAACGACTTCCGTACCTACTAAACACCTTGCCCGAAGACATTCGACACGAGCTAAATAAGCTTAAATTCAAAAGGTCTTTGAAAAAGTACTTACTCCGAACACTTGAGTGACAAATGCTAACATGTAAATTCTTCGTAGCAAATGTTTTGGCGCGACGCTATATGTGCGTACATTATGCATTGTATATATTAGACACATAGTTAAAATCATAGTGTGAAAGTTAAATATTGTGATAGATAGTTTTTATAGAGACTTGTACCTGCAGACAAACTGTTAAAACAGTTTTGCAGGAAAATGTATTAGATTAAGTTTTGTATCCCATTGTTTAGTAATAATAAATAATAATAAATAATAAACGTGTTTTCCACGCGGCGGAGGCCAAGGCACTCACCTAAAAGCCTAAGGAAGGCAACGAACATATTTTTCACCCTAGAAACGGCCGCGATGGGGGCTTCAGTGCGTTCAGTTAGTAGAATGAGATCCAGGAGCATAAGAACGGAGATGGCAGCCGCTGTGGAGTTTTAGTGGTTAGAAATACGACATACACGGTATCGTGTTCGCAGGTTCGCAGGTCGCACAAAAAAAAGATTGCCTTACCTTGCATTTTATTAGTCACGAAAACTTGCTATAGTTGGAATGAGACAGAAAATACAGCAATCCTTGCCTATCATTATAACTTATAACAAGTTGTTGTGACAAAATGCTAGGTGTGGTTATCGCTTTTATTAATCTGAGGGTCTACCGCGAAATGAAAACTAACTTCGTTTGTGTATCTCGCTCTCTGCCGCACTTGCTAGTTCTAGCGACAGAGAGGGAGATACACGAACGAAGTTCGTTTTAATTTCGCGGTAGCCCTTGTGAGAAAGTATCTAAACGTAAGAGCACGTTTAGATACTTTCTCACAAGGGCTCTCGATTTTTCTCGCACTATCCGTCTCTGTCTTATTAGAACACTTAGAACAAGAGAGTATAGTGCGAGAAAAATCGAGAGTATGTCGCGGCCGTCTCATGATAGACGAGACTGATGAGTGTAAATCTAACCGTCCATTAAGTGTATGTGTTAAACCGATACCGTTCTGTCGTGTCAGTGTCAACATTACACGACACGTCAGAAGCTAGGGCCTATATATGTTTTATCGTCACGTTTTACGGTGGAAATATAATGATACGTCACGTAAAACATAGCGATAAAACGTATCGGGCTAGCTGAGCAGATAATACGAATAGTCCTTTGGCAGACCGGTAGGATGGATCGTGAATAGGAGGTTCAGTACGAAACACAGAATACGTAAAAATTGCTCGTTGGCTGCCGTGTGAAAACAGTTGTTTATGGGTTAATTTAATTCAGACGAGATTCAGATAATCATAGACAACTATTGTCTGGTTACATTTGCGATTCATGGAAGATTTTTGCTAACGAAACAATATCTGTTCGCTAGTAAAACGGAATATCTACAACCTGTGATGAAAATAGACTAATCAGGTGTATTATTGATTGGATCGAAATAACAAAATATTTGTGTGCTGTGCTACTGTATCATTAGAACCAGACTGCATGTCTAATCTCAATGTTCAATGAAATCGGATATAATAGTGGTAACTGTGCAAATGTAGACATACGAACTTACTCGAAGTCGCATGTTTCTTTTATGATAATTCGTCGATACACGATTCCACAATGCTATCGTCAGCATTTCATCACAGATTAAAAGATATTATGGTGTAAAGGACAATGGGTATTTCTATTTTTGACAAGAAGTGGTAAACTCATATACAGTGATTGTTATTTGTCATCATTTCGCACAAGCATGTGAGTATAATAATTACTACCTTTTACCTATGTAATCAATTGCTATCAGATGTGTAGTGGAAGCCATTTTATGGCTCTAGTATAAATAGTTGGAAGGGTGGATGCAAATGCGCATGTGATAGGGGGGGAGATGCAATATTTTGATATCGTCGGGGCTGGGGTTTGTTGCGGAACTGTCGCCTGGGTCGGCTGACGGAGTGCGCCGCAGGCGCTCGTCTCGCCAGAGGCTTTCGCGATACCATTTTTATATAAATTAATTATTTTCGAAAAGCCATCATGGCTGCAGTCGCGGATGCAGTGTCCTGCGACGTAAGGTAGGTCAATACATTTGTTGGCTGTATTCGTTTATCCTGCATCTACTAGGATTTCATTGATTCATGTTTTCCTAGAAAGGCCCCTGGATTTCATTTCACTGAAAGGTTCTCAGAATTATGCATTGACCTAAATAAAATGTGTCAATAAAGGTGCATATAGGGGTCTGTGCATGGTGTATGCTATTGTATATCTGCAGGTCTATCATGGGACGGCCGCGACATACTCTCTATTTTTCTCGCACTGTACTCTTGTTCTAAGTGTTCTAATAAGAGAGTGACGGATAGTGCGAGAAAAATCAAGTGCTCGCTTGCTGTGCCCCTGCATACAATTCCCTATATACAATTCTCAGTGACTAACATGGTTGATTTACAAGCTTGATTGGTGGGTGTAAACCCACTACTATTTACAAACATTCACAATAACAAAGATGTCCTTGTGCCCATATTTTATCTAACATACATGTGCACCATAATTATGAGATATATTAAAATTGGAACTATTGTTAACCTATGTTGATATATGAACCTACATACAAGGGCTGGTGATTAGTAAGGAATGTATACTCATAAATATATATTAAGGGACAATCTTACACAAATAGAATGAGTCCCATCCCATAGTAAGCTCAATAAGGCTTTATAAATGGGTGAGGACTTATGGTCTAAGATCCCTTGAAGAAATTTATGCACAATATAAATGATAAGAACATAAAAAGATTGCATTAATATGACACTTAGCTGACCAAATATTATTAAACTGCCGGAATCACCTTTGAAAATCTCAACCTTTAACTTAGGCAACTTTTTTTGTGTCCATGTTTTACCTAGGCAACCGAACACCGTTTGACAGAATATAAAAGACCTTTCATTTCATGTAACTATTTATTAAATAACAGATGAGGGGTATATTCACTCCACTCGGTGACCACTTTAGACGAGGCAACCCCATAGCAGGCCAGGCTGAGAGTAGGCAACCTCTGTTTTTGCTGGTCCTTGTATCATATTCTATCAATGCTCGATTTTTAGGAATAACACAAGAGGGTAGTTGACCCAAAAAAAGTTACTTAGTATTTATTTTATTTAACAGCTTTGGTCTAGGATTTCGCTAGGCAACCTGTGTGAGATTTATCATTGTATATTAGTCATTATCAAATAATAGATGAGGGTATATTCGTCTTCAACGGATCTCTGCCTATTACCCGGTAATCTAGATTATCAATAAAATTTACCCTTACTGGGTTTTGATAAGGGGCAGCTGCCTGGTAATTAGTGGGTATTGTTCAATGATATGAATATCTAATTTATAGTATGCTACGGTACGAAATGTTAGTCGAAATTTCAATATAGAAGGTAGATTCTTGCCTTTTGCTATATTTAAATAAAACAAATAGGTCTATGTTTAAAGATATGACAATACATACAATCTGTCTGTTTGGCCGTAGGTTGAGTGGTAGAGAATGCTGACGGCATTAAGTCCGCCTTTTGTGCAACAAATTGGTCTTTTGTGCAATGAAGATAAAATAAATAAATAAATACATACATACAAAGACCCCATCAAATCATATAGTGAAATAGGTAAATTTTAAGAATGGGAAATTATGTGACTAGGTATAATGGCGAAAGAAAAATTAGCTACAAAGAAAAATAAATTAAATCACGTTACATCAGAAATAATAAAATCAATTAATAGTAAGTACTCCAAAGAAAAAAATAACTACTCCAAAATTAAATAAACTAGGCAAATAATAATAACAATGTCCAGTTAATTTAGAGCTTTGGCAAAATATTCGTCAATAGAGTAGTATGGCCTTTTTATAAAGTAATCTTTCATTTTTCTATTAAATACCTTCATATCGTCACAATCCCTTAAATTCTTTGACCAGCTTATTGTATACTCTTATTGCATTATTGCCTAAACTTTTATTAAAATGTTCAAAAGTAGAGGTAATCAGTTATAATTTATCATTATTTCGTAAATTGTAGTTTTGGCTTTGCCCTACTGTACAGTACAAAGTTTTATTTCGATGGCATACATGATATGATATAGATACAAAGAAACAACAGGAAGAATTTTATATCCAATACAAAATTGTCTGTGTAACAGGTATTTTAGAACAGCCTTCGATTATCCTTACAGCTTTTTTCTGTTTTAACTGGACAGAATTCATGTTGGCTCCGTTTTCCCAGACCTCTATACAATATCGGAGAATACTCTCAAAATAATAGAAGTACCTACACATGTTTTAGTATAACCATATCAGTAGACTGCCATAAACTTTTTAATGCAAAACAGGCACTAGCCAGTTTTTTATTAACTTTGTCGGATATTCCACCAGGGTAGGGGTCGAGATTTACGCCCAGAAAACAAACACTGTTTGATTTATTTATTTATTATTCGGAGAACCAACAGCTAACAATTCAAAATAATAATATAAGCTAGTTATATAACTTAAGTAACAGAAAGCCAATTAAAGGTTCCCACCAGTAGAATTTAGAAATCGGTATGTCGCACTCAGTCAGCACTATTACTACTACGGCGAAAGATTATGTAGACGCACTTGCTGCTGTTCATCGGTAATCCATTTACTGTATACAAGTGTGACAGTTCATTCCAGCATGTTTGTATTTTTTCGTTAAAAGCTTTTTTAGAGCTAGCATTTAGAAGTATACTAGTCTCATCTGCGTATAGGTAAGTCGTCCCACAGCTGATGCAGCTCGGCAAATCGTTGATAAATAGTATAAACAGGAGAGCACCTAGGGCTGAGCCTAGGGGAACTCTATATTTAGTTAATTTGTCAATGTATAATAGCTATGTAATAGTAGGGCAGTTTCAGGTGATAATGTGGACACGCTGGACAAGAGCACCAAATTTTTTTCAGGTACTTGTTAGGTCCATAGCTTTAAGTTTTTATTAGTGTCTAAAGATACATATTTGGGATCAAGGAATTTAACTAGATATTTTTTACAGTCGAGTTCCCAAAGGATATCAAACGGAACCCTGTCCCTAAGCTTCCGCTGTCCATCCGGCTGTCTGCGTATTAGCAATAGCTAGACTATTCAAATTTTCACAGAAGTCGTTTTTCTATTGCTGCTTTAACATACATTAATAAAAATAAAAATAAATAAAAAATTAAACAGTGCTCTCATACATGAAACGTAATTTTATGGCGTTTTTTTGCCCGCCCATAACAATCGGTATATCACACTTGAAATTTCCGCAGATTATGTATTACTATAGCCTCTTATTATTCGTATTATTATTATTATTAATTCTAAGAACAAAGATGTTTACATGTATATGCAGTGCTATATACATACTATATCGGTAAAATACTTATCTAGTTTAATTCCCTGACCCCAAATATGTATATTTGGACACCAAGTTTGTGATTCTGTGATGTGCCTTAAGAACTCGAGATATCAATAACTATAATTAAAAATGGCCGGCATAAAATAAATATAGCCGACGGAGCAGTTGGTTCCTATCAAAAACTTAAAGCTATGGACCTAACAAGTGCCTTAAAAAAATAGGTGCTTTTGTCCAGCGTGTCCACATTTACGACAACTTACTCGAGCACTCTGCCCCACTAATAGTCAAGATTATAAAAAAAAAACATGCACCCAATATTTCCTATAATATAAATCGGGAGCTTTCAGCATTTTCACATCACTACATAGCATACCTACACTAGGTTTACAGTATACATTTTTTTTCATTCATAATAAATGAAAATATTAAAAAATGCCTTTGTAATGAAATCAACCCAAAACATTTAACCTTGTTTATTTATACACAAAACATGTGTAAACATGTAAGTAATATAAGGTGAAACAGTATAACTTATGCGGAATGAAATTTGCACTATGTTTGTAACCTTATAAAATAAAAAAAATATTAAATTATTTTTATAAACAAACTACTAACAATGTAAAAAGTAATTTTGACCCGTGCGTGCGGCTTTTCGGCAATTTGCTGGCACTTTATCCATGGCTGTTGTGTAACTCGATGTTGGAATTTTGATTCATTCTAATTTAATTTTTCGAATTAGAGCCTGTTTAGTTTTTGGCCGGAAATTAGTCGCATAATCACACCTGTTTAGATTAGCCCAAAAAGCTTCGTACGTTGCGGTACGTTAGACGGATTAGAATCCTTTGGTGCATTCGGATTCCTAGCTCCTCCATTTTAGCCAGGGTCTTTTTTGAATAATGGCTGGATGTTAGATCGGCCCAAAACACAACATTAGTTCCGCTGTGTGTGTTTTCATAAAATCAAATCGGCAAACCACTCTGCATGTATCGTTCAGCATTGACTGCTAAACCAGATTCAAATAACACCGGTTTCGACATGCCGCGAGGGCTAATAGGGGTGTAGACTCGAAAATTATTATTACTCCAAAAGAAAGAAGGCAATAAAATATACCTAGTGACGAAAATCCCATTCAGATATCTCAAAGAATTACAAAGGTTCTACAACCGTTTTAATATTGCTTGTTAGAGAGAGAAATCGGAAACAGTATGTGACGATTGTGACGTCACAATATGCGAGGCTGGCGCAGAGCGCGTCGCGCGCGCGGCAGGCCGCGTCGACGGCGGCGCCGAACACGATGGGGCACGGTACGTTGCCGTCTATTAGTGACGTCACAATCTACAAGCGTCATCGTTTCATATGAAGTTGCGTTTTGCGAAAAAGGGACAGAACATACCCCTTCTTAAAACTTTGGGCACTTATAACTTCGTGATTATTTAACCTTTTGTGTTGTTTATTTCTCCATTTGACTAAATTTTTAATCCTTTTTCGACAAAATATGATTAATTATTTTATTTAGTGTCTACACCCATATTGCAATCCATAAAAAAACCTTTTTTTTGGAAACTTAGTGTGCTCCAGAACAAAAGGTACCCTGCCATTCATTGCCGTCTAAGGTGAAATAGGATTCATCATCCTTAATACACTCTGTCGTTTTTTGCATAGAATATGTTTTGGATCAAAGTTGTAACTTGTCTTCTGGGTAAGTTTTTGGTTTTCGGACACGGTGTTACTTTTCTTGCTCGTTTCGCAATGCCATGTAGATACTTTTTCACTGTTTGGCCATCGCAGTAAAAAAAAACGAATTCTCTGTAGCATTTAGCCACAGGATTTAACTACCCGACCTGCCGTAATTTATTTCAGTTGGCTTCTTTTCAAAGATCGGATGAACACACTTTGCCCGAACCTGTTTTCTAGTAGTCGTATATTGAAGGGAATAGGATGATAATCCTACTAATATTATAAATGCGAAAGTTTAGATGTTTGGATGTTTGTTACTCAATCACGCTTAAACGGCTGAACCGATTTGAATGAAATTTTGCACGAAGATAGTTTATAGCCTAGATTAAAATATAGGATAGTTTTTATCCTGGGTCCACTCGGACGAAGTCGCGGGCGGAAGCTAGTATATTATAAACCGTCTTTCGGCTCTCCCCCATTTCTGTAAAATGTACTACTACCACAGACAAGAAAGTTTTCATAGTAAAATTGGTTGTAATAATGCTGGTCATTTCCTACGGTTTCTGAACGCATTTTAGAGCACTAATGATATGTGCGTAGATAACGCCCTTAAAGTTTTACAGTTTGGGGCCTATTTCTTAAAATCTTGTAATACAAGCGAACGGCTCTTTTTCACTTCTTCTATTAGAAAGAGACTTTCGCTTGTATTACAAGTTACAAGTCTTTGTGGAATGGGCTCCAGTTCCACCTTGGCTTGTAACTAACTTGTTGGTGTTTTCTCTTAGAGTACTTTGAATCTACTGGCTAGAGAATAGAGTTGATGATTAAATGATTATTAATTTTAGCTTTTTGTTAATAAGCTGGCGGTTTCAGCTAGTTCAGCTACAATAGACAAACAAATCTATTGTGTTGAGACAAAGCCTGGAGGACAGGCTCTCTTAAAGAACAACAAAATAGTACATATTGTCAGCATGCTTTTCGATATTACCATTCTGTAAAGAATCAGTTCATGTTACAATCTAGTTCAAGTATTAGACCTTGCTTTCAGTCGTCATCAAAAGTAGCTAAGTCAAAAGGGAATAAGAGCTTTTGACGTCTTCGATTGCGTCGTTACTATTGATGAAGACAGATTTTGGGAGTCTGCAGTCTGTCATGCGGCTACCGTGGCCACTCCATCCCAAAATCTGTCTTCTACTCCGAGCTTGCGGATGGAACGCGTAATATACTACTAACGCGCTAGTTGCTAACGTAACGGAGTATGGAGTCGCTAACGTAACGTAGTATGGCGAGGCGGTGCGGTGCGTGTGCCGGGTGGGTCTAGTGAGCTGTGACCCTTAAACTTCATCTTCGTCAGCCTTGCTGAGCGCTGGGAGGAGATCGCGTCTATGAGACTGGAATGGAGTAATAAAGTCAGAAAGGGTTTGGTATAGGCCTCTTCTTTACCACGCCACTCTCCTCGGTGCTATGCTAACCTTATCCATTGTTTACTTGCCTTTCGGCAGCTATCGTCGGTCCGCCGCGCTGGTGGTCCGCCCGTTAAACGTTTTGATGACCTAACTAGACCACCATTTAGTAACCCGTTTTGTCCGTCTCCCATCGTTTTCCTCGCCCAGTTTCCTGCCCACCTCCACTTTAATTGTGTAATTCGTTCGCTACGCTACTTTCATTGGGCGACAAACAGTTTTAGGACACAATCAACAAGAGAGATGCCTTATATGGCTCGCTCCATGGGACAGCTCAAGTCACGTTTAATTTTAAAATAAAAAAAATCGAAACACCAGATCAATGACGTCATCAAAGCTTGTTTGTGTTTTTATTTTCGTAATTCATGCCAATAATGCCCCACTTTTTTGTTGCAATTCTAGTAAACAATATTCAGTAACGTAAAGAAAATAGTAGACTGTAAAGTTAATAATCAGGACGATTTTCAATATAATATTATTTTTAAAATTATTTAATTTTTTTCAGTTTATTAATGGTCGCATTTTATTATAAAAATCTAAAAGACGTGTGATGCTTCCTACCATGCCTCAAATTTTCACGATTTTACCTAATGGAAATAGCCCTATGGTTATCATCCATTACACACAAACGAAAATAATATCAGAGTTCAGAAGCGAGGGATCTGTTCTGCTTACATGACTGGCATGAATTCTTCATTATAGTATTCGCTATTTTCGGGCATTAATGCAGTATGTGGCTCAGTAGATTTTATAAGTGATAGAACTTTAGGCGGTATAGGTGATCGTATTTTTCACTATGGCGGTTTTTTAACGACGACGAATGTGAAATAAAAGAGTCCGAAGATTCAAGAGCTCGTTGAAAAAGGTCTAAAATTGTAGGGTCTATTTTTCGAGTGTGAATTTGTGAGGTGAAGAAATCAGTCTAGTATTTCGAATATATTTCTATTCACCGTCGAAACTTTGCTTGCGACTACTACTTTTCCATGAATGTGTGTGTATCAATTATAAGCAATAAGCTCATGCGCCCGCGAAAGTTTCTATTTTTAAACATACTACGAAGTAGTGACACCAAACCCCAACTGAAAATAAAGTTAACCTACCTAGTGTGTGACAACCCTAACTTGAATATTTAAAAAATAATATCTCACGAATCCTGCGATATTTTCATTTCCTTTTTTTTCCTAGTGATAATGCTTCTTATGAACTATTAGAGATTAGAG
Source organism: Epinotia bilunana (assembly GCA_947049275.1). Lineage (NCBI taxonomy): Eukaryota > Metazoa > Arthropoda > Insecta > Lepidoptera > Tortricidae > Epinotia > Epinotia bilunana. The sequence continues at coordinate 34,453,306 of OX346252.1, read as the reverse complement.
TTGTAAAATAAAATGCGACCGATGTAAGATTATCGAGCCAAAAATATATATATATATATTTTTTAATTGATGAGATCGTCCTCTAAGAGTCATCAATTCAAACTTTTAGTGAATCATATTGGTATATCAAAACTACCTTTATATTAACATATGAGGATTATTATAAGAAGAGGCACGAAATGTGAGTAATTTAATTACTAATTCAGTTTTCATATTTCTATGTATTTCTATGGCTGTTTCTCGATTTATCGAAAATATCAAAAACTATGGGACATAAAACTGTGGGAGTTTCAATGTTTGCTATCATTTGATAAATAAAGTTCATAATTTAAACATTTAAGTAGACTTTCGTAAAATTGAGTTAAGACCCCACACTGTGCATGGCTCTCTGCACCACATTAATTTCGTGCATTACTCCCTTAGTGAGTGCCCAAGTTAGGGTAGGCAAGACACCTTGGTTAACCACCTTTCTCTCAAGGCACTGGCTCTGGGATTTTGGACTTTAGGACATCCGCTAGGTTACTGATGTGTTGTATACATGTGTTAAGTAATATTTTTTGTTTGTTTAGCAACATGGCAGTGAAGAAGCATGAGTTGGTACATGACAATCATAACCAGCTTGACTTGAACTCCCTTATGCAGTATATCAAGTTGATGAATGAGCAGCCTCACTATCTGCCGCCTCCGACTGACCTTGTCAAGAATTGCCAAGATATTGTCAAATGTCTATGTAAGTATTACGCTTTTATTATTTGATTGTATTTTTTTTGTATGCGTACTCTTTGACTCGCTCTATGCTGACTATTAAATTAAAGACTACCAACTAGTTTATAGGATAATGGTATTAATGGTGCATAAGGCACTGGTCCCACCGCCGGGTAGTAAGCTAGAAAAGTTGGGCGAGTAGCATTACATTGCGGATCTGTAAAGGTCGATTGATCGCACTGTGCCTGGTCAGCACGCAATAAACCGTTACTCGCCCAACTTTTCTAGCGTACTAGCCGGCGGTGGGACCAGTGCGTAAATTGGGTCTCAGAACTACACAAAATGTATAGAATAGTGAACCTGTTTTCACTGGTAATCTTTATTGTGTACTATATAGCTGCCCGGTTTCGTCCGCGTATTGCAAAGAAAGAAGACAAACCCGCGGGATAAAATATAGCCTATAACCATCCAGAAAGTCCATTCTACACGCAGTTGAAAGAATTTTTGTAATCTGATAAGCGGTTCTGTAGATTACCCGAAACATACAAAGCTACAATCTCAGACCTTTCCTCTGTATAATCTTAGTATAGATAGACTAGTCCCAGGCCTTTGTAAAAGGCGATAGTTTAACGGCTATTCCCAATAATCAATCCACGGATAGTTTTCCTTACCAGCAGTTACATTTTGACAGATTACCCGTAGGAAATCTTGGGAATGGTCGTAAACCAAGTACAGTGCATGTGTCTAAGCCATGCAGTAACATTTCCACTAAAGGCTGGCGTCCACGACGAACAGCCGCGGCGCGCCGAATCGAATCTAATCAATCGGCGCAGTTTCATAGTAAATGTATAGGAGGTGAATTATTGAGCCTAGTGGACGCCAGTCTCAATACCTACGCTAATGTGGTCACTCTGGCTGGTTTGAATCGGTCAGGAACTAAGCACTAAAAGAAATCAAATCCCGCACCAAAATGAACTAGTTCCCCATATTCCTTTAGTTCAGTTTGTAGCCAATCAGTGAACGTATGAGCGAATCGGTACGAAATAAATCTACATGAAACCGGCCTAAATAAAAATCGCAACTTTATTATTACTATAACACCGCTCTCTTAACATTTCTGAAATTCCTTGGTTTCGCAGCTACCTCTTTAGCAGGCACCAGCGCGTTATGTTCGATAGCAAGATGTTCCTCAGGGAGGTGTGCTTTCTCCATTATTGTTCTCTGTTTTTATAATTTACTTTAAAAACAAAGTTTTAACCGACTTCAATTTAGTACTCCGCCAAGCCACGAAAACATTTCCACATTTCTTTTCCAATTTACCACATGAACTGATTTCCGAAAGCAAATGCGTTGATTGTTAGAGAAAAAAACCCAATCGCTGTATGTGACCCGATCATATTTGAGGACTTCCGTCGATTCCACAAGGATCACCTTTGACACTTCATTAGTTGCTATTTCAACGGAATCTTATCAGAATCTGTGACGTACATTTGTACTTTTAAGTACATAATTGAGGAACTCCGTAAGTCATCTGTGGTGTTACCAAATTTATGATTTCCGGGTGTAAATACACGAGTTAAAATAGAAAATACCAAAATCACTACACGTGTGCCTAATATAATTGAAGAGTTCCCTCAATTCCTCATGGATCCCATCATCCAATTGAATTTTTGAAAAAAAATGGGACCCACCTGGAAACATATACTTACAAACAAAAAAAAAAACGAATCGGCTCATCAATGACGGAGTTCTGAGGTAACAAACATTGAAAAAAAATATGAAAATAGTAATAATAATAATGACGAACACCGGAGGTATATCCTGAGGGACGGTACGGTCGACATTTGTCGGGCATGCCGCCGTCCCGGGGAGTCCGTCAGGCATATTATCTCCGGTTGTGGTCATCTTGCTAACGGCGAGTACTTGCACAGACATAACCTTCTAGCCAGAATTATTCACCAGCAACTTGCTCTTCTATACGGTCTTGTGGTCTCCGAAGTGCCTTACTATAAGTACACACCTGCGCCAGTTCTCGAAAATGGTCGTGCCACGCTCTATTGGCATCGATCTGCCATCACGGACAGGACTATTTTTTCCAATAGGCCTGATATCGTGCTGACAGATCGATCGAAACGCCAGGCAGTGCTCGTCGACATCACCATCCCCCATGACGAGAACCTCTTGAAGGCCGAAAAGGACAAAGCCAGCAAGTACCTATAGACCTGGCTCACGAGGTAACCGCCATTTGGGATGTTGATTCGACGATCATCGTCCCGATAGCCGTTTCGGCGAACGGTTTAATAGCGAAGAGTCTCGACCATCACCTCAAGAGACTCTCGCTAGATAGTTGGATCAAGGGTCAGATACAGAAGGCGGTACTCCTGGATACTGCGCGGATAGTCAGGAGGTTCCTGTCTCTGTCGCCCTGGCCGCCGGCAGCTTAGGCCCCGCCTCGTTGCCGGATGCACCCTAGGTTAGGTTTTTATAATGATTTTATGTTTTGTATGTATAGTTTTATATTTTACTTTTTTATATAATTATTGTAAAATCCTACCCTGAGAGAAAACTTAAATAAAGAGATAATAATAATAATACAACCGAATTGAGAACCTCCTCCTTTTTTTGAAGTCGGTTAATAAATAGTATCACCGAATCCCTAACTACATCATATCACTTTTACGCAGATGACCTACAGATTTATGCAGCGGCTGCTGTACATGATCTCATTAATCTCGGTAGTCAATCGAAACCTTGAATCTATACGCTGCTGGGTGTGTAAGTTTGGTTTACAAATTAATGCGAAGAAATCTCAAGCGATTGTTATTGGTAGTCCTTGCTATGTAAATAAGCTCTTAAGGTGGTGGTGCCTGACATTCTTTTTGATGGAATTTGTATTCCTTTTACCTCTACTGTCAGGAATTTGGGTATCACCATGGACCAGACGCTTACTTGGTCACCCCATATAGCTGAGATGAGTCAGAGGATCTTCAGATCCCTTCACTCCCTAAGGCGTCTCCAGAATTTCCTTCCTCTTCGTACCAAGTTGACTTACTTAATCTCTTTTGCTTTCTCTTCTGGACTATGGCGATATTGCGTTTCTGGACCTCAACGAGGAGCTACTTGATAAGCTGGAGCGCCTATAAAATGTATGTATCAGACATATTTTTGGTCTAAGCAAGTATGATCATATCTCTGAATTCCGTTCCAAGCTTCGATGGTTGCCGATTCGCCGGGACGTGCATATCCTTTCATTACTTTTCAACACACTGTTCAGCCCTCCTTCCCCTCCTTATCTTTCTGAGCGGTTCAATTATATGGCTAACGGCAGTGGCCACCGCTTGCGGTCGAGTGCTAACCTTACTCTTGCTGTACCGTCTAGAAATACGCGATCATACTCCAGATCTTTTACCGCGCGCGCTGTTAAGTTGTGGAATGAGTTGCCTTTGTCGCTGAGACAGTCGCGGTCTGTTTCGTCACTTAAGATCAATTTGAAGAAGTTGTGTCTTTCCGATTACTTGTGAATTGGTTGAATATTGTATTTATTTATTTATTTTATATTTGCGATATATATTATATGATAGTGTGTATTATAATATATATTTATATGTATTGGCATGTTTTTATTTATCTAGAATTAATACCTATTAGGTTTTGTTTTTATTTTCTCTGTGTGTTTTTGTACACGGTATAAGTTTGCCTATCTCGTTCTACCTACCTTCCTCTCAATTGCTCAAAGGTTAGCTGGAAGAGATCCCTTATAGGGATAAGTTCGCCTTTGTACTTTGATCTATTCTGTGGCATGTATATTCTTTAACCTGTTATTGTGTACGATAAAGTGCTTACATACATATTATAGGTACAACTTTTACGATTGCGATGAGTGCGATGACAGTACCGAAACGAAGAGCGCTCGGTGCGTCGATGAAATCGTTCGTTCGAGTAATTTAGTTTCGTGTCAGTCTTATCGAAACGGTTCCTCGTTCCCAGATCTCAAAACTTGCTCCTGAACTAATGGAGCTAAAAGACCGGACTAGATCGGGTCACGCTTTTCAAAAACCGAGCGCAACTCTAAACACATGCCAGTACGCAGCGAGAAAGATATTGACATCAGTACGCTTACCATGAGCTTGACAATGACGGCTTACGCTAACGAGTATCGAGTTTCCTATCTGTGCATCCCGGTCGTACTGTCAAAGTGCAATAGAGATGCACAGATAGAAAACTCGATTCTCGTTAACGAAAAATGACAATTAGTCCAGTAAATGAACTGACAACTCGTATGGAAAAAATGTCAATTTTGGAAATAATTTATAATAGCTTATTTTTTATGTGTAACGGATATATTATCAATTAAATAGTTACCCAACGACAAAATCCGACAAAATTTCAGACATCAAAAATAATGATAAGTTAACTAACTTCTGAAGTCAGAAAAAATATTAATAAATATGTTTGTCTTTATTTTGGTTCATTTACATTTGCTCTATAATATTCAAGATAAATCGTATAAAAAAGACAATACATGCTTCATTGAAATCTACATAGTTACTTCCGGGTGGAAAGTTGTCGGATTCTTGAATAAATCATCTTAGAATAATATTTGCAAATGAAATCAACAAAGAAAAACGCTTTTATAAATTAATGTTTTTCAAAACCGTATTTTGCCTGGAGTAAATGTCAAACTCATGGTAGCCGTACAGCACGGTCAATCTTTTGATTGAACTTATTATAAAATTTTAATAGTATTTTTTCTACTTGTATCCGTCAATTAAATGACTGACAGCGGTATCTAAATAAACTTCATTTGAGTTGGGCTCATAAGATGACTGCTAGTCATATAAGATAACTGTGTACAGAACTAAAATTAATTTTGACCAAAGCAAGCATAAACTACTATTAAGCAAACGTTATATAATGTATGCTTTTTCAGTCGAGTACCACGTTCAGGCCACGAAGCTTGCTGAGTGGCCTAGTTAAGGTACGAGACTTAAAAAGCTAATTATATAACTATTGTATACAATACTTTTTCTACGAGTCAACTGAACTAATTAAACAAACTTGGTATCTATTGAAAACGAAGTGCAACCAACGGCTTTTTGTTTTTTGTGCGTTGATGTCTATTTACCTTTTGACTTTCTCATGACGGCGACCTATTGGTCATATACATTATATTTCAGTAAAGACGCCACGTGATTGGTCAATTTCATTTTAGTTGTCTCAACAGTTATGAAATGTTGAGTTGGGAGCTCCATAGTAAAAAGTATCTGATTTAAGTTTGGTGTACGAAGTCTTAATTCAAACATTAAGGTCTACGAGTATAAAAAAGATTTTTATAGTTACTAAAGCATTGATTTGCATTCTGCCCATAAGATACTCACACGACAGTAAGTTAGTGTACCTACTAACGATATAAAGTTTGTTGCCTTGTTAACCGACTTCAAAAAAAAGGAGGAGGTTCTCAATTCGGTTGTATTATTTATTTATTTTTTTCAATGTTTGTTACCTCAGAACTCCGTCATTGATGAGCCGATTCATACATTTTTTTTTGGTTTGTAAGTATATGCTTTCAGGTGGGTCCCATTTTTTTGAAAATTCAATTGGATGATGGGATCCATGAGGAATTGAGGGAACTCCTCAATTATATTAGGCACGCGTGTAGTGATTTTGGTATTTTCTATTATAACTCGTGTATTTACATCCGGAAATCATAAATTGGTGGAGTGGAATTGATGATGAAGACCACAGATGACTTATGGAATTCCTCAATTATGTACTTAAAAGTACAAAAGTATATCACAGATTCTGATAAGATTCCGTTGAAATAGCAAATAATGAAGTGCCAAGGGTGATCCTTGTGGAATTGACGGAAGTCCTCAAATATTATCGGGTCACATACAGCGATTGGGTTTTTTCCCTAATAATCAACGCATTTGCTCTCGGAAATCAGTTCATGTGGTATATTGGAAAATAAATGTGGAAATGGTCTCATGGCTTGGCGGAGTACTAAATTGAAGTCGGTTAAAACTTTGTTTTTAAAGTAAATTATAAGTTTGTGTGTTGGAGCTAATCTCAAGAAGTAGTCGTTCGATTTCAAGAATAAATAAATAAATAAATAGTAGGGGACAAGACAATCTTACACAAATCGACCTAGTCCCAAACTAAGCAAAGCTTGCACTATGGGTACTAGACGACGATAAACACACTTATAACATATAGATAAATAAATACTTCAATACATAGAAAACATCCATGACTCGGGAACAAATATTGGTGTTCATCACACAAACAAATGCCCTTACCGGGATTCGAACCCAGGACCTCTTGCTTCGTGGGCAGGGTCACTACCAACTAGGCTAAAGCTGTCGTCAAATCTTTTACCAGTTCATAATAAGCTTATATTTTATCTCGTGGTCTGACTAACGGTAATTGTACAGTCAAGTGCAAGAATATGTATCCATAACATCCTCTCATAAATAAGTGCCAAAACCTTAATCCGCTGACAAGAGTTATGGGACATACACTCGCGGACAATGAATACGGGTCGGTAAAATACCGTCATATTTCCTAAAATAGTGCGTAAGAGGTTGTACAGTTAATCCTGTCATGATCTTTATTTAATTTTACATATAAACTGCTAATAACAGTAAAAAATATAACGTTACCAGGTTTAGATCGGACTCGTAAAAACCCATGAAAAAAAACAACGTTAATATCGATATTTTTATGATAGGATCCAGGAAATTTCTAATACAGTTGGGTATTGTAAAAAATAGCATATTATGTAAATAAAACAAGTATTAAATATTTTAAAAAACCTATTGCAATTATTTAATTTAGGGTGACCCGTATTCTTTGCCCGCGAGTGTATTTATGAGTAAGTTGTATGCACCCATGTTTTTACACTGGACTGTATTACGCGCGCGGACCCGCGCGGGCATTTAAGCCGATCAGAGGCTCTAGTATAAGTTTTACCGAAACAAAACTTTACGATCGCGTTTGCGTTTTACCCTCAATTTATATGGGATTTGACAGCTAAACGCGAACGCGATCGTGACGTTTTGTTTCGGTAAAACTTATTCTAGAGCCTCAGAGCAATCAGACTATCGGAAGGCGAGACTTTTGTGCCGTACCATCAACACAGAATACACGTCCGATCCGATATCGCATCGAGCTGACAGCTAGTTTAATTAATTGTTAAGTAGTTGTTAATGGTATTGCTGTAATTTATGCTTCATTATAAAGATTTAAGAGTGTAACGATTCTTTCACGTCGACTGTACCATATAGGTTAATAATTTACTTTAAAAACAAAGTTTTAACCGAGTTCAATTTAGTACTCCGCCAAGCCACGAGAACATTTCCACATTTCTTTTCCAATTTACCGCACAAAAAATGATAGAGTTAGTTAGTTTTGTTAGTTAGTTTTGCTGGGCTTTTTTCCGCAAGTCGACATCCATTGTGCCTATTTTGCGTGAAATGGTGGGGTAGCGCTACTCTAACCACCCCAGCTCCTCTACAAAGTTGGTGAGTGCCTTTGTGTTCCTGACTGCGTTCCGTAGTGTGTCTGGAGACCCTAGGTGCTTTTTCCTGTATACTTCTACCTGCTTGCAGTCCAGTAGAATATGTTTGGTTGTTTCCTCCGCCTCCATGCAGGCTCTGCACATGGGGCTGTCTGTGATACCCATGTTATACAGGTGTCTGTTCAGGGTGTTATGTCCTGTTATTATTCCTACTATCTTGCGTAGTTGGTTTCTGTGTGTCCTCAGTAGTGCGGTTGTGAGTTTGTTGTCGCGTTTTGACAGAATCTCTTTGGTCTGTCTGCATGTGTCTATATCCTCCCAATATCTCTGGTGTAGGTCTTTGGTGTATAGGTCAAGTTGATTGTATATGTAGCTTTGTGGCAGGGGTAAGATTGGTTCCGGTCCGTATGCCGCCGTTTCTGAGCCTTTCCTGGCCAGTTCGTCCGCTGCATCGTTTCCTCTTGAGCCACTATGCCCCTTGATCCATTGTATGGTAACGTTGTTTTTGTCTGCGCACACCTCTGTTAAGTTTTGGTGGCATTCGTATATCAAGCTAGATGTGATGTTATCACTGTTCAGTGCTTGTAGTACCGATTTACTGTCTGAGAGTATCCGTATGTTTGTGTTCTCAACTTGTCGTCTCTTTATGGCATTGCAGGCTTCAATTATCCCTACGCATTCAGCCTGGAATACCGTGTTTTGTTCACCCAGTGGTTTGGATATGTGTATGTTTAAGTCCTCTGAGAACACTCCACATCCCGTTCCCGTATTTGTTTTCGAACCATCTGTGAAGATTCTGAGGTCTGTTTGGTTTAGCCCCTCCCTCGAGTCTTCTGTTAGTACTATGCCGTAGTCTTTCTTGAAGACTGCAGTTCTCGGTATTTTATCGATTGGAGCCTCCATAATAGGGAGGCTTGTGATCAGTCTGTTGTGGATCTTCGTGTGTGGTGTGTTTAGTTTTGTCCATAGGTTGAGGTTTTTTAGGCGTATTGCCGTCGCAGCCGCTTCCTTTTGTATGTGCATGTGTAAAGGTAGGAGTCCTAGCATTATTTCTAGTGCTGCTGTTGGGGTTGTTCTCATGCATCCCGTAGCCTCCACACATGCTAGTCTTTGTGTTTTCTGGATTTTGGTAATTGCACTCGTGGTTTGGGTACGGGGCCACCATACTATGGCACCATAGCTTATCATTGGTACTATCACCATTTTGTACAGCCACAGTATGATGTGGGGAGCCAGGCCCCATTTCTTCCCCACCATCCTTCTGCATTGCCAGAAGGCTACTGTTGCTTTGTTTAGTCTACTGTCTAGGTGTTTGCTCCAATTTAGTTTGTCGTCTAGTGTTATACCTAGATATTTCACCTCCTTCGAGAGTGTTAGTTTTGTGCCAAATAGTGTTGGCATTTCGTAGGTACCCAATTTACGTTTATTTGTGAAGAGAATTGTGTCGGTTTTCTTTGGGTTTACCGATAGGTCATTCTCCTTGCACCATTTCTCTATTATTTTCAGTGCTGTTTGTGTTAGTTCACATAGTGTGCTTGTGATCAGGCCGCTGACCAGTATAACTATGTCGTCCGCATATCCTATCGTTAGGAAGCGGTTATTGTTTAGTTTCGTTATTAGGTCGTTTACTACCAGGTTCCACAGCAGTGGCGAGAGGACGCCTCCTTGAGGGCATCCTCTTATGACTAGTGCCTGGTGGCTTTGGTTTTCGGATAGTTTTATAATTCTTTTCTTTAGCATGTTCATAATCCATTCTATGAGCAGCTGTTCGGTTTTATGTCTTTCTAGTGCTTTTTTTATGCTGCTAAAGTTGGTCCTGTCGAACGCACCCTCTATATCAATGAAGGTGCCTAGACAGGAGTTCTTTCTGGCGAGCGCGTCTTCTATGTTGGTTACTACAGCATGAAGGGCTGAGTCTGTCGATTTACCTTGGCTGTAGGCATGTTGGTTTGGGTGTATCTTTATGTTCTTAAGGGCCGTGTCTTTTAAGTCCCTGTCGCAGAGTCTCTCCAGGGTCTTTAACATGAAAGAGGTTAGGCTTATGGGTCTAAAGGATTTTGGGTCTGAGTAGTCACTCTTCCCCGGTTTCGGTAAGAAAATTACTTTTACCTCTCTCCATTTTAATGGTATGTATCTGTATGCAATGCAACTGCATAGTAGGGTTGATAGATGTTCGATCAGCTTATGTCCTCCCCACTTTAGTAAGGCAGGGTAGATACCGTCTAGACCTGGTGATTTGTAGTTGTCAAAGCTATTTATCGCCCAGGCCGTTTTGTTTTCCTCTGTTATTCGTTCTGCTATCTTCCACTCGTTATCTTTTGGATGAAAGTTCTCGTCCTGGTCTGCCCAGGTTTGTACGTCAACTACCTTGCACCCCGGGAAGTGGGTTTCCACCAATAGACTTTCAGTCTCCGATGGATTGCTGGTGGTGGTATTGTCTGGTCTTCTCAGTGTGCCCAGTAGTTGACTGGGTTGGCTGGCTAGTATCTTCCTTGTTCTGTTGGCTTGTGTGCTACTGGATATGTTGTCACAGAAATTCCGCCATGATGCAGATCTTCTGTATCTTATTCTCTTTTTGTAATTGGCTTTGACCGTTTTATATTTGTCCCAGTCATCTTCAGCTTTTGTATTTATTGCTCTGTTCAGTAGTCTTCTCATTTTGGTTCTCATCCGCTCCATTTCCGAACCCCACCAGTCAGAGTTTGCGTTATTGCCACTGGCTGGTGGTGTCGATAATGGGCATGTGTTCTCATAACTCTCTGTTATATGTTGCGTGAGTCTGTTTACCTGTTCCTCCAGTTCTGTGGTGTTGTGAGGCCTGTGTGTGTTTATGTTATTGTCTAGTTTACCTACCAGAATCTCCTTGTATGCCTCAACGTCTGTGCGTCTCGGATTTCTTCTGGGTGTTGGTTTGGTTGTGTCGGCTGTGAGGTCATAGCGGATCCACCTGTGGTCGGAGCACGATAGCTCGTCCGACACATGCCAGTTGGATACGTGTTGAGCTGCTAGCCCTGTGCTTAAAGTAATGTCAATTATAGTGTTACATCTGCGAGTGACAAATGTTGGTTTTGCTCCTGTGTTTAGGATGTCCAGGTTAGTAGTCATTAGGTATTCAACAATATCGTTACCTCTTTTGTTGTTTGTTTCCATTCCCCATAGGTTGTGGTGAGCGTTGCTGTCCGCCGAGACGACCAGCTCCAGCCCTTTGTGTTCGCAGTAGCGGATAAGGTTGTTCATTTCCATAGGAGGGGGTTCGTCCTCAGCCGCCATATAGACGGATGCGAGAACTATCTCCGGTATGCTTGAGTTTTGTGTTCTGAGGAGTTTTATAGCACACACGTCTCTGGAACAGAATTCAGTTAGTGGTTGTGCTATTATGTTACGAGATATATGTATACACGTCCTAGGTTTATTTTGTGTATTGTATATTAATTTACCTCCGGTGTTGCGGAGGCCGTTTATACGTGTGTTCCTGACCCACGGCTCTTGGATCAGGATGATTGATGTATTGTTAACCTCCAGCCACCGTCGAAGTTGAGCCGTTGCAGTCTCGCTGTGCTGGAGGTTAACCTGGAGGACCTTACAGAGCGAAGGAGCCATCGGTCGATGTCTCCTCCACCTTCTTCCCCTTTAGGTCCAGGAGACTGATCCCCTTGGTGCACCCCTCTTCGTCTTCGGAATCCAGCAAAATGCCTTCTTCCACGTCTGAGTCGGGTTCGTTATCGGCGCCATCGGTTTCCATCGCAGTGGGTGGGCTCTGGGTGTTATCCTCATCTGGGTTTGTGTTTGTTTCTGGTGGGGAATCTTTGAAGTGCCCCCCACTATGCTGGAAACGAATGTAGACTGACCCACACAGGTAGTTCAGTTTCCTGTTCCTTTCCAGCACAGCAGGGACCACACTCTCCGGTATGCCCACCAGCATCAGTGTGCATCCTCTCGTCCTCAGAGGGATGGCTTGGTGTATGGTCCATTTCCTCACCTCGGCCCACGAGTTCTGGAAATTGAGAACCCTTCCTACCTTGGTGAGGTTGTCTTCTATGGACGGGATGAGTATGCCACATCTAGTTTTTCTGACCATCTCGTCCTCCCTCTTTCCGACGGGACGGTCTCCGTTTGCTAGTGTGGCCGTTGTCAACCAAGTCATCAGCCACTGTTTGGTTTTTGCGTCCTGGCACCACAGTTTCAGGTAACCATCCACCACACTTGGTCTACCCGAAAATGCAGGGGCCTCCGCTATGGTGTCAAGATCGGTTTCGATGGCTGCCTGGAAAATCGCATCCCCGATCTTTCTCTCCACCTCCTCAGCGTCTTGCTGCGACAGTCTGCCCGTGCGCTCATTGGTGATGGCAACCGTCAGATCTGTCGCCGCTGCCGCTGCGTAGGTGGGGTATGTTTGCCTACTACCCAGGGAGTCCGTTTTATGTTTTTTGTGTTCTCCTCTGGGGGATATGGTTTCGTCCAGGCGTGCCCTTTTGGAGATCTTGGTTTCCTCCGCCTTGGTTGGTACTTTGGAGGTCGTCGCTACCACTGCCGGTGTTATGGGGGCTTCGACCTTATCTGTTGCTGTAGAGGCGCGTCTCTCTGTCTGCTTCCTGAGTCGCTGCCTCTTTCTCTGGGAGACCTTCACCCTCGTGAGGTCTCCTTGAGTTGGTTTTTCCGGCTGGGGAGGTTTCTTGCCCCTCGGTTTGCACCTTATCTCCCAACCGGGATCTATCACCTGCTTCGAGGGTTCAACCAGGGTCGTCCCACTCTCAGCAGTTATTGGTTTTGGCTGTGAGGTTCCAGCGGTCGAGTTCTTCATCGTCTCCGGATCGGTCACCTTGGCCGGGGTTCCTTTCGGTGCCCCAGCGTCCGGCGTCCTTTCTGGCTTCAATGAGTCCTCAGTCGGTCTCTCACTTTGGTGTAGCACCTCTCTCGGCGGTTCAGCTTTCGCCGTCCCAGCCAGGAGTGGCGTGGTTGCTTTGTTGTTTTTTATATTTTTATATTTCTTTAAGTCTGCCATCTATGTCCCACGAGTAGCTAGGGAAAAGTTTGTCCACCTACGCAGAGCCCCGCTTGCGTAGGTAAGGCTAGTTACAACGGGTTTCGCCCGGTCCCCGAGGTCCACCGTTTGCGACTGAGCTCCCTCTCAGCCACGCATCCATCAGCACGGTCGGTCACACTTTAGATTAGGGTTTTTAGAGTCGAGGTTTTCTCCTCCAGGATGGGGGCAGGAAATAGGGGGTTGTTGCGGTCAGGATTTGGTCTAGGTTGGGTGTTTTGGAAAGTAACTGGGAGTGGTATACTAGGAAGAGGAAGGTTAGGAGATGATCTCGACTTGGGATTAGTTCGAGTTCATCCTTCCACTGTCCGGGTCCATGTTATTGGAAAACGGGCTATCCGCAACCTGCCCACCCGCTCGGTCGCTCTGGAAGAGAAGCGTGTCTTTCCAGGTGGAAGTTCCAAGTTCGCGTCACTAGACTGTTTCAAGAAACCTTCAAGCGTCACTAGCTCGTACCTTCCACCTAGACGACCCGAGAAAAAATGATAGAATAAAAAAAATATATACAACCGAATTGGAACCTCCTCCTTTTTTTTGAAGTCGGTTAAAAACTTAAGGTGTTCGCTTTCCATACAAAACGTTATTTTACATTCGCAGGCTAACGGCGTGATATTTTAAGAAACTTTTGTAACAAACCTTCAGAAACTGCCTTTAGTTTCGGACGTGATACTTTGGAAAAAATATATTTCTCGAATTATCCTGCAAAATTCAAACAAATGGAAAGCCAATTGATGAAAGTTTGTTAGGTACATTTGTTTCTTAAAATATCACGCCATTAGACTGAATGTCAAATAACCTTTTGTACGGAAAGCGAACCACCATAAGTAAGACCCCAACTAGCAGGTATTCAGGACCGCTTCGAATAGACAGTTTGGAACACAACCCAAACTAATGCCTATTACCTAGTCGGTCCCAAAGTTCTGTCACAAATGAAAATAATGATAAAAACAAAAGTAGCAATAAATTTTTAATAAATTATATACCGATTTAAAGTACAATTAATAAAGAATTAAAATTACTCAAAATTATTCAAAATTACCTCCTTTGTTTTTAATACAGGCCCTTAATCGGTGCGGCCAGTCGTCTATCGCAGCACGCACCATTTTCATATCTATCTCAGTGACTGCTTTTCTTAAAGATGACTTTAGGCTCTCCAAATTTTTATGTGGTTTAGCACAGACCTTCCCCTCTAAGACCTGCCAAATTTTATAGTCCAAAGGATTAAGGTCCGGACTAGAGGAAGGCCAATCTTCGTGTCTTATAAAGTCGATTTTTTGACGGTCAAACCAGGCTTGAGTGGTCTTGGCTTTGTGTGCTGGCGCAGAATCCTGCTGGAACACAAAATTATGTCCCGAAAATAGCGTGTTGGGCAGATCTTTGACAACCTTATCCAAAACTGTCTCTTGGTATACTTTCGCACTGATTTTGACACTTTTTTCGCAAAAATGAACCTCAGTTGGCCCGTAATAAGATACACCCAACCAGACCATCACTGATGATGGATGATGCCCATGTTGCACCCGCGGAACTCTTTTTCCTGCTTCTTCAGAGCTCCTAGCGTACACTCTATCATTCTGTTTATTGTACTTCTCTTCAATATCGAAAATCTTTTCGTCTGTAAAGAGGATATCACGGTGTCGATTTTTCGCGTACCGCTTTAACAACTTCCGGGATCTTTTAAGCCTTATTGTTTTTAGACGGGCATTAAGTAAGTGCCCACGCTTTTTTTTGTATGCTCGTAGACTAAGATCTTCGTTTAAAACCTTTTTGACGGTTTTTCTACTGACACCCATCTGCAAAGCCATCAATTTCTGTTTTCGGACAGGATTTCTTGCTATGCGCGCCTTGATCGCTTTGATCACTGCTGGTGTTCGTACGGAGCGAGGCCGGCCAATTATTTTCTTGTCCTCAACACTGGAGACTTCATTGTACCTATCAATAGTACGGTACACAAACCTAAGCGTTATTTTTAAATTTTTGAGCAACTTGAAAATCGTACTTGGCGAGTGCCCACAGCGGTGCAATGCTAAAACAGCTATTCGGTTTTCTTTCTATGTCCACTCCATCGTGAGAAATTGCAACGAATGACTGTTTTTTGTTTTAAAATAATTGTCAAACATTCAAAAATGGAATGCAATAAAATTTTCTTAAAATCATCATCTAAATTTAAAAATAATATGCCAGTGACAGAACTTTGGGACCGACTACGTAGATCAGTCTACAACTATAGGTAGAACGTTTGACTCAGTCCTCGCCTGCGCGCCGCACGGGTGCAGGGGTGTGACGATAACGGGGGGCGCGCGGCGTGCGGGCGCCGGGCGTTGCCTCCCGCACTTCGCTCACGCCCCGTTATCGTCATACTCCTCGCCCTATACATGCAAGAGATACTTAACCTTTTTAATTGCCATAGCGATTCAACGATTACTGATGGAGTGTAGTCGTTTTACTCTCTGGTGCGCTCTCAAGTGGCTTACATATGTTTCTTATAAAGCACACTTTGGGCTGGTTAATACCCCACCGACTTAGTTGTATTAGATGGTAGCCGGTGGGCGAGCTCCTTGCAATCGGTTTATTTCAAAGGTCTTAACCCGCTCATGGAGAAGACTTCGCCCACTCAGAGGGGTCTAACTTGCATTTAGTCATGTGTCTTTTCAGCACAGCTATCACAGGACGGGTCACGACCTGGGGACCGATTTTTAAATGTCGAGCGCTCTACTCTTGCACTCGAAAACGGTCAAAAACGATGAAATGCTATTTTTTAAATAGCAGCGATAGAAAATTGAAAAACGGGTGGTATTGACAACTCGTATCCAATTATATCGGTAGAAAATTATTGCACTTCACTTACGTACCTATTTAGTTTTAGACTGACTATTAATTTAAAAGATATATATTATTAATTTAAAAGATATATATGATGAATTGTCATCCAAACTATACTTAATCCCAAAGTTGGAGCTCAGTCGATTGAAGATATCTGCTTCAAAATTGAGTACCAACATTCCACCCAACAAACATAGTTGCAAGCTAAGTAAAAGCTTGTTAGTTTAGTTAAGTTAGTTAAGTAATTAATTATACGGGTATTTGTCTAGCCCGCACAACGATCGCCGACGAGGTGCTATGGGAGCTGCTGCAGTCGATCGAGGAGTTCCTGCACCGGGTGGTCAACTCGGTGCACAGCGGGCTCCGGCACGAGCTCATCACGGCTGTCCTCGACAAGTTCCACTCCTTTATCTTCGACCCACGTGAGTACCACTGACCACACTTGTATTAACCCCCGACGCAATAGAAGGGTGTTATAAGTTTGACGTGTCTTGGTATCTGTTCGTCTGTCTGTGGCATCGTAGCTCCTAAACGAATGGACCGATTTTAATGCGGTTTATTTGGTTCGAAGGCTGAATTGATTGCGATGGTCCTTAGCTACGTTTCAACAAATCGGTTTTGAGTTTTCAACCAGTAATTGTTACACTGAGAGTATACATTACATACTTATAACATTTTTAACTTAAAGCTAGGTGTAGGTACAATAAAAGTTGGTAAAAACTGCATGAAGAACAGAAAGATTAGGTACAAAAACAAATCTAAATAAAGGAACAAGTTTTATGTAGGTATGTTATAACAATAATGCACGAATACTTAATATTGCTATTACTCACATTAATAGTACATTACGGCAGAGGAATTGCTCCCAATTCTACAGATTTCCATTACAGATTCCCTTCTCTACAGATTCCCAATTCCACAGCTTCCCTATTCTACAGATTGCCAATTCTGCAGATTTCCAATTCTACACAGAACAAAAACTTTTCTCAAACCAGGAAATTTACAAAATATATTCTTCTTATATATATAAGGATGTATACTTCAATTAACAGTTTCAGGTTTGTTCAATGTAAAAAATTAAATTGTCAAAGTTATTTCTTGAATCAAGTAAATTAATTTACATTAAGACAATTATATGCTTGAGGTAACTCAAAAATGTTATCAACTAAACAATCGTGTGTCATCGACTGAATGAACAGGTATTGTCAGATTAAAAACACATATTCTTGAATCATTAAACAAAAATATCATATTGTTACTTCAAGTATTTTACATTATTAATAGAATTATTGTTAGACAAATATTATAATATTGTTGTTTCAAGTATTTCAAATTGTCAGTAGAAATTTTGCCCTTTCATTGAACTGAAGTAGTCTATTTTTAAAAGGAGACTTTCTTTCTCTTGTTCCAACAATATATATGATTGGGTTGAACATCCAGTACAATCTTAAGTTAAACGTATTGCTTTGTTGGATACATATCATACTATTGTTGATTTAAGTGATTTAAAATATTCAAGGAAGGTCAATAATTTAATAGAACAGAGTCAGTTTATGTTTAAAATTAAACTTTCCGTGTGTCCAACCAACGATATACATGTTTGAATGGAACTTACGCCAAAATCTTAAACTAATCATTATGCTTTGTAAGATGAATATTATACTACTGTTGGTTTAAGTATTTCAAATGATCAGTAGATCACCTATCATTTAACTGATGCAGTCTATTTTTAAAAGGAAACGACGTGTCTCCATCCAACTATATCATTGGATATATAATTGAACTCAATATCCACTACAATCTTAAACTAATAGTTTTGCTTTGTTGGATACGTAGTTAGTATCGTTGGTTTAAGTATTTTATATTATCAAAAGAAGTTCAATAATTTAATATACCAGAAACAGATTATTCTTCAAATTCTACTTTCCGTCCAAAGATTGTGGATGAGCAGCAGCGGTCTCTTGTCGGTACCTACTCTCACTTACGGTTACCGACGGCGCCCTCTCGGTCTGTAAGTTTCATGTTATATCATTGTAATAAATAAAATACTTAGCTCGTGCTGTTTTATATTTTCTATACTTACATTTAGATTAATTACAATATCCAACTTGTACACAGAAAAAAAACATTTCTCAAACCAAGAAATTTAATATTGTTACGGAGTTTTACAAAATATATTCTTGGACTAAGAATGTATGTACTTCAATTAACAGTTTCAGGTTTATTCAAAGTAAAAAATTAAATTGTCAAAGTTATTTCTTGAATCAAGTAAATTAAAATTACATTAAGACAATTATATACTTGAGGTAACACATCTTAAACAAAATCATACTCTGAATCTTCTATTAATAATATATTCTTTCAGATGAAAACAACAATGTTAACAATATATTATTTTACATTTGAAACATTATTGTGTTCCTTATATGGAAGATCATATTGTCTTGGATCAACGATATTTGCATTGATTTAAGTTTTTTTTTTTTCAATTTTACTTTTGTAACACTGATAGCTTGGCGCAACAGACCATGTCCACTACTAACGCTATCCAGTGGCGAGTAAAGTAACTACATTAGGAATCCAACATTCCCCTAGATGGCGGTGGCGTCGAAATAGAACGCGCTATCGTTTGTTCAACGTAGAATATGTAAGTAGGATTACGTATTTTCATAATGTGTCTTTCTTCCTTGAATTAATCCAGTGCTGACGGACTCCCGGCTCACTTGATTAACTCCTGCCTGTTACTGGGTGATGCAGACGGTTCCTGGACCATCACACCAGTAACCGGTACTTATACTACTGACCAAGTGTACGGAGTTAGAATCGGAATACCTACCGATAAAAGGTATAGAATACTGAATTGTCAATTTAATTACACGTATTACTTTACTAATACAACAGAACGAAATCATTAAACTAAAATATTAAGTTGTCATATTGATAATGCGCTTTTATCAATATAACAGATCCTAATTATTAATCTGAATATATGGGATTGTTATTTTGAGAATACACACTTGTTAATACAACAGACTCGAATCATTAATTTGAAAATACCGAATAGTCAATTTGAGAACATTAGATAGTCGATACAACTGAGCCAGATTGTTAAATTAAGTGTCAGTTTCATATATTAAGAATAAAGGCATTTGCAATACGAGAAAACTTAAACTCTAATCAAAATGATATACAGTCATAACAAGAGTGGCATATTGTTAATTTAAGAATTAAGTATGTCAGATGAACAAAATAATAATGCTTCAGTCAAAAATACAACACATCTGAAACAAAAAACATACTCTGAATCTTCTATTAACAATATATTCTTTCAGATGAATACAACAATCTTAGCAATATATTATTTTACATTTGAAACAATATTGTGTTCCTTATATGGAAGACAATATTGTCTTGGATCAACGATATTTGCATTGATTTAAGAAATGTTTTTTTTTTCTGTGTACAGATTCCGAATTCTACTGGTTACGTGCACTTCAGATAATAATTTCAACTTTAGTACCTACCATAAATTCCTACGGACAGACGGACGGACATGGCGAAATTATAAGGGTCCCGTGTTGACTACGGAACCCTAAAAGTCGGTTCTGGCGCTTCGTTCTCGTAGGGTCGCAGTACACCTAACACTCCTCCTTGCTTCGCTCGTCGGCGTACCTACACGGATCTGCCTTGGGTTGGGAATATGTAAACATGAGAATCTGTTGAATTGGGTATCTGTAAACATGAGAATCTGTAGAATCGGGAATCTGTAATCATCCTAAAAGTGGCCAACCCTTTCTATCGCATGCAACGCGCTGCGATAGAACGTAAGCGTGCCGTAGCATGCTTCCCACGGCTTGCTGACTTCCTTGGGGTTTCCCATCAAACCGGGTCTAGCAACATTAACGGGTTGAATCTGTAAAATTGGGAATATGTAAACATGAGAATCTTTAGAATTGGGAATCTGTAGACGTGGGCCTAAGCCCGGCAGAGACCAGTAAGTAAGCCATACTGGCCGAAAATGAATTAGACGGACGGCGCCGTAGGCGATTTTTGAGGTCCGCCTATAACACGAGGCCAGGATGGCTATTACGGTCGAAGCAACAATATTCTCAAAAATTAAACGAAAAAATCCTTTCCACTTTTCACTTCGATTGCGAGGAAATGAAAATTAAAAACTATAAGTTAAACGAACTTTTAGAGCATGCGAAATGAAAAAAAAAATTGTTTAGGTTACCTTACCCCTACACCTTAATGTACGATTCTCATCGAACGGGCCGGGCCGGAGCGCATTCTATTACATGCAAAGGAATTTGAACCGTCTATACAGTAATTACATTTCATAGTAGTAATGCAACTTTAAATCCTTTTGGCAACGCCCGCGGAGTACGCTATGGTGGTTTAACAGACGGTTTTGCATACGGTTATTCTAAGACTGCACTGCGTAATGAGGACTCCAAATTACCCCACAGTACACAAGTGTACGCACCACGGAATTGTAAAGGAATATCTTGGTTTACGCGTTTCGGAATTGATGTTGTATTTCATATACCGAGGGACTTTGACGCCCTTTTAATAACTGAGACTGGTATAGACTTTCATTTCTTATCTACATATTATTATTCGGGATGAGTACCAAATTCTTGGCCAGTAGTTGGCGTGGTTAGTCGTAGTAATAGTTGGCCATACTAACTGAACTAAGTTCCGTTGTGACTTCAAAATAAACTACAGGATTGTATGGTTAATTGTTTTGTCACAACGGAAAACTTTCATATAATTTGTCAAATGAGAGAGAGAAAGCTCGCCAAGAATTTGCACCTTTGCCCATTTAAGTATGAGCCATTGAGACAGTAAATGTGTGGTAATTGGTTTGGCCTTCCGGGTAAAAGTAAAGAAGTAATATGCCAGCATTTTTAAGGTTCCGTACCAAAAAGGTAAAAAAGTCTGTCATAGCGTTAAATACCTCAGAAACTATTTACCTATCCTATAAATTGAAATTTGGAGTTGTTAAAAATGAAAAGGCTAACGCTAACGTTCATGGTTTTTTTTTCCATGATAATGAAATGACGAATATGTGGTAAAAATCTAGTTTCAATCGTACTTAGTAAAGCGTATACATATAACGCTAAGGTTACATTAAAAAGTTTATAATAAAGGTAGTCGATAAGTTTTCTTTAATTTACTGAGTTTCTGCGCAATTGTCTTTTTTTTAAATGTAAGAACCTTCTACAAAGTGTTAGGTAACGATTAAGAAAACATGAATGAAATCGGTAAAGCCATTCTCAAGTTATAGCGTGACCAGAAGAAATAGGGGTTCATTTTTATATATATAGGTTTTAGTCACTTTCAATCGTCATTTTTAACATATTTACATAAAACAACTCCAAAGTAAACAACAATCTCAACAATGGCGGGCTTTTTAGTTTTAAATACATGCGCGGTCAACATATGCGCAATGTGCAAGTCGCAATACTGTCGTGTCGGAAAAGGTATAAGAAAGATGCGTTCGCCTAAACACAGTAAGTGAATATTTAAAATTAATTAATTAATTGACCAAATTCAAAATACAACATTTTATACATTATTTTTATTTATCTACCTTTTACATGAAAGAAAAGTGTCATTGAAATATTTGTAAAACTTTTATCAAGTAATAAAAACTCTTTGCGTCGGGCTGGCGACGGACTAAAAAGTAAAAAAAAAGAAAAGTAAAAAGCACTAGTGCAAAAAAGTGGCACTTTCCGCACGATTTGGGTGCTTGGAAAACACTCTTTTGGAGCACATGCATTGTAAAATATTTATCGATTCCAGGCTCTGCCTTCGATGCAAGTGACACGTGGAACAAGAGTGATAGTCGGCTTTACTATGGCATTACAATTATTTGTCGTTTTGACGATTGATAAATTTTTCGTCACAAAAATAATATTTCGGTATAAAACGGAAATATACTTTCCCTAAAAACACCATTGCTTAAGTTATAAACAAGCTGTAATATACAGGTGCTTACAATTGTAATTCTGTTACCGACTCCATCACTCGTATCCCATCTGTCGTCTGCATCAAAATTTCCGAGCCCTACCGATTACAATTATTAATTATACACACATTTCCAAGTTACATAAAAAAACTGTCAAGTTCGAGTCGGGCTCATGAAGCCCTCGGGGCTCCGCACAAACTTGTACGAGGGCTGCCTTTAAAAGTGTCGTAAACCTTTGTGTCGTTTGAAAGAAGTATAGACCTATTCGATTTTTATTTATCACCATTTATTGTTTTTCAAAGAATTCTCCGCGATATTTAATACACTTCCATCCGTTAGAACCAGTTTTTAAAACATTTATTCCACTCCGAAGTGGGGGTAGTCAAATTGGCCAATTTGTATGCGTCAACGGCTCCTTCTGGTGAGCTGAAACGTTGACCACGAAGTCTTTGCTTAATTTTGGGGAACGTCAAAAAATCGTTAGGGCTCAAGTCAGGGCTGTAAGGCGGGTGATGTAAAATTTCGACATTTTGACTGCTCAAAAACGTCTTTGTTTTGCAGGCGGTGTGCGAGCTTGCATTGTCATGGTGCAGTATCATACGACGTCTTGAGTTGCTTTTTCGAAACTCTGTGATGACTTGTGGCAAACAAACAAGTGGTATACCATTTGTTTGTTGACACTTGATTGGTATACCAATCAGCGTTAACCTTCTTGCGATCTTCTAGTACAATAGTGGCGACGTGACCACCCTTTGCCACAAACGAGGCAACAATTTTTTGTGAAGTGCTCCGTGAGCGTATAAGACTTTGGTCGGTTTTGGCTCATCTTGGAACACGCAGACAGTTGACTGCTGCTTGGAATCTGGGTCGTAAGCATATATCCAAGACTCTTCACCACTAACCATATCATAAACGTGTTATGACTCTCCTCGCTTGAATCGCTGCAGAGTTTTGCGACACCATCTAACACGGGCTGTTTTTTGGTCGTCGCTAAGCAAATGTGGTATCCAACGAGAGATCAACTTTTTTACGCCGAGTTCTTCGTGCAGGATTTTTTGGATACTAGTCCCTTAAATGCCCACGGATGCCTCTATTTCACGGTATGTCACATGACGATCTTCGACGATTAGCTGCCGCACGGCGTCGACATTCTCTTGCGTCACGGCGGTTTTTGGACGACCTTCACGTGACTTGTCACTGAGGCTAGAATGCCCACGTTGAAATTCTAAATACCAGCGTTCTACAGTCCTATGACATGGTGCTGCATCACTAAACACAGAAGTGATTTTCTTAAAGCTCTGAAGTCGAGTTAATCCCCTTTGAAAGTTGTAGTAAATTATAGCACGCATATTTTCCTTTGATATTTCCATTTTTACAATCGACTTGTCACCTTTGAACAGACGCTACAAAAACTATTCGACCAATCAAAAAATAAATGATCACGGGAGGTTTGCAAACGACATAACTTAAAAGGCAGCCCTCGTATTAGCTATGTAAACGGCCGTATTTTTTTGTGTAAACTTCGGAGATTCATTCAGGAATTATTATTTTTTGTCATTAATCGAAAACTTTTACATAATTTATTATCTTTATTATTAAGAACCTGCTGTGTCCCACTGCTGAGCAAAGGCCTCCTCCCTCCGTTTCCAGACATACTCCGTTTACATAAACATCGTATAAAATATTTTTTTTTTTAGCTAGGGCTAACGAAGCCCTTGCAGTCGCTACACTTTAAAATTTGGAACCACCATTCCTTGCAGGGCAATTTTTAGTGATTTTCTACTCTCCTTTACTTGTGCTGTACTATATCTATAAGACCTTCTGGCCAAATTTCATGATTCTACGTCAAAGGGAAATACTCTACCTATAGGTTTTGATTCCCTTGCAAGTGTTAAAATACTTTTGATTCCCTGGCGAGTGTCATGCATATCGAGCAGTATGCGGCATAATGGCCATATCTTTTGATTGCGTTTACCCAGAAGTTAGATGACAGACGGACAGACAGACAGCAAAGTTATCCTACAAGGGTACATTTTTTCCTTTTCTGGTACGGATACTCTAACTTGACTTGTTTTTTTTCCATACACCCTTTGTCGTTTGGTGTGTGTCACGAATAAATGTTTTTCTGTTTCTATTACCCAAAACATACAAACTTACATTCTCTCAGACTTCTGCTCTTTACAATATTAGAATTGATTACCCCCTAAATACAAACGTACAAAGTTACAAATAATACCCCTTTGTACAAGGTGGATGTCACACTGCGCCGCATCTCCGGACGGAGATGCGGAGCTCGTATGCAAGTACCTCAGTTTGTATATAAATTCCGTGTGGTACGACACACTGCACCGCACCTCCGGCCGGCGAAATTTGTATGCAGCTCCGCACCTCCGTCCGGAGATGCAGCGCAGTGTGACATCCGCCTTAGTGTAGATTAGTTGTCAATCAAGTCAAGCCTGTGTGCTGTAAGTATAATGCTTTGATTGTATCTGTGCTGTAATCCAGACGCGCAGCACCAACATAATGATGCTCGGGTGTCTGCGCTGTCTGCCTGTAGCAACGCATTCAAATCATTAATTTGAACCGAGCTTTGAGGGAAGCTCGCTCGGCATTCATTATTTACCTGTAAATATACAAGGAAATACAAAGACATACAAACACGTATTATGAACCACTGGGAAGTTAGAATTTTATAAATGTTGAATAGGAAAACGTATCTATAGAGCGAAAATTGAAATAGTTATTTGTGCAACAAGAGAGCAAAGTTTGTTTTTGCTGCGAGTGCTGATTTTGAGTCCCGAGGAAGCGAAAAATTCTAAAATTCTCGCTACGCTCGGGATTCAAAGTTTGAATCTTGAGCGCAGCGAAGGCCTCAAAAGCACGAGATGCAAATACTTTGCTCTCGAGTAACACATACAACTTTTCACCCCAGCAGTGAGAACATATTCACATTAAAAATATATCAGAGTATCACGTACCTATTTGTCTCAAGATTATTAAGGAAGAAAACTTAATTAGACATTCGTTACTGCTTGTTTTAACTCCTCAGCGCCTGCCGCTCCGTTAGTCAATACTAGAAAGGCGAGACAAGGCACGAGACACCAAAGGATATTTCAGTATCTATACGAGTGTCGCGTTACACTAACACATCACTAAAAACGAATCGTATTATTGTTAATATTCACAGATTTTACTAATATCTTCGAGATATTTTTGAAATATATTATCATTATCACAAGGGCACACATTAGCATATTACGTGTAACTCGCGTTCACACTAAAAACTAGCCGTAGGTACAGAGGCTCTAGTATAAGTTTTACCGAAACGAAACGTTACGACCGCGTTTGCGTTTAGCTATCAGAGGCTCTAGTATAAGTTTTACCGAAACGAAACGTTACGACCGCGTTTGCGTTTAGCTGTCAGAGGCTCTAGTATAAGTTTTACCGAAACGAAACGTTACGACCGCGTTTGCGTTTAGCTGTCAGAGGCTCTAGTATAAGTTTTACCCAAACAAAACGTTACGACCGCGTTCGCGTTTAGCTGTCAAATCCCATACAAATTGAGGGTAAAACGCAAACGCGATTGTAATGTTATGTTTCGGTAAAACTTATACTAGAGCCTCTGTTGTTAAAATACTGCCTTCGTCACGTCATTGACTTCACTATATTTCCTAGTTAGATAGAGAATAGATTTATCCTAGTAGTTTTTATATTTAAAACCAATATCAATAACGCAAGAATGAAGAATAATATTCTTATACCAAATAAAATCTGAAACAAATTAACAGCGCACTATTTTTGAAAAGGGGCGGGGCGCCGCGCTTGCGTTCGGAAACTGCACCTGTGGTATTACGTTCATAAAATTTAAGATTTATTAAACTAGAATTATTATTTAATTAGCTAGCGTAAAATATTCATGTTTACCTATTTATTATGAAAAACGGAGTTTATTCAGAGATCTTTTATTTAAATATTCTTCAATTGAAAATTCCTTTGTATAATTATTTTGGTAATTTAAACTTGTTAATTTGATAGTTTTCGAACGTGTACTTTTTGGGGGTCTACTTTGAAATTTGATTCTATATCTACTTGGCCTGCAACCCTTCGTTTCCCGGCCTCTATAGTAATGTACTATTTCTTTATATGGAAGCTGCACGCCCCGCACGTAGGGGCGCGTGCACTCAGGCACACAGCAAATACTATTAAAAGAGATACTATTAAAAGAGAATATATTTGCTGTCGACGACGCATACGAAATAAAACCGGCCAAGTGCGAGTCGGACTCGCGCACAAAGGGTTCCGTACCATTATCCGTTGAATGAAAGGTAAATTGCGGTTTAAGATTTATGTTATGACGTATAAAAAAAAAACTACTTATCTACTAGATCTCGTTCAAACCAATTTTCGGTGGAAGTTTGCAGTGAATATTTCTTTAGTTTTATCATTCTCTTATTTTAGAAGTTACAGGGGGGGGGGGGGTACACATTTTACCACTTTGGAAGTGTCTCTCGCGCAAACCATTCAGTTTAGAAAAAAAATATAGTAGAAATCTCAATATCATTTTTGAAGACCTATCCATAGATAACCCACACGTATGGATCGGATGAAAAAAATATTTTGAATTTCAGTTCTAAGTATGGGGTGCCTCCAAAATTTTTTGTTTTTTTTTCTATTTTTGTGTTAAAATCTTAATGCGGTTCACAGAATACATCTACTTACCAAGTTTCAACAGTATATAGTTCTTATAGTTTCGGAAAAAAATGGCTGTGACATACGGACGGACAGGCAGACAGACATAGACATAACAAATACATAAGGGTTCCGTTTTTTGCCATTTGGCTACGGAACCCTAAAAACCCTTAAAACGCTGAATATTCGCCCAGGCATACACTACCGGAGTTAAGCTAAGCTGTGTTCTCAAATAGACCAAGTTAAGCAGCGAACTATGTTCGACTTGGAAACGTAGCTTATTAGTATTAGCTTAGCTCTGGCACTGGCGCTCCCATATATAGGCTTTACATACGTACGTTAAAAGTGTTAAACTACATACGCATTAAGTCGCTGCTTGAATCTTGTTATTTATGAAGCCGGATTGGCCAAGGATGGTTAAAAAACACGCGTGTCGGAGCGGAGGACCACAAAGTTTAGCAAATGTATAATTTATTTATTTCCCAGTAATAATTTATTTCCGCACGAGTACTACTAATGGAACACTAACAATTGTACTGCAAGTGTGCACCTAAACGCTGTCTATATTTTAATTTGTTTTTGTTATCCTCGAGTCCTTTGTGTAATGTCCAGAATTCAATTATAATTTGTTTCTGTTCCGTTAGGATCCTTTGTTTTTTTTATACAGTGCAGAGAAGAATCCAATTTAAAGATCAGGCTCCCGCCTAATTATCCCTTAATTCCAGTATTTCGCTATAACAATCATAGACCGTTTGTATTATGTAATCACAGAACAAGCATATACTGTACTATATAAATGGCAGTGCGCGCGGTTCGCGTAGCCGGGTTCATGAAAAAAGTTAAAACGCAGCTCCGTTGCCATTTGAATGCGGGTGACGATTTAGCCCTATTAAAAATATAAATATGTTATGTTGTGCAATTTTGTCTTGCCGAAAAATGAAATGCCATTGATATGACATTTATCCATACGCCACTCAGTGTATGGGTATTTATTCAATCGTGTAAATATAATTACTTCTATAAAATATCTTTATTTCAAAATTGTTTTCTTAGAATGAAATGCGTTAACCAGATGGTAAAACTCGTTAGCTCATTACAAGCTTTTCCTTAACTCACGATACAAGTATGTGTATGTGTGTATGTAAGTGCAGTACAGGCCAAAAATGTATTACCACGGTGTGTTTGAAAAAATATGAGAATTACCTCAGAACTTACTATTTAATGTGACCTGATTTTCTCGTTGGACTTACACGTCGAGAGGTACAATTCCAGTAGTCTTGAAATTTTGCAAACTTATGTCGTTGTCAATGAGATGACTATGTAACTTCATGGTACCACCAAGCTGGCACCAGGCCACTGGGCTGGATATGGAAAGTGGCTGATGGTACCACCAAGCTGGCACCAGGCCACTGGGCTGGACATGGAAAGTGGCCGATGGTACCACCAAGCTGGCACCAGGCCACTGGGCTGGACATGGAAAGTGGCCGATGGTACCACCAAGCTGCAGGCACCAGGCCACTGGGCTGGACATGGAAAGTGGCCGTGGAAACTCCTAAACTTATGTTTCTTCTTTGGGCCCTTATTGCTGAGGATGGCGACCACGTACGATCCGCTTCGACCAGTCACGATGAAAAGCCATTGTGAGGGATGACGAGCAAGTCGGACTTTAGTGCCCCTATACGGTATTTGACAATTAAGTCAAATCAGCTTCTTTTTGTTAAACGTTTAAAACGCTTCGTTAGTATGGGATTTATAGGGATTACTTGCTTGTGACGTCACAATCAAACAAGGTCCTTATTGTCAGTTTTTATGAATATAAACTTAAAATAGCAAACTTAAATGAAACATTAAGTTTCCGAGTACTTTCGTAATTTTTATCTCATGTTGCTAATGGAAAAAACTATAGTACATTGTGATACAAGTGAGGTATGTTGATAATTACATCAGAAGCGGAATTATCACGCGAGCCGCAGGTGAGCGTGATAAGAGAGCCGAGGATGTAATTATCAAAGGTCACGCGTTTCATACGACGTTTTTCAACACATTTTGCGAGGAAAAAATCCTTTTCATAAGATGAAAATTTTATAGGCCTGCCAAGTTATTTTCTTTACTTATTTATGGCACCAGGTTTTTACTCAAATGTTGTATACATCGCCAAGAATTTCCAGTGCCGTCCATTCTTTTTATCACTTTTCTAGTCACCACCATTTTTGTTAATAACCAAACACGCATTGACAATGTTTACAAATATCTGTGAAATAACCTAAAATGGCGCGCAACAGTTTTTTTTTCGTGAAGTTTGCGCAGTGCGCGCGCATTAGATGAAATCTCTAAACAGCCGATACAAAATTCAATAAATATTTTCGTTTTAAAATGTTATCTTTATTAATTAATGTTAAGATGTTATCAAAAGTGAATAGTTTTACTAAATTAAACGTTTCTATATCATATCCAAAAAGAAATAGTCAATTATTTAATAAAAAGGATTTAATTTGTTTAGTCGAGTAAGAATCCATTTGCCGATAATTAAAAAAAAAGCTGTACATTCTGTACAACCCGGTTAATTTAAGAATGCACGGTGTGACTTAATCGGGATATAAACATAACACACAAGTGTCGTAATGTTATAAAACACGCGTGTTTAATATCCAGGATTATGAGCCTAAAAGCGACACAATAAGAGGTACGTTACGAGCAATTGTGTTGAAAATTATTTTTACTGTTCTCAAATACCATATTGGGTTTAAGTGTAATATTTTCATGTAGAAAGTAACACATTTTAATAAAAGAAATACAGAAAAGTAGAGTGATGAATAGGTAGCTTAGTAGTAGTAGCTCCGCCTCCCGCACGTCGCCCGTGCCCCGTTATCGCCATGCCACCCGCACCCGCAAAAGTCAACAGCAAAAGAAACTGATGAAATAGGGTCCCAAAATAATAAGAAACAATAAATTAAGTCAGATATACTGATAATTGTAGTTTAAAGAAGTAAAACAACTCTAAAAGTATAGCCCGACAAGCCCCTATTTGACCCTGAGATAGTGTCACTGTGCGGTTGCATAATATATGGCAATAATATACATATGTCATGTATAGTCGGGACAGTGTGTATTGGCATTGGCATTGTGTTGTTTGTTGAATGTAAAAAAGCTTTTTAAATTCTATGCTTTATAATGAATACCATTCATCCATATCTGGTTCCAAGGACGTATTGAAGTATTTTTCAGATTGTAACTCCGATGACTCCGACTCTGAAGTCGCTTTCATGACTACCGACCTCAATTATAAAACTTTCGGTCTGAGATTCGAGTAAAGGACCTTTTTGTATAGTCGCCTTCAATTATTATTAAAATATTTTAATAAGATAAGAAACTACT
This sequence comes from Epinotia bilunana, assembly GCA_947049275.1. Lineage (NCBI taxonomy): Eukaryota > Metazoa > Arthropoda > Insecta > Lepidoptera > Tortricidae > Epinotia > Epinotia bilunana. The sequence goes on along the minus strand of OX346252.1, from coordinate 34,423,180 downwards.
AGTAAAATCCAACCAAACTAACCAGTTCAACCAATACCTCTACGACCGCATCATAAAATGTCAGTACCGGTCATGTCAACGACCAATTTCAAGACATTTTTATATAAATACCACCTTTTTTTACTGTTAATATTCAATTATAATCTCAGCGACAAAGGCAACTCATCTCATTCCACAACTTAACAGCGCGAGCGGTGAAAGATCTGGAGTGTGTTCGCGTCTTTTTAGACGGTACAGTAAAAGTAAGGTTAGCACTCGACCGCAAGCGGTGGCCACTGCCGTCAGCCATATAATTAAACCGCTTAGAAAGATAAGGAGGGGAAGTAGGGCTGAACAGTGCAGTGCATATGCTTATTGTAAAAAAAGTACATTTAAAAAGAAACGCGTCTGTAGAACAATCAGTCTATCAATACACGTGGGAATATGAAATGAACTATATCGTCTAGAAAAATAATCAACTGGGGAAAAACTCGACAAGGAAACAATCCCTTTGTCGACACTTGCATATATGGATTAAGAAAATTAAAGTACGGAAAAACGCGAATAGAATTTCTACTACGCGGAATTAAAGAGTTTGAGGAACCGATTTAACTACTCACAGCTCAGTATGCGCTCGTGAATATAGTCAAGATATTATGGCGATCCATTTGAGTCTAACGGCGCGGGTTTGGTGAATGCCCAGCTTAAACGCGGTCATAAGACGTGTGTGCAACACGTTGCATGCTGCCGCCAAGCGGCTTCTTTACAACTTCCCAAGTTCCCAACATAGTTCTTTAAGCTCGAAGTTCCTAACACATACTTCAAATACTCACTTCTTAACGGGATACAATGCAAAATAATGCTACTGCTTGAACTAGGAAACAATATGTATCCGACAATTAAATCTTATTCTAGACTATACAGAGTGTACCAAAAATGGGGTGTGAACCGATCAAGGGCATAACAGGTATCGTGTTCCGATAAGAAAAATCTAAAAGATTTTTTTGACACGATTTTAGTTCGCCCCAGTCGGCTAACGGTCCATACAAATGCAAAAAGAAAAATCCCGTAAAAAAATCTCTTAGTGATTTAGGGTTCCGTAGTCAACAAGGAACCCTTATAGTTTCGCCATGTCCGTCTGGCCGTCCGTCGGTCTTCGGCTTAGCTCAGTAACCATTACTACTAGAAAACTGTAATTCGGCATGAAAACAGAAGAATAAATACTTGAAAAATATTTTTATTTGGGGTACCTCCCCTACACCTAAAGTGGGGATGTAAGTCTTTTTCTCGTTAAACCCGTAGTGTGGAGTATCGTTGGATAGCTAGTTCAAAAATATTTTGGGTTTCTTAAAACGATTTCTCAAATTAGTGATTCGTTTGCGAGATATTGGCCTTTAAAGTCCAACTTTTTGTTCCAGTCATGTCCCCCCCCGGCTAAATGGCTTCTACTGAAAATGTGAAAAAAATCGTGGCAGTAGTACATATAATGAATTTAAAATTAAAACTATCACGGCCAAGTATAAAGGCGCGTTTTGCGGAAAAGGGACAGATTATACCCCCTTGCAAATGGGTGAATCAACTTTTTTCTGTCACTAGTGACCATGGTTACGTATCCCGGGGTTACCTTTTTAAAACAGCGATTTTCATTCAAATTTGGGGTTTTCTTGTCATGTTCGACCCCTTTTTCCATCTTCTAGGAATGATAGAAAACCATTTTGTAAAAAAATCTAAGAAACTCGCGGGACTGATTGATGACAATGAAAGTGCATTACGTACCTAGCGGTGAATTCGTGAATGCCGCAGATCGCAGGTGTTTGTGTCCCGAACCGAAGTTGAGGGCCATAAATATGCGATCTGGGGCTCTAAATTTTAAAGTATTTAGGTCAATCAACTATTTTTACGTCACTCTGGGCGGTAAGTGAGATTTACCGCCCACGGGCGCAGCGGCAAATCTCACTTCACACCCAGGAGAAGACGTAAAATTGTGTACGTACCACGGGCGGTAATTCGTAAAGCCCCAGATCGCATATTTATGGCCCTCACCTCCGGTTCGGGCCACAAACACCTGCGATCTGGGCCATTCACGAATTCACCGCCCTAATGTACGTAATGTACTATTACGTCATCCCCTGGGTGTAAAGTGTAATTTGCCGCTGCGCCCGTGGGCGGTAAATCTCACTTACCGCCCAGAGTGATGTAAAAATGGTTGATTGACACAAATATTAAAAAAATTAGATATTTGTCGATATTATGCCCAAGGATGCTATTTCCGAAGAATAATGCATCTCTTTCTCTCGCGGAAAACATTACACAAGAGTGTGTGGTTAACGAAAATCGAGGAGCCGCCTTTACTCATACATAAGTCATAACACACGATTAATACAGGCGTGTTATAGCTCCACATGCCTGCGCGTTATGAATCTCTTTACGAGCACGTGTGATGAAAATGATATGTTTCCATTTACCTGTGTAAGCGAGAATCGAACGCCATATATGAGACTGCGTCGTCGCTTACATAACGCTATATAGTGAAACTGCTATTTTAAAGCAGCTAGTATTTCTCTTTTTCTTTATCATTCATTAGCAATCTATTTATATCTACTAGTCCACCAGCCTTGGTTATTAGTGTTATTACGCAGCATTTCGGGCTTATTCTATTCTATTGGAAATGTTTCCTGGTAAATGAAATTCTCTCCGCTCCCGGGCTGCAAGTTTATTACCTACGTTCCTAGAATGAGCGAATGACCTATATATAGAGAAATCAATAATTTTGTGTTCGCTAATTATTGGCAGCAGTGAATACGTTTACATAAACATTTAAAGGGAGTGATTGTGTGATTTGTGTTTCAATCACATGTCCTTAGTTACAGTATGAGGTTGATGTCCAGTGACTTGACTTGAGCCACCTGGTGGAGTACGAGTAAGAACTCGTAGGCCGCGGACTGGGTGCCAGCGGGCAGCGGGGCTTTGAGGGGCACTTCATACAGTATAACTTTTAAGAGAATCCAAGAAAAAAGGAAGGGATTTCAAGAAATCACGTAGCAAGAAGATTCGCTTGCTCCGAATAGAAACGCCACTTATGACTTTAGAATACGGGTGTAGACTGGAAAATTATTATTACTCCAAAAGAAAGAAGGCAAACAAATATGCGTAGTGACGAAAATCCCATTCATATATCTTAAAGAATTACGAAGCTGCAACCGTTTTAATATTGCTTGTTAGAGAGAGAAAACGCAAACGGTCTGTGACGTCACAATATGCGAGGCTGCCGCAGAGCAAGCCGCGCGCGCGGCAGGCCGCGTCGACGGCGGCGCCGAACGCGATGGGGCACCGCACTTCTAGCGACGTCACAAACTACAAGCGTCATCGTTTCATATGAAGTGGTGTTTTGTGAAAAAGGGACAGAACATACCCCTTTGGACAAGTATAACTTCGTGATTATTTAACGTTGATTTTTTCTCCATTTGACTAAATTTTTAATCCTTTTTCGAGAAAATATGACATTATTGATTATTTTATTTGGTGTCTTACACCCCTATTAACATACGAGTACCTACCTTGATCAATTGTGCACTTCCTTTTACTATTCGCGGCCCTACAAAATTAATTCTCAAAAATTGTGCAAGACTACAAAAATATACTTTCTGAAAATGATAAAACATGTTTTTCTTCTCGTCATTCATGAAATTGTCGTACGCCTTTAGATATTAGCCAAAGCTTTGCAGGGAACAAATAGGCAATAACTGAGCTTGCAGCTTCTTTTAAATCTGGAATCAAAACAACTAAACACATACCCACACATATCCCCCCCCCCCGCCAGTCACAGGATACGAGGAATATATTTCTACTGGTAGGGATATTTTTCCACCTCATCATCCTCCTAGCGTTATTCCCGGTTGTGCCCTATAAAGGCGCCCGAGGTCCGCTTTGACATCTAATCCCAAGATTTGGCATAGACCCTAGTTTTACCTTCCAACCCAGAGTGAAAACAAGACTTTATTGGTATTAGACCGGTTTCCTCACAATGTTTTCCTTCACCGAAAAGCTAACGGTAAATATTCCGTACGTAAGTTCCGAAAAACTGGTACGAGTCAGGATTCGAACCCACGACCGCCGCATGACAGCCGCATGCTTGAACCATTAGGCTACCGTAGCCTAAACCGTACCGTAGGCTAAAAATCCAATTATCCCCACTAGGGGTGAAATGGTAGGGACATGCGGAAAATAATCCATTTGACATGGATTAGTAGGGCTACGTGGAAAAATATCCCTACCAGTAGAAATACACTCGCGGACAATGAATACGGGTCGGTAAAATACCGTCATATTTCCTAAAATAGTGCGTAAGAGGTTGTACAGTTAATCCTGTCATGATCTTTATTTAATTTTACATATAAACTGCTAATAACAGTAACAAAAATATAACGTTACCAGGTTTAAATCGGACTCGTAAAAACCCATGAAAAAAAACAACGTTAACGGAGCGAGATATCGCAAAAATCGTGATTTTTGGATATCGATATTTTTATGATAGGATCCAGGAAATTTCTAATACAGTTGGGTATTGTAAAGAATAGCATGTTATGTAAATAAAACAAGTATTAAATATTTTAAAAACCTATTGCAGTTATTTAATTTAGGGTGACCCGTATTCTTTGCCCGCGGGGATATCGCAGTAGCAGGGATATGTGGAATAGGGCGCTGGTCCAGTTTTAGGATGTCATGTCGTTTTAGCCTATTGTTGTAGGCGTGGCTGCTCAGGTGTGTTGCCAGCTTGTTTGGATGCTCGGACTGTCTCTTTTTGTACTTGGCTGTCGTCGCTCTAATCTCCTTCTTGACAGTTTTCAAATTAGTGATTCGTTTGCAAGAAATTTTGGTTCGAGTCGTGTCTCCCCCCCCCTGCTGGCTAAATGGCTGCTAGTGTGGCAGTAGTACATATAATCAATTTAAAAGTAAAACAATCACGGCTAAGTAGTAGGCTCCAATAGTCGACTAACTTAATATGTACTTAAAAAGGTCAACTTTCGTACAAATTCGGCCGACGCAACCATTTAGTTGGCGCGCGCGCGTCGATGTAACTAAGAAAGACAGCCAACTACGGAACCCTACACTGCGCGTGGCCCGACACGCACTTGGCCGATTTTTACTAGAATACTAGAATATCTTAACTCTTATTGTTATCAAGATATTCAATATTTTAATTTAATCAGATTGGCAGCTTTAACCACTGTTAATGCTATATTCAATTATTTTGTATAATAAAAATAATTATGCTTATTTGTTTCTGTGAATAAACTCTGCAATATGCCGAAGTTAACGGAAATTCCCGGGAACACCGTGTATATGTATTGGCATGTTTTTATTTTCTCTGTGTGTTTTTGTACACGGTATAAGTTTGCCTATCTCGTTCTACCTACCTTCCTCTCAATTGCTCAAAGGTTAGCTGGAAGAGATCCTTTATAGGGATAATTTCGCCTTTGTACTTTGAACTATTGTGTGACATGTATATTCTTTAACCTGTTATTGTGTACAATAAAGTGCATACATACATAAATAAATCGTTTTAGAGCTATTTTTAAAGTGTTCGAAAAAGATATTCTTTACATCATTGCCTAGTTTTTGTCATTGTTGAGTCAATTTTGCACCTTCTTTATGTACGACTCTGATAAGATCAGACAATTCCCCTTTTTCTTGGTGTGATGATCGAGCAAAGTTTAAAATATCGTGTAAGGCGTGAGGGCGATTGTTAAACTATAACATATCCCAATATCCCATCAAAAAGCTCAGTATTTAGGTAATTGTTTATTATTGAATCTAAATAAGGTCTATTTCGAATAACGTGGTCTTAATACTTCTACTAACTTAACCTAGACGGACATGAAACCATAATACCCAAGATAAAGATAGGCAGCCTATTCAAGACCATATTTGAGTACTAGAATATTCAATAGGTAACGTGGACTGGTTTAAGTCTAATTTTAGTGAGCCAAGTCGCTAGTCGCGAACTCTCCTTTCACGATCTCCCTCCCCCGCATTTTTTTAATAAGATAATGTATGAGAATGAGAGTAGTACATTATTGTTTTACATCTTTGGGTTCCCGGTTAATGAGAGAGATTGCCTCGTCTGGTGTCACTTCGCATCGCGCCTTGCGGGATTGCGATTTCAGTGGTGATTTAAAGAAGTTTTTTAAAACGTAATGAACAGAAACTAACACAAAAATACAAACATAGGGAATTTATAGTCTTCTAGGGCGTTAATCGCGCTCCAATGTAAACTTACAAACTAGACCATTTAGACCATTGTCTTCAATGATCAGAACCAATAAATTACATAGTTCATATTTTTTTATGGAGTATTATTTGCATTTTCATAAATGTTTTCACTTACTGTCAATCAGCATTTTAAACATACAATTGTATACACTTCTCCTAGCAATAAGTTCCTAGAACCACTTAGAATGTGATCACGATGCTTATTATCCTTCCTCTCTGCTTAATCCTAGACTGGTAGCTTTTCGGCGTCTGAATATTAAATATTGGAAAATAAATTTCATGCAATTTTCCTCGACAGTCTATTCCCATTTACGCAAAATGGATTTTTTATCTCTTTGCCGTTGGGAAGTCTCGACGTAAGTAGACTAAGGGCGGGTTGCGACAACTTAATGAATACGGACCAATCAGCGTTAAATATAGCAGCTGTCATTCTATAAAAATCGGCCAAGTGCGTGTCGGGCCACGCGCAGTGTAGGGTTACGTAGTTGCCTATCTATCTTAGGTACATCGACACGCGCGCGCTAACGAAATTGTGCGGTTGCGTCGGCCGAATTTGTACGAAACTTGGCCTTTCTAAGTACATTTTAAGTTGGTCGACTAATCTCGGTAACTAGTTATGCCAACTTGGAGTTATAGTTTTTCTATTATAATTATGTACTACTGCCACGATTTTTTGAATATCCCCCATATTAGCCATTTAGCCAGCAGGGAGGGGGGGAACCATGACTCGAACAAAAATTAGGGCTATAAAGCCCAATATCTCTCAAACGAATCACTGAGTTGAAAAATGGTTCCATTTTGCAGTACGCTTAAATTAATTATTTTGCTTCGTTGCGAAGCTTGAAAAGGATTCCAACTAGCATCCTCGATGTCGAAATGTCTGAGATAGTGAAGTGTGACCGTGAAAAGCAATGGGAATGTTCAAATCCAGTGTTTGAACATTTTTTTTTTACTATATATTCTGCAAGTTTTCTAAGATATAAGCAGAATCACACTGTTATTATAAATGTGTAAGTTCGTTGATGTTGTTAAAACAATATCAAAAGCTTTCTTTTTTTGAAGAATAGTTAAGGGCTTACGTGCACATATGAAATGTTTTTGTCGTACTAAATTAGGATTATAAGATGAAATTCTCAGGGCGCTCGGATTAGCGCGACTCACAGGCATCCATATTACGCTTTATACAAGATCCTCTTATGGTAATTATCTTCATTACTGATTCGTTAATATCGCTTAAGGGGCTCCACGCGCTTTTTGGCTAGTTTTGACGAGTTTTGAATTGATATTCCTCCGTCAAAACTATAGATATATTTATGGAACAAACACCTATCGGTTTTTTTAGTTCTTTATCTACATTTGCACGAGAGTTTTTTTGAAAATAATTAATATTTATTTTTTTATGATTTATTCAAACATGGTCCAAAAAAGCTCTGTTTTCGATATTATTATGTTGTTCATGCACTTTTATATATGAAATCTACATATAACTGTTCCTTATTGACGTCTCTAACAACCCACGAGAGATTTTTATTTTATACTCATTTTCACAAAAGTTACGTCCATAAAACTGGTTTTTTGGCCTGAAATTGCCAAAGTTTGGTGCCATATATCCCGAAAACTGTGAGGTTTGAAGTAAATATGGGATACTATTTCGGTAAACCTCGTTGTTGTTAATACGATAAACCATAAAAAACACAAATAAACCGACAGTTATAGATCGAAGGTCATTGGCAGCTAGGAGCCCCTTAAAGGCATAATAAGGAGAATGTGAAGGAAATTGTATTTATACAACATAAATTGAAAACTTCAATAGATGCAGAACATCTCTAATTTAAACGCATATTCTAGCCTAAATAGGTCATTCGCCAGATTTTTGTCGGCGTCTAAACTCCGTCAAACCATAAGAAACCCATAATATTTTTTAACAAGCTATCCAACGATACCCCATAATATGGGTTAAACGAGAAAAAAAAGACATCCCAACATTAGGTGCAGGGGAGGTGCCCCAAAAAAATATTTATCCAGGATTTTATTCAACTGTTTTGTCGGCGTGATTGATTTATATACCGATGCCGAATTACAGTTTTCTAATAGTAAAGGTTACTGAGCTAAGCAGAAGACGGACAGATGCACGGACGGACGGACATGGCGAAACTATAAGGGTTCCTTGTTGACTACGGAACCCTAAAAACTTGACAAACAATACATGCCGATTTTAACTACCACTGCTCACGATTACGACGGTTTGGTGCAACCAGGGTGGGCTTCCAAAGCCGGTAAGGAACACGTTGTAACGTAACGTTTGTCTGTACAGAGTCGGAGGCGTGCCCGGCGACGTCGATCGTGCTGGTAGTCCTGGACGGGCTGAACCACGAGGAGACGCTGTCGTCCGCGCGCTGGCTCGTGCAGCAGGCGGAGAAAGGGCCCGCCGGCGCTGGCCTGCGCGCCTCTCTGTGCTGCCTGTACCGGTGGCTGTACGAATGGCACGGCACTTCCACGCTAGGCGAGTGGGTGATGGCCTACATCAAGGCGTTGGAGGTACCTATACATTCCTGTCTCCTAAGCCTGGGACACTTCAGCCTCGTTTATGGATAAGCGGCGTGGAAATACGCGCAAACGCAACGCAACTTCGTGCACGCGTCCCCATTCTATCGTCCTGTCTTTGCTGCACGCTCCGCGCGTCCATAAACAAGGCCTTCGAGAGTAACAGTCATAATCATAAAACCTTATTTTGACGTCATTGTCACATTAGCTGGTTGTAAAATCAGTCGATAAGACATACGTTGTAAACAAATTAAATCACCGTTAAGACTCAGATGTGTCAATTTAAAAATAAATCCGAAAGTAATGATCAAGAAAAGAGAGAAAGGTGCATGTATATTCATAAAAAAGTGAATATTGGAATACACACGTCATGAAACATTTTTTCTATTTACAGGAAAACGAACATTTTAATCTCTTGGTAGAAGTGTCAGTAGACAATGTTGGCCATCTATTCCTTGCCATGGGCAACCCGCTCGCCCTTCGACAGTCTGTCGCCGACGTCATATTTCACATCATGGCTTCACTGCGAGAATCAGCCGAAGCTCTCGATAGAGTGAGTAGAAAACTTATTATTGATTTACTTGGGCTAGGAATAGCATAAGGCTGCTTTTCCACTAGAACTGTCGCGAGGCAGTAAAGCGGTGAAAATATGATAAGGGACTAACGTTTCCACTAAAGCTCAGCGGAGCGGTTAAGTTAAGACGTAACGTGGAGAAATGATCCAGCATACCACCTGCAGTTCTCATCCTTAACTCGCATCCTTTTATATTAGAAATAGTGATGTTAAGTTAAGGCGGTTTCGCTACAGTTTTCAATCTCAAGGTCATATTTTGATTAGCAATTTCGGACACCCGCATACGAGGGACGTCCCGACGCTAGGGTATGACGGTAGTTCCCGACGCTAGAGAATGAGAGGGGTCATTCTCTAGCGTCGGGAACTACCGCCATCAAACATAAATTTGAAAATGGAATGAAAAGTTAGAGTAGAAGATCACAAACATTGCATTCGAATTTTGACTTCGGTGTTTGTTTTCACTTCGTTTGTAACAGACTTCAAAATAGTCGAAATCTTTTATTTTCTATGTATGTTCCCCGATTACTCGGAAGACGCCTGGACCGATTTGGAAAATATTTTTTTTTGTTACAAAGGGTATCCATCTCAAGTGGTCCCATGTCGCCGTCATCAGGCCAGAATCTGATGATGGGATCCTAAAGAAATCGAGGGAACTCTTCAAATTTTATAGGCACACCTGAAGCGGTTTGGGTACTGATTTGAAGTCGGTTAAATTAAAACTTTGTTTTTCAAAGTAAATAAGAGTAGCTGAGGTTGTATTTGAAATATCCTAATGCTTTGCCATCAGATCTCCCCTCACGTGGGCCGAGTGTTAGTAAACCTAGCCGCCGACAGCGGGCAGTGGAGCCGGCAAATCCTCCAGGACGTTGTGGATATTCTGACGGCAATGGTCGACCTACGATTGGAGGCCCTCAAAGGAGAGCCTCAGGACGTATTCAAAGAAAAACATGCCGATTTGGTGAGTTGTGAATTTTCTCATAGTTTGAGTTTTTACTATATAAACTATATATCCCATAAAAAAACATTCCATGTAAAAAATGATGCCAAGTCTCGAAAACTTTTTGCCACTTATATTATTTCATTTATTTACTCATAACACACTATACTAATGGATGTTCAAGGGCAAGTTAGGGAAAGCATACAGGACATTGATGTCAATGGACAGGATAATGTAAGGCTTTTCATTCATATTTCTTCAGGCTGCCCTTGGAGAAAAGTACACCTAATCTGCCTGTCGTGACGTTAACACACGTTATCTTAAATTCCAACAGCACATTATTGTGATACATTAGAAACCGTCTTAGACAAGCTTTATAGCGGCGGGACACGGTTTGTTCACGACCATTTCTGATATTGATATTGATATGCCATTCCATTACGCATTAGATCTGAGGACATCCATTAGGAAAGTGCAACCCGATGGAGAACATTACTAGTCGATAAAGGTCTGTAACACCTTTTATCAGATAAATTATATGATATTTAGTAGAATACCTTTTCCTTTTTTATTTTACATTTTGAAAAGGAGAGAAGATTTTGTTTTAGTTAGTTTCACCTGTCTCGGTGTTTGTAATCAAATCTTGCAAGTGTTATTTGACCATCCAATCAATATTTAAATTTTGTACACGCATTGAATTCGGTGACAGTACAGTCAACGGCATAATTAAATTTATGAAATAGGGTCCCAAAATAATATATACAATAAATTAAGTCAGATGTTATTGACTATTGTACACTCGCGGACAAAAATTTCGGGTCACCCTAAATTAAATAACTGCAATAGGTTTTTTTTAAATATTTAACACTTGTTTTATTTACATAATATGCTATTATTTACAATACCCAACTGTATTAGCAATTTCCTGGATACTATCATAAAAATATCAATATCCAAAAATCACGATTTTTGCGATCTCTCGCTTCGTTAACATTGTTTTTTTTCATGAGTTTTTACGAGTCCGATTTTAACCTGGTAACGTTATATTTTTTACTGTTATTTTAGCAGTTTAGATGTAAAATTAAATAAAGATCATGACAGGATTAAAAAAAACTACAACCTTCCACTATTTTAGGAAATATGACGGTATTTTACCGACCCGTATTCTTTGTCCGCGAGTGTAGTTTATCAGAAGTAAATTTACTCGTAATGTGTCATATGTTGATCACATTAATTTCGAATCTTGAAAACTAAGTGACATGCCATTCAAACAGTTAAAGTCATTATTGAGTGTTAGAAATTAAACTGACTATCTATAAAAAACGAGTTTCTGGACTACAATACATGACCTCGCAAGATCACCTCTGAATACAAGCCAGGTGTTCGGATAATCTCGGCTATGTTCGTCAGACAAACACGCGAAGCAACTATAGCACCGCTCGGTCTGTCAAGGGTCCAAATAAGTTCCTATACATAAGCTTGATTTTTTGGAAATATTTGAAATAAATGCTTTTTAATGCCGAGTTTTCATTTCGACAATTTGAAATTTTCACGTCACTTGGCACTTGGTAAAAATGTGTAAGGCCTCTCACAGACTGGCGCGGCCCGGCAGTTATGCCATCGTGTATTATTATTTATCGTTTCATGTCATTATGATCATTTTCTTTTGACTAATTACATACATACATTTGTTTTGTACAATTGTTATAAGTATGTCATGCTAAAACATGTGTTGAAATATTGATTTTGATCACGTACTTTTGATGTTGACTATACAATATCATTGACATGGTCTGGCGAATCCTAATTTACTCATGACGAAACCGTCATGTCAAGGCAAATTAGAAACGTCCTGACGAGTAGTTGACCACTACGTAAAAAAACCGTTATAATCACCTCAAAAATTGCTACTGAAAACTTGTTCCTACTGAAAATCAGGAGTACTACTTATTACAATAAAGGAAAATGTCCATAAGACTACATCCTTGAATAAGTGTGACGGTGTCCCACCAGAGATGTGCTTAGCTGTGTTTCATATATTTGGCACCTCGCATGTTTATCATTATCACAGTTAGCTACTCTCTGGTAGATGCACAGTACTATTGACACACAACACAGTTTTAGTTGGTCGAATCGAAACTAAACACTGACACTCGTTTGCCTATTTCACCTTGTGCGAATTTAAAACGTCGTCGGCCGCTATATCGATCGTATTTGGATCATGTATTTATTACCTGAAGAGGGTTATGCGGTTCCATAGGTCGATAACCTTACCCTGTACAACGAAACTAACAGTTTAGCATTATCGATCTAAGGTAGTCGTTATTAGCGCGAACTTTCGCTATTGATTATTTTTGAAATACTGAGTGATTGCTTCTTTTATTATTTTATTTATAAACAATATCATTTCAATACAAATTCATATTTGACCTTAGTGCAGTTGAATTTTACGTACCTGTTTACATATATTATGTACAAATGTAGAAAGAAACATGATGTATTTTTCAAAAAGTCTGAACATTTTAGAAACACACTTTTTTAATTTTGGAAGTGGATCACAAGCATACAAGTGAAGAACCATACACCACCATAACTTAGGAATAATACGATAAATATTAAATTGACATGTCACGGGGTCTATCGACGCCGTACCGTGTTACTATCGGCAATTATGGACTATTCGCTTGGGAACGTCGCATGTATCTTTCAGCTAGCAATTTAAAGACTATAGTTTTCACGAGGGTTTGAGCTAATTATCCTATAGTGTATTGACAAGTTAGCCCTAGCCTTTTCACCCCCTTGCCAATTTTCACGTCGCAGCCGTAATTGTTACAACTCGCAACGAAAGATCTGGCCAAATATAATATTGACCATGTCGTTTTATCATTTCCGTTTTTAAAATTATAACTCCAAGCGTTATGGATAATCTAAGAGCGGTTACAGACGGTAACTTTTTGAAGAGACACTAGCCATAGATTACCAGTCAAAATCACCTGCAACTGATCACACCTGACTGAGATACTGTAACTGCAAAATGTCGCCGTGAGTAACCACTCTAAGGCTGATGTCACACTGCGCCGCATCTCCGGACGGAGGTGCGGAGCTGCATACAAATTTCGCCGGACGGAGGTGCGGTGCAGTGTGTCGTACCACACGGAATTTATATACAAACGGAGGTACTTGCATACAACGAGCTCCGCATATCCGTCAGGAGATGCGGTGCAGTGTGACATCCACCTAATGGCGGCGGTTCGTTTTTGGCAGATGTCATGCCTGGAGCGGCATATGGCATCCCGCGACTGCCGGTTCCTGCAGTGGCCGCCGTGGCGCGCGCGCGAGGTGTGCCTCCCGGCCGTCAACACGCACGTGCCCATGCGCAAGGTCGGCCTGCTCAACCTCGGCAACACCTGCTACATGAACAGCGTCATGCAGGCCCTGCTCGTCACAAGACCGTGAGTAATAGCACACATAGCGCCTGGCCACCACTTATAGCGACAAGAGTAGGAGGGAGAGAGGCGCTCCAGTCTCCGATAAAAAGATGACGAGGTGATGCGAAGACGTGTTCGACCGTTATATGATGCCAACCGGGCGATTTTTCTTTGGCGCTGCATTCGGCCACCTTTTTATTTTACTTGAATTACCGATTAGAAAAAAGGCTGCTTTTGTTGTTATTTTGCATCTGATGGCAGTTTATAGAACGTATTTTATTTCTGCATCGTTATGCTGTACAATTTGTTATGTATTTCTTCCTAATTATGAATTGTGTTTTCTTAGTACATAGATTCTCATATTAAGTTATCTATTCTTTTGTCCCTGGTAATGAATTATGTTAACGGACCTTATTGCTGTATTTATTAGAGCGATATTTGCTTACCGTCGTTGCATGGCGTTTAATTTTGCCCTATTGCTACATTTACATATTGATTGCATATGTTGTGTTCTATAAGTTGCTCCTGCTACTGCCGATTGTTTACCCGTTTTCTTGTAAAATATTTGTATAATCTTTGTTTCCTGCTATGCTATAATATAATAGTTTATAATGCATTTTCCGCGAATATTGCTGCCATTGTTTTCAACGATAAGACTGTTAAGAGTACTAAAGTATGTTGTCTGCATTCATACTTAACCTTTAGTTTTGAATGCATAACCAGCAAGTTATATTTAGGCTCGCACGATTTTGGGCTCCTTATTTTAATTAATGACTTTAATTATCATACAAAGAGAAAAAGTTGTTAATTTATATTTGTCTAAAAAATACTATAATCACTGAAAACTTAAATACGATAAATTTTTCTCGATAATTTAAGCATTGGCAATACTCAAAATTTCGTATAACAGATAGTATAGTATGTCCAATCATTTAAGTTTTGTATAGAGATCAATCCTTGGTATCTACACTACAATCACTTTTTTAAATGCATCGCGAATTGAAATATGTTTCTGTTGCTGTTTATATTCCCTTTTGTTTGCTGTTAAACGTAAATACTTTATCGAGATACCGAATAAAACTTTATAGAGTATACGTAATGTAAAAGCTCTCTCTCTGTTTTTTGCTGTTTTGTTTGAGGTTGCGAATTTGAGATTAGCATTTTTATTTATCTCTGCCGTACGACAGCGGCTTGTGCGCTATTAGCTATGTATCCTACTTCCTACTAATATTATAAATGCGAAAGTTTGGATGTTTGGATGTTTGTTACTCAATCACTCTTAAGCGGCTTAACCGTTTTGGATGAAATTTTGCACGAAGATAGTTTATAGCCTCACTTAAAATATAGGATAGTGCTTATCCCGGGTCCACGCAGACGAAGTCCCGGGCGGAAGCTAGTCGGGAATAACTCACTTTACCTAGTAATTGAAGGGGTTGAAGTGGCACAAATAAAATCTATAAAGTTACAAGAAAAATATACTCAATTTCTCCAACATGCCATCTACGTCGATAAAAATATTGTTAAGTAATAAGTAGTTGTTAAATTATGTCATCATCAAAGAACACCGGGGGATGGGCGGCAGCATCCCTGGAGTGCGGTGGAAATACTGCGATCGCCAACCCGCATGCCAAGCGTGGCGGTTATGGCATATACCCCCAAATGGTAGGTTATATTATGTAAGAAGAAAAAAAAAAGATCACAGTGTTAGTTCAGTCATTATTGATTTTGACCCGTGAATAATTAGTTCTTTGATTTTTTTTCGTTTCCCTCGGGGGGTCTCTGGGAGTGTAAATTCAAAAAGTAGACTGAATCAGGCTCCTGCGTATATTCGGAAAACGGTTTTTCTTGAATAACTCGTCCATTTTTGATTTTACAGTAAAACCGTGAGAACAAAAATTGTAGGAAATTTGATTCTCTACAAGTTTGGTCCTCGCAATTTTTCTTCTAGGATCGATATTTTGGAAATTAAACCTAAAAAAAAGGTGGGAAACAAAATTGTTCAGAATTTGATTCTCTACAACTTTGTTTCTCTTCTATCATGCCGTAAAACGTGGAACATAGGAGATAATTATAATATTTTGAATTTCTCGCGTTTTTCTGGTTTTATTTCCAAAATATCGATCCTAGAAGAAAAGTTGTGAGGACCAAACTTGTAGAGAATCAAATTTCCTACAATTTTTGTGTTCACGGTTTTACTGTAAAATCAAAAATGGCCGAGTTATTCAAGAAAAACCGTTTTTCGAATATACACAGGAGCCTGGTTCAGTCTACTTTTTTAATTTACACTCCCAATGACCCTCCCGAGGGACCTACGAAAAAAAATCCAAGAACTAATTATTCACGGGTAGGGTCGGTTTTATGGATATGACTGGACTATGTGTGATGTAATTCTTTTTTCTTACATAATATACTATTCGGTGTAAAATAATATAACAACTACTTATTATTTAACAATATTTTTAACGACATTGATGGCGTGCTGGAGAAATTGAGTATTTTTTTCTTGTAACATTATAGTTTTTGTATAACGATTTGTATGCATCACTTCCATTTATAAAATATGCCAAAGAAATATAATTATACCGCAAGCTGCTCGCGATCGAATTTTCTGAGAGCTAAATTATCAGTAAGTTTAGTCCTAAACTAGTTTTTGATTGATTCAGTTTCAGTACCCACGCAGTTTTGAAGATGAATGCAGTGCCATATTGGTCCAGGATGGGGATGCTTTTCGCTAAAATGATGCATTCCATCAGCACTAAATTGAACCCCGATGATTTTTTCTCGGTGGTTAAACCTCCATTCTTTACCAAGGACAACCAGCATGACAGCTCTGAATTTTTGGGGTAAGTGTCAGAGAGAGCGATTGTATTTTTCACATCAAACCATTGTAAACTCTATTCGCTCCCATTGTCGGGCGGGCTGATTGCTTGTCAGATTCGTGCTAAACGGCGCGTCAGCGCCGAGGCGTCCACTCGATTCCCAGTTCAAATCACACAACCAGCCTATAAGACAATTGAAGTGAGAGTTATGAAAAAAAGTAAAAAGTAAGTATGTGCTTGCCGGATGGTTAAAGCGGCGTTACACTACTGATGTTCACGACAATTATTTGTAACATAAAAGTTATGCTATGATACTGCAGAATTATCATTCACTAGACCACATGCGTGGCTAGTATTCTGGGTAACATAAATGTAATTGACCACCAGCTACCTGTTCGAGTTGCTCCAGTCGCACGAGCACGGATCGGACCGCAACTTCGATTACTCTCGCCCGCCCATCATCGTCGGCCGCAGAGCTCTCCTACACAGCCCGCATTCACCACCACACTCAAGGTAACTCGAATACTTTTGCAACAATATCATACTAGTCGACTGGCCCATCCTCTCTCGTCCACGGTTGGGAGACTGTGGCCAGCAATGCGACTTAAGTAGAGGCTGATGATAAATGGATAATGCTGGGAACTAAAAGGAACTTTACTTAAACTGTTTAAACAAAAACTAATGGGATGAAGAACCGTGATACGGTAATAAAATCACCGACAAAACCGTGCATTACAATAGACCTGCACAAACTGTGTATCTGAGTGACGGAGCCATACCCAATACCCACAACCTAGCGTCTACTCACACTGAAAAGATCTGTAAGTACACTGAAAGAAGAAAAAAAGATCCTTGTCCGTAGAAATAAAAAACCAATGGCGAGTAAATACGGTGAAACTATTCCAATTGTAATTTCATCTACAGAGGCTCTAGTATAAGTTATACCGAAACAAAACGTTACTACCGCGTTCGCGTTTAGCTGTCAAATCCCATACAAATTGAGGGTAAAACGCAAACGCGATCGTAAAGTTTTGTTTCGGTAAAACTTATACTAGAGCCTCTGGTGTTATTCCACGCACCGTCCACACCAGCCTCAAAACCCTCTGTGTCCATTCACTTTCATACATCCTCTTACAAAAAGCTGTAATTATGAACACAAACAAACACAAACACACAAATTTTTAGCATTAGAACTTAGAAAACATCGAATGAGAGCTAGCAGCACAGTAACGTCATTAACAGAGGTCGGCGGGGGTGAGCTGTTTTCAGTTTTTGCATAACATGGACATACCTTGTCAGTCAATTTAATTTAGGCTGCCTTTCTGCTACGACCTTTACTATTAATATCTACAAGACACAACTACATGACATTAATGTCGTAAAAATAGCTCACCCCCGCCGACCTCTGGTCATTAACCGCCAATCATGTATTCATCGCTAAGTTGAGTATTGCATTTAGTCGGTTAGACCTCTCGCCACAGTGCTTCCAGCTGACAAGGCATTCGGAAACACCCTCGTTTCAACAATATTACCATGGAGATAAAACTGATCATTCCATTTGTTATTATTCCAGTGATAGTGAGCATTCGGAGCCCGGCTCGAACCGGCGTTCTGTATCGCCGCGGCCTGGGAGCAGCGCTGCAGGTCAGTTTATCGACTACGTAGACATAGACCCAGACTAAGGCATAGCACGCATTGCGGCCAATTCCAGGCGGTATCAGGCTTGCTGAAACCACCGAACCGCGTAGGAAAACGCACTTCGGTTTGGGATTTCGCGATTTTCACAGTCTGTATTTTGATACAGACTGACTGAGTGATCGATTTCCAGAGTAACCATGTATGGGTATGCCGTATTGATAAAAATATATCCAACCGCCCCTAACAGTGCAAATATATTTTATTCAAATGTGTAGCGATGTGCGATATAACTATGTAATGTGAATAAGTTTTCGATAAATTTTTGCAAGCATTTTGGAAGGCTATGCCTCCAGAAGAGCGGCTGTTTTTAACCCTGAGGTAAAAATAAAAGTGGGGGCGCCTCTATACATAGTTTTTAAACCGCGAATCGAACTGTAGCACGTGGCGTTTTCCAAGTGATTTTTTCAGGAACATTCGGTATAAATCGCTCGGAATTTTTGCGGTTCTTTGAAACCACTTACGATTAATCGCATGCGTGCTAAGCCTTAGTTATTAAGAAATTACACTAAGGTATATTTACTGTCATACCAACAAATTCACAATACTTCGAGACAGCAATCCTTACTAATATTACTAATATTATAAATGCGAAAGTGTGTGTGTTTGTTTGTCCTTCTTTCACGTTGCAACGGAGCGTCGTATTGATGTGATTTTTTGTATGGAGATAGTTTAGAAGCTGGAGAGTGACATAGGCTACTTTTTCCAGCGGGAAAACATCTAATTCCCACGGAAAAATTCAGTATGTTACATTTTCCTATAACCACGCGGGCGAAGCCGCGGGCATCAGCTGGTGAATAATATTCCTTTGACGTGGGCGTCGCAACCGCTGATAGTTTGTATGTCCCGTTTCAGGGTCCAGCTCGGGCAGCCTCAAGCGGCCCGGGGAGCACGAGACGCACCTGCCCCCGAAGAAGCGCTTGCGCATGTCGGAGACCGCGTTCCTGCGGCGCGACTCGTTCATCGACAGCATGTTCGGCGGCATACTACTCACCCGCGTCGAGTGCACTGTATGCCACTCGTCATCCCTCTCCCGCGACGTGTTCCGGGACCTCCAACTCGCGTTCCCGGAAAAACTCGAGGGCTCCCAGCACAGCGTACAGAGCCTCCTAGAGTTCTACTGCTCCAAGGAGCGCTTGTCCGGCGACAACAGATACGAGTGCGGCGACTGCGGCGGCCTGCGCGACGCGGAGAGGAGCGTTTTGATTGAGACTACGCCGAAATTTCTCATTCTAGTGCTCAAGAATTTCAAGTGAGTCGTATGCGGAATCTGCGCAATTCACTGCTTTCAACGCTAAGCTGTCTCGTAACTCAAAACTCACGTCATGTCTGTCTCATATTTCACTTTCGTATTTCCTGCATGTTCGGATTCATGGTTTAGCTAGAGGAAAAGAAGCCAGTAGCACCGTGTTATGCTTTGCATTTAACAAGATTATGACTTTGCCCTACAAAGAGTCGTATTAATAATTAGAAAAAAGAAAAGTGACAAATTCTGGAGAACATATATATATACTGCGTGGAACGGAACGATGGACTTTCCCGCAAGAGGGGGATTATTGAGCGCTAGTACGTCACATTTTCCAGATAAACTATTTTTTTGACGCGATTTTTTTTACATTTGTATGGAGCTCGTCGCTCCAGTCGGCCAACGCTCCATACAAAGGTAAAAAAAAAAATCCCTTAAAAAAAATAGTTTATCTGGAAAATGTGACGTACTAGCGCTCAATAATCCCCCTCTTGCGGGAAAGTCCATCGTTCCGTTCCACTCAGTATATATATGTGTTCTCATTATAGTTTTTACTATTAACATATTTAAAAAAATGCTTCCTGTGCATTTTTACCTCATAAAACGGAAATTCATCTTTGTCAATTAACTGTTATGGAATATAGCCTAAAGGGGAGGTAGAGACTAGAGAGGTGTCAGTGTCAGGTTCTAAAAGTTTTGGTATCTGTCCACAGGTTTGAACCAAAACTGCAAGTCCAAACAAAATTGATGCTCTCAATTCACCACAACCACACGGTGACGTTGCCGACTGTGCGATCACAAGCCGATCACTCGGCTTACATACTGTACGCGGCCGTGATCCACGCCGGGACCACGCTCGACTCCGGCCACTACTACACCCTGGCCAAAGATAACGGGCAGTGGCACATGTATAACGATGACATCGTGTCGGCCGCCGAGGAGGGCCAGCTCAGCGGGCTGAACCGCTCGAGCACGCCCTACATCCTGTTCTACCGGCGCACCGACATCGACGAGGGCACCGCGCCCGCGCTCGAGGACCTGCCGCACAAGGTGCAGGAGTCCGTCATGGCCCACAACAAGCACTACGTGGACACCGTGCGCAAGATGCGGCTCACGAGGCCATGACGACTCCGCTCGGACAAGTACTTTGATTACACAGTGCTGGACTACGTCGATTCCGAGTAAAGAGGATTACATTGATTCAAATCAAACAGTTACATTATAAACGCGATAAGATACTGACAAATTTTAGGTTACAGCAGACTATATTATCTGTTGGTAGTTGAACTTCAGTGTTGTTACCATGATGTAACTGCCAAGTGAAGTGAATTTAACTTATATATTTTGACAGACTATAAAATCTAGGCATGTGTGGTTCGTCATGTTCATCCGTTTGTGAATCATGGATAGGTGGTGCGAGTGAAAAAATTATCAGGTTACAGTTAATATAATGCAGTCATTAAATAAATGTTTCATTCTGGTATCTAATAATATTTAGATGTGTGAGAGGGCTCAGGAAAAGCTATATTCCCTTCGCCAAGTCCTGGCCACATGGCAAGGGGTCGTTTATCACAAATGCAAAGCTATCACAGCTGCTTTCGCACTTTTGTTACTGTCTGTACGACTAAAATAAACCATTTTGTGTAAAGGCTGTAGTAACTAGAACCATTATATGGATGTAAGCGTACCCGCAATTTACCGCCGCTGTACAATTTGCTGAAGTATATTTATATGCTTTTAGTATTAAGGCTATTTCAGACCGAGCTCTCGACGCGATATACCTATAAGTACAACTTATAAAGATTAACAATAACTTAGCATTCAAAATTAAGAGTCCTTACTCGAGACGAGCGTATTTTGCAGCAACTTGCAAAATGCTTCCTTTTTCATTCAAGATTACGACGGAAGTATTAGTATTGATTCAAAAACTGATAACGCACTTCCGCAGTAAGCTCGATTCTCCATACAAACGTAGTTACGCTGTCATTTTAAAACTACGTGTTGCATTGTAACGAAACTTTGCATATACAATGACATGACGTATATCTATGTCTGTAATTAGTTTATGTAGCTTCAGATACCGCAGTAAAAAAATACAGCGAATTTAAGTTTTTCATACAAAACTTGTTTTTGCTGTATTTCGTTTGTTTTATAAACTGGAACCATATAAACTAATTACAGACATAGATATGTATACCTCATATCATTGTATATGCAAAGTTTCGTTAGAATCCAATACGTAGTTTTAAAATGAGAGCGTAACTACGTTTGTATGGGATGGTGAAATTCGGCTGAGCTTACTGCGGACTCTTAAATAATCATTTCTTAAACTAGGGGCTAAAAAGTTCAAATTTTCGTTTCCTTTTTCTAAACCTAAAATAAATGAGTTTTCACTGGTCTTTTTAAAATTTTGCAATGAGAGGTGTCGTTTCGGTTCTTAATTTTGCAGTAAACAAGAATCATTTGGTACATGAATGATTACAATTCAACTCACTATATCTTGTACAAGGGGCTGACATGATTGAAAATCAAAGATTCATTTAAAATGATACATAAAATACCTTGCGAGTTTTCTTAATTTTTTTGCCGCAAATTGTACTTATATTTTACCTTTAAAATAATATTATAGCAAACTGTAACTTTATGTTAACCCATAAAAAAATAATCATAACTATAGGACCTACGTTGCCGTAATTTTTTTTTTAATACGTATAAATCAACGGCGCGCGCTAAGTCACCGCCGAAATTTTTATTAAGGAAAAAATTATTCTAGTACGTTATCAGTTTTTGAATAAATACTAATAGTTACGTCGTAATCTTTAACGAAAAAGGAAGCATTTTGCAAAATACGCTCGTCTGTAGAATAAAGGACTCTTAAAGTTGACCGTGTGAACCGCAATGTGGGTATGTCACGTCAATTGAAATGTAATCTCGCCATTACTATGTATAGATGAATTATCGAGAACATGGAATTGCATTTGTAGTGGTTGTACCGTTTGCAACAAAAGGAGAATAATTTTCTCTTAATTTAATAAAATTACATACCCTTAAGAAA
This sequence comes from Epinotia bilunana, assembly GCA_947049275.1. NCBI lineage: Eukaryota > Metazoa > Arthropoda > Insecta > Lepidoptera > Tortricidae > Epinotia > Epinotia bilunana. The sequence continues at coordinate 34,400,630 of OX346252.1, read as the reverse complement.
TGGAATAAGTAGTAGTCCTCCGTTTTTATCTTTTAGTCGCTATCATGTTCTTCATCTGAGCAGTCACAAGTATTGATAATAAGACTGTTTGAAATTCGATCCATTTCCCCTTCCTGACATCGATATTTATTTTCTTCACTTTCGACATGGCGACAAATATTTTCCCAGTCCTCAGCAGTAATAGTATTCATTCGTTCAGTTGCTAAACTCATAATGCCTTGCATGTTTAAAGAAACGTGTCTTTTCGCTACATATCCTTTTACCATGGATCAAATATTTTCGATCGGATTGAATGTCGGGTGATACGGTGGCAATCGTAAAACGGAGTGGCCATGTTCTTTTAAAATTGCATCTATGTGGTACTCACGAAATCGCTCTTTATTTTGTTTAATTAAATCATACTAACTGGTTTTGTACATCAACGGGCTATATGAAATGTTGTGTTCTGTCAACCAATCCATCATTTCTTGTTTAAGAGAATTTGACGTTGGAGCACGATTCAAATTTTGTTGTGATAGGACGCATTATCTACGATAAGTACGCTATTCGGTTTAAGGTTCGGTATTAATTTTTCTTTTAACCATTTTTCGTAGTTGTCAAAGTTCATCTGGTCATGGTAATTTCCCGTTTTTTAGTTTGCCTTAAACATTAACAAAGCGCTGGGAATAAAACCATCTTTTCCTCCTGTAAATGGAAAAAGACAGAGGACAACCGAAAAATATTAATGGAAAGACACAACATACGACTGCTAAGAATAAATTACCTTACCAACATTGCGGAATATCGGTCTTAAGATAGAGACCACTAGTTTATACTGATGAAACCTACATCCACACTTATGTGTCCGGAGAGGCTGATGACTGATGGAACAGAATTTGGTGTAAAAAAAATAAATTAGTACAGGCCAGCGGTTAATAATAGTGCATTATTCTAGTCTCTATCTTAAGACCGATATTCCGCAATGTTGGTAAGGTAATTTATTCTTAGCAGTCGTATGTTGTGTCTTTCCATTAATATTTTTCGGTTGTCCTCTGTCTTTTTCCATTTACATCCTAATTTTTCTATTTGTTTTCGTAAGGTGGAAATGCCAAATTTGTAATCTATATCGGATTTTAACACAGAGTGGAGTGCCTTTAAGGTTGGAAATTGCTTATGGGACAGATGAAAATTGTATATAGTTCTCTGGATGACTTCCTGATCAAAATCGTCTACTGCTGATGACGGACAAGTATGTAACTTTTTATTTCTTAGGGAGGTGAATTTCTTTGTTGATGCGAATTTCTCACTATTGCTCTCAGACACAATGTTATAAACAGTAGAGAGACAAACACCTGTAGCCTTTTCAACTAACTGGGCAGCTGTGTAAGGGGAATTTAAATATTTCTTCAGTTCAAGTTAAATAACAGTTAAAAATAATTTGCTTACTTTGACTCTCAATCGGACCAAAATTACTCACTGCCATATTTTTTGAAAATTATGTAACTTACACAGTCGTACGGGCTGACACAAAATTATTCTGATAATTGTGAGAATACAATAAAATCAGGCGTAAAAATATATGCACAACGTAAATAATATTCACAATTTGACACTGACATTATTTTGGTTTTTACTTCTTCAATATATAACAAAGCTCTTTTTATGCTGATAGTACGAGAAAATAGAAAATTCAAATACAAATTCTTTATTTCAGTAAAATATACATGGTTTTTGATACAGGGAATGGAGCCGCCCGGTAAGCAAAGTATTGATTGTGTTGGGAGGCACCGCTCTTCCCTATGTTCAATTTTCAATTTCAAAAAAATGTGTATTTTACATCTATTTTATTTTATTCTGATTTTCAATTTTTTTTTTTTTTTTTCAAACATGACATAAATATAGAATGCCTGTAAACATACAATACTACTACATATGCAATTCCATGCTCTCGTTAATTCATCTATAGTTCTGGTTACATATCTTTGAGTGACGTGTACTTATGATTAGGGTCGTTTATATGTCACTTTTTGATAGTTGTACATTCATGTATACACAAGTACATTTTGTTTAAAATGTAGTTGATCAATTGGAAGTCGACTGGCTTATGTTAATTACAACCTTTTAAAACTAACATAATTATATACCATGTATTCATTCTGACGTTAATATAATGATTTTTGTATAAGGTTGTGAAATTGTAATAATTTGCAATACTAGTGTTGTGGCTGAAGTGGTACTTTTCCTATTGGGGAAAAGTGAATTAGCAACGGCAGCCGCCGGTGCTCTAGCACTGCCTTAATAATAAAGCAATGCATTCTTTGTATCGAAGTTTCCAGAGCATTGTTGGAGCAAGAGCTGGACTTTTTGCAATATCTATCGTTGGTAAGCCGACGCAATGTTTCGATGTCGATATGAAGGCGGGATTCCACCGATGTGCGGCACTGTGCGGCACAAGCATATTCAGTACAAAAATGCTTGTGCCGCACAGTGCCGCACACCGGTGGAATCCCGCCTTAAAATAGTCATATTTCATGAGTACCTATTGTGTTATTTTTTTTTGTAAATATACTCTATTCAAATACTATTATGAAACGGACTGCGCTTGTTATTAATCTTAAAAAATATTATATGCTTTGAAAATATAAATAAAATCAAATGCCCTTGCGTCGCTAATTGTTGTTATTATCATCCGTATGACATGACAACGTATTATAGGTTAAAAGAGGCGGATGCTGATGTAAATAACACCACTTCAGGACTACCCCTATAGGGTTGTTCTTCTTTTAGAAGGAAATGTTATTCTAAACTTAAAGGAATTCCTACTTGCCAGGTGAGCTTAATGCATTTAGTTGAATACCTTGACATCAACACTTATTCTCAAGCAATAGACCTAATTAAAGTAGAATTTAAAGAAAACATCAAAACAAAATAAGGGCCGCTTTACTTTTTAGGGTTCCGTAGACAACAAGGAACCCTTATAGTTTCGTCATGTCCGTCTGTCTGTCTTCGGCTTAGCGTATCGTTGGATAGCTCGGTCAAAAATATTATAATGAATTTAAAAACATAACTATTACGGACAAGTAGGCGTAAGTAGTTACAGAGTAATAGTCGACCAACTTAATGTGTACTTGGAATGGCCAATTTTCGTACAAATTCGGCTGACGCAATCGCACCGCACGTCGATGTAACTAAGACAAACAAGCATCTACGGACCCCTACACTGCGCGTGGCCCGACACGCACTTGGCTGATTTTTATATTTTATTGTTAATTATTGGACATAAACTAATTGATAAGTGGCCAATGAATGATGTCCGGGTCCTTCAGAATCTAACCTATTTCATGCGGTTGTTGAAGTCTAGTAGCTGGAATTTATATACATATACATTTATATATTTATTACTGTTTAATATAATTTTCACGTAACGATCCCCATACTTATGGCCCCTATTTTCTTTTTTGTAGTATACATGGTTACCACATTTAATATAATATAATACATTATTCCGTTTTGGTACTATCGACAACACAGCTAACTGACCATCGGTGCACCTTAAGTGCATTGTAATAAGGTTCTATATAAATACAGGATGGTCAGTTAACAGTGTTGTCGTTTGTACCTTGAAAAAAAATTAAGAATGGTTTGAGATTCTTTACAATTAAGAAAGTATAAGGGATACCGGATATAGAACCTTTACAAAAAATGGCAATAAGGTTTATATAAAATTATTCGTAAATTTGGTATCAGAAAAAAATTATGCAAGCTAACGTATTGACATGATAACTATGTACTATATTAATACCCCTGAGAATACAATATTTTTTTAGATATACTCAATTTAGTTAAAACAACCAATATTACGTCAAGGTAGGAAATAAAATGCATTAAGTACATTCATAGTTCACAACTCGAAATAATTTCATTAGACTTTACTATCAGTGCGCAATCAGGGGATGGAATGAGACTTGGGAGTACAGTTAGGAGTCACGAACATTAATATCTGCTACAACAGAGCAGGCAAAAATATCTGGCAATGTCCTAACGACCCTAGCAAAAGATTCGAGACTGGTTTTTATGCGAGCTTTGTTGTGGTATATTAATAAACCGTACATCTGTTTTATTATGATAAATTAATTATAAGTAAATTTATATCGGGTAATAAAATATATAAGGATAGGCATAAATATCATTTTGATTACCTGCAGTGTTCAAAAAAGTAAGCTGCTATGGATTGATATAATACTTAAATTGAGTGCAATATTTATCTCACTTAACACTCGTATCTGGAATAGGGATCGTAATACCTCCCAACTTTAGTCCGGAAGAACAACTGTGGTCCAAAGTAGACTAGCTAATTTCTGCCATAACTATGGACTTTTTTAGTTATTGTCTTAGGGCCAGCGCACATCGGCATGGCTCGGTAGGCTAAAGACGCTGAGGCAGTCTTCGGGAAGCTTCGGCAGTTTTCGGGTTGCCTCGGCATGCCTAAGAATGCCTTGGCAGTCTTCGGGTAGCAACTCGAAAACTGCCAAGGCGTCCTTAGGCTTGCCCAGGCTACCGAGCCGCGCCTCATAGAGGCCAGGCTGTTACCTGGCATGCCCAAAGACCCCTAAGCATGGCTAAGACGCCTTGGTATGCCGAGCTCTACTTATACATCGGCATGCCTGAGGACGCCTCGGCAATCATTTCCCTTAGTGTTCTTGCGCGTAGGTATGCCGTGCCTTGCCGATAGTGGGCGCCGGCCCTTAATTTATATTTGCCGTTATTACTTTGCCTCCATTATAATAGTCATAACATAAACAATCGTGTAACAAGGAGTTCGTTTGGGCCAAAGTTAAGTGATTAGGACTATGGTTAAAAGGTTTTACGGGCCGTGGTACTAATAAGTCTTAGATTTACTTTTATGCTTAATTCCCATTCTGATTTTTGCCCGATGATACGTGCATTAAGTCTTTGGTAGTCTGCCCACTTTGTCACCGTTTATGATACGGTCATATCTCCTTACGGCCTTATAGGTTATTTTATTAACCATCTAATACTATGTTATACGAGGGCTGCTACTTATGTATCCGGAATAGAAAAAATAATCAAACGTACATTACTAAATATAGTTTTATTGTTTTTCAAAATATTATCCGTAATGATCGATGCACTTGTAAACCAATTCTTAAAGCACTTTTGCCACTCTGATTGAGGTATCTCCAAAACGTGTTATTTGAACGCGTCGACCGCATCTTCACGGGTTGAAAATCGTTGGCCACGTAATTTATTCTTTGCATTTGGAAATAAATAAAAATAATTGGGTGCCAAATCAGGGCTGTACGGTGGGTGACCCGTTAATTCTATATTTTGACCTTCCAAAAATCGAGTTGTTTCGCGTGATGTATGACAGCTGGCGTTGTCATGGTGAAGAATGATTCTGCGTCGCTGGTTGTCTTTACGTATTTCTTCAAACACTTCTGGCAAACAAATGGTCGTGTACCACTCCGAATTAACCGTTTTACGATTTTCCAGTGGCACTGTAGCCACATGGCCATTCATACCAAAAAAGCAGGCGACCATTTGCTTCAAGGTGCTTTTTGCACGAGTAACTTTCGTAGGGTTTAGCTCATTTTGAAACACCCACACTGTTGATTGCTGTTTAGTTTCGGGATCATACGCATATATCCAAGATTCGTCACCTGTGTAGATATTCTAAACAGCTTTTGAGTCACCACGGTTATATTTTTTCAACATTTTTTCGTACCATTCGACGCGAGCCTCTTTTTGATCCTTAGTTAAATTGTGCGGTATCCAACGCGAACAAATTTTTTTTACAGCTAAATGTTCATGTAATATCTTATTAATGCTCGTCATAGATATCCCCAGAATTGCCTCTATCTTCAATATTTTGTGGTACAACGGCCGATTTCGGGCGACCTTGCTTAACTTCGTCCGTAAGCATACTACGGCCACGATTGAACTCACTAAACCAGTGATACACAGTAGTTTTTGATGGAGCTTCATCACCAAAAGTCGAAGTTAATTGATCTATGCATTGTTGTTGCGTTAAGCCACGCCGAAAATCGTAAAAATCATAGCACGAATATTTTCACGAGTAAGTTCCATTCTTGCAACGAGATAACATTTTAAACCCGCCAAAAACAAAAGACTAGCGTACTCAAGAAAAAAATATAGCGGCCAGTATTAAAAGAAAGTTCAAATTTTACCATGGAGGTCAAAATTGTGTTTAAGAAAGTTGGAATCCTGGATTCCGGATACATAAGTAGCAGCCCTCGTATAGTATGAGGCTACTGTGTGTGGGAGAGACGCACTGATGACAAGACTAAACTTGAAATGCGAATTGGATTGGTTGTCGTTTGAATAGATCTTTGTGTCGTTCTTCTTGTTACCGACAGTCAACCGACGTTTTTTTTTCTTTTTGGTTTTCGAACTAGATCAAACTTATTGGTTTTCTTTAGAATAATTCGTTTCCTTTCCGGCTAGTATAATATTTTTTTTTAAGTTAAATATATAAAAAGTATGTGACAAAGTGGATTCTTTCAGCGGGGACCACATTTTGGTTTACCAATCTGCCACGGCATTCTACGAAAAACAAAGGTATAAAAAATACTGGTTAGAGAAAAAGAAATACTAAATAATATAAATCAATAAAATAATATGTACGTTCTTTCGAACATTATAAAGTCGTAAACATCAATAGTCAAAGAGGTAGAAAAGAAGAACGACCCCTTTACAGTCACATCGTCGCAGTTTGATTTTTAGTGTTGCGATATGAAAGGATGCCATGCCCTGGCCAGGCCAGTGTCATAATCATCATATCATATAAATCATAATCGTTACACCAAAAGGCCCGTCTCATGAAGCTATGTTACAATTTTACCTAAACTGGCGACAGTGAGGCTGGAAATAGTAGTAGGGCACTTTCAGGTGATAATGTGGACACGCTGGACAAAAGCACCATTTTTTTTCAGATACTTCTTAAGTACATAGCATTAAGTTTTTGATAGGAACCAACTCCTCCGTCGGCCATCTTTAATTTTATGGCGGCAATTTTGAATTATACGTATATAATTAATATCTCGAGTTCTAAATAGAGTAGAATCACAAACTTTGTGTCTAAATATACATATTTGGGATCAGGGAATTCAACTAGATATTTTTTAGAGTCGAGTTCCCAAAGGATATCAAACGGAACCCTGTTCCTAAGCTTACGCTGTCCATCCGGCAGTCAGCTACTGTTAAAATTTTCACAGAAGTTGTTTTTCTATTGCTGCTTTAACAAACAGGAAACGTAATTATATGGAGTTTCTTTGCCCGCCCATAACATACGGTATATCTCTTCTCTAGAACCGTAATATGTAGACACTTGAAATTTCCGCAGATTATGTATTACTACATAGCCTCTATAATAACAAGTAATAAAAATATAATAACGTTAATAATAGGTTTTTTAACATAACTTAAACCAACTCTAAGAACAAACATATTTTACATGTATATGCAGTGTTATATAAGTATGCGGATCAGCATATACTTAGCTTAAACAATATGTATATTTAGACACCAAGTTTGTGATTCTAAGTGACTTAGAACTCGAGATATTAAATTAACTATAATTCAGAATGGCCGCATTAAAATTAAATATGGCTGACGGAGCAGTTGGTTCCTATCAAAAACTTAAAACTATGGACCTAACAAGTGGCTGAAAGAAAATTGGTGCTTTTGTCCAGCGTGTCCACATTTACGAACATTTGTTCGAGCACTCTGCCCCACTATAGGAAACACTACACGGGCAAGGTCACAGAAAATCTAGTATGGAGTGACCTTGATTTGGCCGGCCGCCCGCACGTAATCACGCGTCGGCCGGCATGCAGCCCGGCCGATATCGGCCCGTGTAGCGTCTCCTAACAACGACTGGACATTTGACCAGTGTTCCCAGCACGGCTGTCGCTGGCTGTAGACTCTGGCCAAGGAAAGATGAGCCTGAGATTTATTTAAAACGTTTTATAAGGCAAAGGTATCATTGACACATGTGTAAAGTCAAACGTTTTTAATTAGTACGATGTCCTAATCTTGATACTTTGATATGCTAACTAAGAAAGTAACTGATTCATATTAAATTGTACTGTCTTGTTTTTTTTTTATCAGAATGAAAGGGTGGCTTACAGCTTATGTTATTCACGTTAAAGAATATCATAAAAACATCAATTATATTTATTATGTCTCGTCAAAAATTTAATTTTGGAGAGTGGTTGTTTTTATTCTTCTTAAATATAAAGTAGAATTAAGTTAGAGTTTTATTTCATATTACTTAAATTATTTCTGCTTGTAATAGTTAATGTTAGTGAAGAAAAATAATAATTGTATCATTATTATTTATATACAAGGTGTTGCAACACGCTGTTTTTTTTTAAAAAAATTGCCGCTGTCTTCTAGGCTCATCTTTCCCTGCCCAGACTCTAGCCCAGATGTAGTGTAAAATTGAAACGTGTAATCTAGTTAACGTAGCTATTAGAGTTTTAACTTGCCTTAAGCAATGGCAGTTAAATAACCCACTTAAAATATTTTTTTCCATATAACCTGGGTTTGCCACCTTCATGATAGATAATTAAATTAGCCCCTAGTTTTATTCAGAGCCGTTGTTTGTTTATCAAATACTCACTTGGAAGTAATTACAGTGGATATCATTTATTACAAACTTGGTTGTACCGACTTTTCGAATGTAGTGACGTTATATATCTAAGTCCCGTGCATTAAACACATAATTTGTGTGACATTTCATGTGGCTGTAGGGACCCCGGAAAATGCGCCGATTTTGGGTGTAGCGTGTTTTTAAGGAACCACATTCTGGAAAGCCCCTGCTGGTGTTGTGCGACCCTAGTATGTACTTGACAAAGTTAACAAAGAGAGAGTTATCTCTTGTATAATATCCACACATGGTCAGCACTTGTGGCGACCTATTTATTGTTTATAAGCATTAGGGAGCTCGGTAAGTGCGGTGACCGTTTTTTAAGTTAAAAATAAGGATCAGTTGTAAAGATATTTTATGTGTGGCAACTGTGTTCCGTAATTTTTTTATGATATCTCTTTCAAGTAGACGCACCTACGTTCACTATTAAAAAAGGAAAATAATAGATTGAACAATTTAGAAAAAGAATCATCTGTTTCTATCGACTTTTGCATTTAATGACTATATCCTAGCAGTAAGCATCGTCATTACCGAAATTCACTGTAGTTGAACGACAACGAAATAGAAATCTAGCAGAGTTCGAAATTAATTGTAAATAACTTAACATGTTCTGCTCCGTCCGTCATGTCTTAATTTTTTTATAGAGTTACGGTTAAAATTTAACTATGATTATCTAGAGTTTGGATCCGTGGCTTTGATATTAATTTGTGTCGTTACCATGAAAAAGGTTTGGCTCTGTAAATCGGCTATCAATTAAAATGCATCTTTAATTACAGCGAGGGTTACCGTTTATATTTCGGGAGTAGAAATGATTAACGATTATTTATTAATAAAATGCCTATTCTTTTTTAAAATATTTTCCTATAAGTACCTAAGATCTACGCATTTATTCATTCGCTTGAACCAATTATTAAATCAATAGATACGGTAATTGACAACAGTAAAACTAAATAATACGTAAATTACGAATAAACAAAACTTACGGCAACGTAACGCTTCAACTTATAAGTAAAGTATTTTAAAGATAAAATAAAAAATAAAATATATATATTGGCGGACAATAGGACCTAGTCTCAAAGTAAGCAAAGCGTACTATCGACAACACAGCTAACTGACCATCGGTGCACCTTAAGTGCATTGTAATAAGGTTCTATATAAATACAGGATGACCAGTTAACAGTGTTGTCGTTTGTACTATGGGTACTAGACGACGATAAATATACTTATATAAAGATATAAATCCTACTAATATTATAAATGCGAAAGTTTAGATGTTTGGATGTTTGTTACTCAATCACGCTTAAACGGCTGAACCGATTTGAATGAAATTTTGCACGAAGATAGTTTATAGCCTGGATTAAAATATAGGATAGTTTTTATCCCTGGTCCACGCGGACGAAGTCGCGGGCGGAAGCTAGTACTTAAATACATAGAGAACATCCATGACTCAGGAACAAATATTGTTCGTTACACAAATAAATGCCCTTACCGGGATTCGAACCCAGGACCTCTTGCAGGGCCACTACCAACTAGGCTAAAGCGGTCGTCAAAATACTTATACGTAAAGATCGAAGAATGGGGTCCGTAGCATAATTTCGAATTCAAAATGACTACGCACGAAACACCTATTCATATTAATTCTCATCTTATTCATCATTATTGACTAATGTACGAAATTCCTAAGATTGAGAATCCCATAATTTTGAAGTCGTAAAAGGTTCGTGGTTCATGGTAGCCGATTTGAATAACAACGAAATACGATCGCATCCAAACTTTTCTTGATTAATATTACTACCAAAAAGCTCAAACTACAGCTTGGCAATAAAGTCTAGAAATGGAACAATTTTTTTTTCGACCCTGGTAACTTCGTTAAACTTGTTTTATGCTAGTAGACGTCAGTAGACGTATTAGCCCGCGAGCTAGCAACAGATTTTCGTGGGCAATCGACCCCCGTGCGATAACTTGTGAGAAGCTTAAGAATGTTGTATCATAAAGCTCCGTGGACGTCAGCTGCGGCTCCGTTGGTAGGTTGACCAGGCAGCCAGGACCAGAAGCAGCAGCCTCCCAAACACGTAAAGCAGATTAACGCCTGTTATAAAGTGTATGGCAAAGTACCTATACCGTACCTATTTATTAAACTTCGCGGATTGATTAGCATTCAAATTCAACAAAAAAACCAAACAATGAGCAAGACAATACGGCTGTTCTGTTCCGCTCGGAAAATAATTTATAATGCAAGCAAGCGATGTCTTGCGGAATACCTAGCCGGGATCATTTTGCCGGAATTGGACAATGTTTATAGATAAACTGCTGGAATGACAGGTTTTTAATTATTGTAGACTACTGATAAGTGTTAAATTTTGAATGGTTGTTATGTATTGTAATAAGTTTAGTGTCATTAGATATCGATTATAAGGAAATGTAAAAATCTGCGCAATTCGATATTAGACCTTATATCGTAGACATAAAGTTAAAATTGTCTTGATAGGTAAACCTAAACCTAAATGCTCGCCTATTTCGAACTGATGACACTAAACTTATTACAATACATGTATTAATTTTATTTATTCCTAACGCTAGAATTACAGTAAATTGATTATTTTGTGTCTTGTTTACAACTTTACATAGTGCGTTTTAGAGGTTATGTTTACTTACATAAAACCAACTTGGTAAGTACTTGTAATGTTGTTTTAATTAAGTGTAATTGTATCGAAAGTGCAATATTTGGAAGAAGAAGTACCTAACTGTACCTATATTGTACTGTTTAATAAAATTGGTAAACAAGACTTGTATTTAAATTCCTAGCATTCTGTCTACATAAACATTGTATAGAGGTAATGTTTGTAATTTTGTATGTCTATACCAATATGTATTTGATTGTAATTTTTCTAAATTAGGTACCAAAATTTAAATAATGTCCTAGTAAAAAGTGAAGTATTAAAATCTCTACGTCGTACTATTCGTGTTGCCATAAGAGCGATAGTGGCGCCCCTATTATTATCTACTCTTTTGCCAGACTATACACAGCAGAAACGTCAGTTGTGAGTTGCGCTAGTTTAGTCAAATCCCGAAATATAAAAGGCCGCCTATTTCAGCGGGTCACTGCCTACAGTGGACGCGGGTTGTTGGGCCCTCATGTGTGTGTGGCCAAGCTGTGTGCGAGTGTGTGTGTCAAGCCTGCACGAGCCTTATTAAGGTACTTATTTTGAACTACGATTACGATGTGTTTGCAGAGGATTTTTAAACTACAATTATACAGAGTAAACGAACACTGCATTATTGTATAGTTTAAAAACGCATTTGATGGTTCTAAAATGAGAAAATCACTTGTGCATGGTGTAAGTACATATGTAAATATATTGTACCTTTGTATATATATAATATATATATATATATATATATATACTTTTCTTTCTCACTCGCTCTTTGCATTATTATCTATATGTATAATGTTATTGAAACAAGAATATATGTAGTGCATTCGAGTAGTCATATAAATCTTATGGATAAGTAATAATGTAACAATTTATTTAGTCAAATTAAAAGTGCTATAAAGAAAGTAAGTTATTTAGTATAGTAATTCAGCGACCGGGCGGCATGGATAGTTATATCAATATTTATTATGCACTATATATTTTTTAGTGTTGGCAATTTTAAACTAAAGAACATCCGGTTGGCCTCAATTAAATTAGTCTTAAAATTTAATACATACCTATATCGTTTTCTATACGTCGTTGTCTCGTTTCCAACGTAAGGTGTGAGGCAGCTGACATGATAGGTTGTGTGGTATGTTACTTACGTGATGTGGGCCACTTGGGCCGTAAAACTTAAACATAATAGTACATTGTGATACAAGTGAGGTATGTTGATAATTACATCAGAGGCGGAATTGTTCACGCGAGCCGTAGGTGAGCGTGATAAGAGAACCGAGGATGTAATTATCAAAGCTCACGCGTTTCATACGACGTTTTTTAACACATTTTTTGAGGAAAAAATCCTTTAATAAGATAAAATATTTTATAGGCCTGCCAAGTTATTTTCTTTACTTAATAATGGCAACAGGTTTGTATTCACATATTGTACATTCGCCAAGAATTTCCAGTGGCGTCCATTCTATTTATCACGTCACATTCTATTAAAGAGGTTTACAAATATATGTGAAATACCCTATAATGGCGCGTAACAGTTTATTTTCGTGCAGTTTGCGCAGTGCATGCGCATGTGTTAAGGCAGATTTAGATGAAATCTCTAAACAGCCAATACAAAATAAAATAAATATTTTCGTTTTAAAATTTTATTTTTATTAAAACATGTAAAATGTTATCGAAAGTGAATAGTGTTACTAAATTAAGAGTCTGCAGTAAGCTCGGCCGAATTTCACCTTCCCATGCAAACGTAGTTACGCTCTCATTTTAAAACTACGTGTTAAATTGTAACGAAACTATGCATATACAATGACATGAGGTATATCTATGTCTGTAATTAGTTTATATGGTTCCAGTTTATAAAACAAACGAAATTCAGCAAAAACAAGTTTTGTATGAAAAGCTTAAATTCGCTGTGTTTTTTTGACTATGGTATCTGAAGCTACAAAAACTAATTACAGACATAGATATACCTCATGTCATTGTACATGCAAAGTTTCGTTACAATCCCACACGTAGTTTTAAAATGAGAGCGTAACTACGTTTTTATGGAGAATGGAGCTTACTGCGGACTTAAACGTATCTACTTATATCATATCCAAAAAGAAATAGTCAAGTAATTAACAAAAAGGATTTAATTTGTTTAGTCGAGTAAGAATCCATTTGCCGAGTTTTTTTTTAAAAGCATATTAGTACATTCGTACAACTCGGTTAATTTAAGAATACACCGTGTTCATGCATACATCTTGCTGCAAGATGCCAACGTGACTTAATCGGGATATAACAATAACACACGAGTGTCGTAATGTTATAAAACACGCGTGTTGAATACACAGGGTTATGAGCTTCCAAGCGACATAATACACATACGTTACGAGCAAATGTGTTGAAATAGTTATTTACGATACAAGTGCCAAAAACAGGAAATTCGCAACGAGTGGTGATAAATTAAAAGACGACCGAAGGGAGTGGTTTAAATCGACACGAGTTGCGAATTATCTATTCGTACGTGTATCGTACAACGTTTTACTGTACATATGGCTCTTTAAAGTTTCGACATATGCACGAAAAGTGCTCTTTTCCGCACTAGTGTGGGAAAGTAGCACCATATGTACTGTAAAACCTATAGTGTGCTAGTTGGGTTGGTGAACAAAATATGTAACGATTTTCTAAGTATCGGCTTTAATACAACGGCCTAACTGTGTCTTGTATTTATTTTCCTAATAATGTATTTTAATACCAATCCTTGTACGAGGGCTGCTACTTATGTATCCGGAATCCAGGATTCCAACTTTCTTAAACACAATTTATGACCTCCATGGTAAAATTTGAACTTTCTTTTAATACTGGCCGCTATATTTTTTTTTCTTGAGTACGCTACTCTTTTGTTTTTGGCGGGTTTAAAATGTTATCTCGTTGCAAGAATGGAACTTACTCGTGAAAATATTCGTGCTATGATTTATTACGATTTTCGGCGTGGCTTAACGCAACAACAATGCATAGATCAATTAACTTCGACTTTTGGTGATGAAGCTTCATCAAAAACTACTGTGTATCACTGGTTTAGTGAGTTCAATCGTGGACGTAGTATGCTTACGGACGAAGTTAAGGAAGGTCGCCCGAAATCGGCCGTTGTACCACAAAATATTGAAGCAGTGCGGAAACTTATAATGCATGACCGTCATGTTACGTATCGCGAGATAGAGGCAATTCTGGGGATATCTATGAAGAGCATTAATAAGATATTACATGAACATTTAGCTGCAAAAAAAATTTGTTCGCGTTGGATACCGCACAGTTTAACTAAGGATCAAAAAGAGGCTCGCGTCGAATGGTGCAAAAAAATGTTGAAAAAATATAACCGTGGTGACTCAAAAGCTGTTTAGAATATCTACACAGGTGACGAATCTTGGATATATGCGTATGATCCCGAAACTAAACAGCAATCAACAGTGTGGGTGTTTCAAAATGAGCCAAACCCTACGAAAGTTACTCGTGCAAAAAGCACCTTGAAGCAAATGGTCGCCTGCTTTTTTGGTATGAATGGCCATGTGGCTACAGTGCCACTAGAAAATCGTAAAACGGTTAATTCGGAGTGGTGCACGACCATTTGTTTGCCAGAAGTGTTTGAAGAAATACGTAAAGACAACCAGCGACGCAGAATCATTCTTCACCATGACAACGCCAGCTGTCATACATCACGCGAAACAACTCGATTTTTGGAAGGTCAAAATATAGAATTAACGGGTCACCCACCGTACAGCCCTGATTTGGCACCCAATGATTTTTATACGTGGTCAACGATTTTCGACCCGTCAAGATGCGGTCGACGCGTTCAAACAACACGTTTTGGAGATACCTCAGAGTGGCAAAAGTGCTTTAAAAATTGGTTTACACGTATGCAAAAGTGCATCGATCATCACGGAGAATATTTTGAAAAACAATAAAACTATATTTAGTAATGTACGTTTGATTATTTTTTCTATTCCGGATACATAAGTAGCAGCCCTCGTAGAAGTCCCGTTGACTATTTGGTGCCAACTACCAGCTTGCGTGGTGCCCATGCAAGGCCTGTGTAAGGCCAGTATCCCTAAGTTCTTTCATATACCTACATAATCGCGATGTTAAGGGGGGCATAGGAATATGGAAATTATCGCGTGCTTTGAAACGCCGTTCAGAAACAATATGATTATTGATTGACTGATTTTCAGATATATGATTCTTGACTATATGATTGTTTATCCGATTGAATCGATACATGATTGCCTAAAATTTCCTCTATAGAAAAAAATCCAAAGTTGGGTCTTTATTTTACTTTTTTTACTGAGCCTACTCTAACAATACATTATTTTACGATACAATCAAGTTAATACTATAATATTTTATCTCATCTAAAATCTCACTTAATGAAATATAAATAAAACTTCACTAACTTAGGTATTTATCAAAATTTTGTCCAAAAAGCCATTCCCGAAGATGGTTGCATCTCTTTTTCTCGTGCGCGGAAGTTATAAGCGTGTCTCTAGCAAGGAGGCGTGGTCGACTCGAATCAAGGCATTCCCTAAACTATAGTTCGTTCGTTGGTTTAATTCACATACGCAAACATATTTTACACTTTTTGATAATCAACATCTAAGAATAATTTTAAAAGAAAGCGCTGTAATACTTTTCTGATACGAATCATAATCAGTGTCAAGCGCAGTGTTACAAGCATTTCATTATGTTTTGCAGATTGATGTCATGCTTGACTAGTTTGTCTATTAATTTTAGGGTTTATTATTAAATGTTATGGTGAATATCCACCAGAGAAGTGCAAAGGTGCGTTTTCAAATATCCTTTCGTCTGTGATGGGTTAAAAAAATAGTGGGGCCTCGGTCGCGCCACATTAGAGAAAATAAATGATGTCTTAAATAAATGCAAAAAGGTGATTAAAAATGTAGGTAGGATCCTTATCAAAAACAGATGAAGGGATATTAGACACCTCGCATGCTTGACAGCCAGATATTCACTGCTAGGTTTTTGTTACAAACCTCCGGGACGAGTTAATTCTACTCGTAGTACAGTCACAGGCCTATAGTATCTACTCATTACACTAACTCAGATCAAGAAAAAACAAACCGGTCAAGTGCGATTTAATCACGAATTTTTTGGATCTGCTAGTGAAATATACGCGTCCCAACTCCATTAATTCTAGAAAAATCTTAACATCGCGATGTAGGAATGGGGTCAGCGCCATCTATCTATGTCACGCCATCCGTCTATGACGGCACGGGGAGAATGTGTAGTTTACCGGGAGTCGGTCATGCATGTCATCTAAGCAGTCGCCCTAGAATTTGCCTTTACTGATCCCAATAGTAGTAAAAGAATATAATGATAATGAGTGAGGCATATTACAAAACAACGCATATTTCAGGTATTTTTATATATTTTCGTCGTTGATATTGTATCTCTTACTTATCGAGGCCATAATAACAACTATGTATTAGCTACGAATAGCTTTTTCTCGTTTAAAATAATAATGGACCTTTTACGTTTAGGCAAAAAACTCATGGAACCCTGACTTGAAAACTCTTGCAGTTGTAGAAATGGGATTCATAAAAATATTAAACATTAAATATTCTTACAGTAATAAAGACTTGTACCGAAATATTTGGCTACCTTGGCTGCCACTAACTATATGTCGCTTACTGTACTTATTGCTTACATGCTGGAATTATTTTCATATTTATTATCTGCCACTACACTTTTTATAAATTATTTGTTATAGTTGAATTGTTAGGTTCGTCCGCGTGGAAATCGTTTATATCGTAGCTCCATACAAAGTTTCATCCCCCCATTTCATCCCCTCAGGGAATGATTTGTATCTCCTGCCCCGGTATTCAAACTATCTCCATACCAACTTTCATCGATAATCGTTTCAGCGGTTTAAGCGTGAAGAGGTAACATATAGACAGACACACTTTCGCATTTATAAATTTTAGTACAGTACGATTACTGTTAGTTAAGACCTGACAGATGGATTGCCTTCATTTAATTTTCAACTTTAATTTCATATAGATAAAGCATTTTTCAGAATACTGTTACCCACATCTACCGCTTTAGTAATAACTATTTTATTTGTATAAGATTAAAGTTGAAAATTAAATGAAGGCAATCCATCTGTCAGGTCTTAAATAACAGTAATCGTACTGTATGCATGTTTAAAGCCTTTCACGGACTGGCGCGGCCTGCGGTGGCTGTCAATAACTGGCCACAGTGTGATTTCAAAGGCTCCTCCACACAGTTAGGTAAATGTCAAGTTTACTATTGATCGCCACCACAGAACGCGCCGTGTTTTAGGCCTAAGCCCTAAATCGAGCTTTCATTAAACGGGAAATGGTTAAATATAGGTCAAGTCAAACACAACTTCAACGGACAGGTTGTTTATTATTACTTATTTTTTAGGGGTATGAAAAAACTTGCAGGTCTTGTACCTAATCATCTACTTAGCCTTTTTTGCTAGGGAAGATTATGTTATGACTATTAAGTATGAGATTTTTCGAAGGTTGCCTGAGGCTCTAGTATAAGTTTTACCGAAACAAAACGTTATGACCGCGTTTGCGTTTAGCTGTCAAATCCCATACAAATTGAGTGTAGAACGCAAACGCAATCGTAAAGTTTTGTTTCGGTAAAACTTATACTAGAGCCTCTGAATACATTTTCAGATATATGACTACTTCAATAGTCAGATACTGAGTTTGTCAGAAGCCAAATCACGATAGAAATAAATCCAAAGTTGGATGTTTATTATCCTTTTTTATTAAGCTCAAATAATATATCATACGACGTAACCAAGTTAAAATGACATTTTACCACGTCGAAAATCTATACGAAATGGGAGGCAAGGCAATCGACAACGCATTCCCCAAGTGTGTTGAATGTGATTTACTCGTAAGCTATAACTCGTATTTTATAACATAGCTTCTCAAATTTGGCCCCGAAAGTAAACATGTAGGTATATACCCATTTAATAGTTATTCGCGTTTAGTTAAATACGTCCATATAGATAGGTCATAGGCTGTCTGCTTATCATTAGGCAGGTCGTTACTTTTGTCTCAAACACATTAAAAAAACTTTTTTTTTCTTTGTCTTAGACTTGATTTGGTTTGCCATCGTCGTGGTACAAAATAGATCGACATATGATTGTGACTTTTCTTTGTTATTTGATGTATTGATGTTTCTCCAGTGATAAAAAGCACAGTAATCATTTACACTGACTTTTGTACTTCTTAAATTTACTTATACAACTGTTTCGCGTTTATTTTTATGTAAATAAAGTTATATCAATTAAGTATTTCGAATGGTTAATAATAGGTAAATAACTAGTTATTTGAACTGGAATTCGACAAACCATCTCCATATATATTATAATGTTAAGTGTACCTATGTATTCAGGCAAAATATTGTGAAATTAAGATTGGATTCAAAAAATAAATGTTTTTAATGCCGATATTGTTTAAATCCAAAAATCTGTCTAATAATTTAGCGTTAAGGCCTGTCATATCGAACATTGTTATTTAGGGTTCCGTAGTCCACAAGGAACCCTTATAGTTTCCTTAGTCTGTCCGTCTTCGGCGTTGCTCAGTAACCCTTACAACTAGAAAACTTTAATTCGGCATGTAGCATAAGAAAATTAATAAAATCAGGGGAAATAATTCGTGTACTTTTGTAAATTGGTACAATTATCTATACCTTGCCTTGTGGTGTCCCGATAAACATACTAAAAGTCCTCGAGGGTGGGGGGGGGGGGATGGGTTGAAGGTACCTTTTTTCAGATTTTCGTACATATCTCGAATATCTGTACGAATAGCGTTATAATAACTTCAGACAAAAGATTCTAAGGTACATGACCCATAATGGGTAAAATGGTCATAATTATTTTTACTCTACGATCAATACTTTGGAAGCTACAGGGTGTTAATGTAAACAAAGAGATAAAAAATAGTCGATTTAAGAAAACGTCGTTTTTTCGTAGTCGTTCATCATAACTATTATAATTACTTCGGATAAAAGTTTCTCCATAAAATTTCCTACCAAATTGGTCATATTTATTTTTACTCTACGATCGATACTTTAGGAGCTACGGGATGTTTAAGTTATCTGAAGTTATTAAAATCTGAAAAAAAAGGTACCTACAAACCCCCCCCCACCCCACCCTCAGCACAGCCCCCACCCTCGAGGACTTTTAGTATGTTTATCTGGGCACCACAAGGTATAATTGTACCAATTTACAAAACTACACGAATTATTTCCCCTGATTGCCCATATTCGACTTAATTTTCTTACACTAATGGGTATATAAATCAATCACGCCAACAAAAAAGAAGAAATCAATTTTGAAAAAAATAAACGGGTACTTCTTCTAGACACGTAAAGTTGGGATGTAACCTTTTTCTCGATAAACCTTTAGTGTAGGGTATCGTTGGATAGCTTGTTCAAAAATATTATGGATTTCTTAAAACAATTTAGTGAACTTAGTGATTCGTTTGCGAGACATTGGGCTTTAAAGCCCTAATTTTTGTTCTAGTCATGTGGTCAAATTAAATGTTATGCAAATCATAAATAAGTATAGTTACATATGTATTTTCCCTAAGGGCTAAATTTACTACTTTATCCCCGCTTGCTAAGCCTTGCACTTTTCGAGCTTGAGAAGTGAAATAGTTATTTGTTATACAAGGGTGCAAAGTTGTATTTTACCCGCGAGTGTGGAATTGAAACACGAGCAAGCGAAAGGATGCTATAGTTAAACCACGAGCAAAGCGAGTGATTCTTAAATAGAATCCTGAGCGTAGCGAGTGTTCCAACACACGAGAAGTAATAGTAGATTGTTAACCAAGGGTTGAAAGTGACCCATTTCACCCGAGATATTTCTGGCGCTCGAACGACGTGAGAGCGCCAATAGTTCGAGGGTCAAATGGGTAATTTCACCCGAGTTAAACACTCTACTTTTCATTTCGACTGTGAGAAAAGTAAAATACTACACGTTTATTTTATAAAATAGCTATATTTTAAGAGCGATCAGTTAAAATTTACAGTAAAATTGGAACAATTTGAAAAAGACAAATTCAATGTTTTGCCGGGCATATTGATGTTTGAAATTTTCTGAGAAACCTGAGTTTCTTGTATGGTATGAGAACCAGATTCAACGTTTTCTTGGCGACTTTGTGGCGAAACTAGTGGAACTTCTGGCTCCTGATCTGTTGATGTTCCAGGTTGTGGAGAATGATGGCGATCAATATTTATATATTCAGTTATTTTTGGTGTTATTTTGGTTTTATTTTCTACTGAGTCTTCTACCTAACCTTCGGCAACAGTATTGGACTTCCAACCGCCATGCCGTTTCAGGGTTATTTATTATTTATTTATTATTTTATTTATTATTTCAGTAAAGCACTGTACAATGACTTAAAACAAAATACAACGTCCCACAAAACTGTTTGCACAGTTTGACTGTGGGATCCAAGAGTCTATATAATTTTAGGTAGTCTTAATGATAATGAGTCTATATAAAGTGGTAAAGTCCTAATCAGTCTATATAATTAGTAAAGTCTTAAGAAGTAAGAACAGCTTTAAATGATGTTGTATAAAGTGGATAGGTAACTAGATATAAGATATTAGGTATTTAGGTATTTAAATACTATCGAGATAGTGTTTCAACAGGGCTCTTTTAAATTTATTTTTGTTTTTCTCTTGTCTAATAGCCGCAGCTAAAGCGTTAAGCAAATATGGTAAACGTTTTTCTATGCGCCTGTCCCCATAGTAATTGCTTACTCTGAGAACGGCATACTTACGGCATAGCTACGGATCTGGTGCCATATGTTTGGCTCATTTGAGATAAGTTACTTTCTTGATTGCCGTGCTGATTGACTAAAATTAAGTATTTATGTCTAAGTGTTGCCGGAAGAATTTTACATACTTTGAATAACTGATAATAATCATTTTTATATTTATTTTTAGTTTTATTGTTTACTAATAGTTTGAGAAATCTAATTTGCAATTTTTCAACTTTTACCAAATTCGTTTTAAAGGTGAGGACATAGCAATCCAGGGAGTAACCTATAATCGATTCCACTAGTGATATATAGATACATTTTAGGTTGCTTAATGGA
The DNA here is from genome assembly GCA_947049275.1 of Epinotia bilunana. NCBI lineage: Eukaryota > Metazoa > Arthropoda > Insecta > Lepidoptera > Tortricidae > Epinotia > Epinotia bilunana. The sequence goes on along the minus strand of OX346252.1, from coordinate 34,379,166 downwards.
ACTCTAAAGCTTAGGTGGTAAAATCTTCCAAGTAGGACTCTTAACTTAGCACATATATACTCTATATGAGATGACCATGAAAGGTTTTCATCTATTTTCATGCCAAGGTAAGTCATGCATTTAACACGCTCAATTGGCTTACAATGGCATGAAACTAGATTATTGTGGAAACAGGAGAAATCATGCGTAATTATTGTAAGCTCTGGCGAACAGGAAGGGATTAGATAAGGTGAGTGTAAAATTAGCAATTTGGTTTTATCTGCATTTAAAACTATACCATTATCGTGCGACCACTTGACAACGGCGTCGACATCTTGCTGCACGGAACGGTAGGTACTGGCTAGGTCGGCGGCGGCGCCGGCTCTCAGCACGCACAGGTCGTCGGTGAACATGTGCGGAGAACAGTACCGCAGCACGCCGCACAGGCTGTTCACGTGCAACAAGTAGCACACCGGGCCGCATCCCGAACCCTGCGGCACTCCGCACCGCACCCCCCGCTCGTCGCCCAGTGCTAGCCCCCGAATCAGCTAACAGGGTGGCGGAAGTCCGGCGGAAACAGTGTCCTGTGTACAAGTCTATGTTCGGCAAATTTAGGTAGGTTGCAATTTGTCTTGGCATGTTTGCGAATTTATATTTTCCAATTACTTGTCGTAGACATTTTCCACGTTGAAAATTTAAAAAAAATCTATTTGTTTGTATGTTTTCTGGCCGAAGACTTTGGTATTTTTCGACTAAATTTGCAAATTCTTCATGTATGACAAACTGCCGGTCGATTTTAGTTTTCGTATTGCGTAGTTTAACTTTAACTAGTATAATTTAATTGTGTTTTTCAACATCGTTTACTGTAATCTTTGAAAATTCGATGCTCCTACAGGCTCCGCATATGCCAAAGATAAGAACAACCTGCAACAACATAAGTAGGTAATTAGAATTAAAAACATTTATATTTTATTTACATTTAGAATTTATTTAAGTACATTTTATACACACCTTAGTTGCCAAAAACAGTTCATCGGGAGCTTCGTTCAAAAACCTCTCTACTTCCTGAGCAGTAAAAAATCTTGGATTTCTTGCTTTTGAAGTTCTCGGACTGTCTTTTTAAATATACAGTTAAGTTGGTGAAATTTTTCAAGTTGACATTATGCTTCGTATTTATTGTAGATTTAAGCATCGAGTAATTGCTCCAAAGCGTGTAAGGCTGTAATGTCTTCGATAATTCGTTAAAATATGCTAAAAACACATTTTCTGAAAGGGACTTGACAGTTTTAGCGGATCTCCAATTCATGAAATGATTGTATGCTTTAAGATATCTCTCCTTAGAGCACTGCGGTAAAAGATTGTTAACAACCGCTTTTGCTTGCTCTTTGTCTCATCGGGAGTTAAATCATTGTCCATATCACTGGAATCACTTTCCGAAACCATTTTCAACCAAAAAACGACACGGTATTTATATTTTAATCTCGTGTTCCCGCTTTTTCTACTGCCAACTTTCATAGTTTTTTTTAAATACACATACTGCCAACTTAAGAAAAGTTTATAAAACGTATCTAACGGTTTCAATTTAAGTTTTTGGTTAAACATGTCTAATTCTACGAATTATACATGTATTACCTACTTATGTTATGAATATGAAATAAATAAGATATAAATAAATAAAATAATTAAAATAATATTGTACTACTATCCAATATCCAAATTTTTCGCACTGGCTACATTATGCCACGGCCTACTAGACTACATGACCTAAATTGTAATCGAGTAGGCCGCGACGCAACTAATCTAGAGGGCCATGCCGGCGGGCAGTCGAATAGAGGAATGATTTTGAATATTGATTTTCTGTAATTGCGAATAAAAATAAACCAACTGTAAAACGATTTAAATATCAACCTAGGTATAGGTCTTAATAAACACGTCGTTTAATGTAGGTACCTATAGCTGACTGTCGATTTGTGAAAAGCTTTTATTTTAATACTCTATTATCTTCGACTCCGTGGCTGATTTTACCAATAAAAAAAATATTACTTTCCACCCTAGGGGAGAACACGCAATTTTCCACCCGGCTATATACCCATGAAAACTCAACTTTCAGAACAGGAGAGATGAAAAATACATTTGCACCCTTCTGTAACACAAAACTTTTTACCTCACTGTAGCGAGGAAAGTACAACATTCAAAACAACTTTATTTAATTTAAACAATAACATATAATTTGTCATTTTTTTACAGTAATAATAACGTCAAGTTATATCAAGTAGAATTTTGGTCAAGGTCAAGGTCAAGTGCGAGTCGGATTTTAGTTTTCCCATACATTTTGAGACCCAGCGCCTGATGAAGTCAACAAGCAATTTTAAAAGTTCTTAAATATTTATTTTATTCTGTTTTTTAGTATTTGTCATTATAGTGGCAACAGAAATACATCATCTGTGATTTTTTATATTATGAGCGCTTTACGTTTTGTCAAAAGCTACTTAAACACGCTCCAAGGTCAAATTACTTTCCCCACTAGTGGATAAAATGCGTGTTTTGCCCACGGGTTTTAAAGGATAAAAGACGGCTTTCCGAGGCAGTGAGGGGAAAAAATATTTTGTGATTCCCATTCCGGTCCAAATATATCTAAACGTGCCCGTCAATTATTATGAAAAAATACACTTCTATGTGAACATTTATTATCGGTTTAAATAATTTTACATTTATCTTATCATCTAACGACAAATGTTTACATAAAAGTTTAGAGTCCAATAAGTTTTCCACCTAAATTGTTTAGTTTTTCAGTTGCGATCCTTGTAAATTTCCTGAATATTGACCCAGGTACCTGTAAATAAGATAATTTTAGGTAGGTAGTTAATTCATTGAAACATTGCAGAGTTACCTTGTAACCGTATTGAATGAGATTTCGGGGATAAAGTCAGAATATAATTATTTACCATTCAGTTTGGCATTAGAACATAAGTTTCATGTACTTTGCCTACCCCTTTGGGAATAGATTCAGATTCATTTATTGCTAATTGAAAATTGACATTATATTATACAAATTTTCTTTGTATATAAATAAAATAAATTCACAGAAAGCTCGTCAGTTACATACAATGTTACAATAATTTCTAACAATAATAATTAACAAGGACAGACAGAAATACCAATTCAAAACAATATTGATCGTAGTAATGTCAAAAAAAATTACAGAAACTAGCAAAATAAAAATATACGTATCTAGGGTCTCCTAGCATAATGTCGGGATGTCAAAACATATCAATTTCATGTCAAATAAATGAATAAAAATACATATGTCAAACGTGCAAGAAATATAAAAACGGAAAATTACAGTAATAATTTGACTCTGACTTTAAGTATCTTTAATAAAGGCGTGAATCCATGTATGTATTCAGTTTTCATTGAAAGAAAACATCGTGAAGACCCCGCATACATCTACAAAGAAATTCAAAGGTAATAGCCGGGTACCAACGTACCTATAAGGACAGGTGACATACATAACATTTCCTATCCGCAATGTGCGTCGCGGCTACAGTCCATTCAAACTCATTCACGATAATTTACTTTAAAAACAAAGTTTTAACCGACTTCAATTTAGTACTCCGCCAAGCCACGAGAACATTTCCACATTTCTTTTCCAATTAATAATAATACCACATGAACTGATTTCCGATAGCAAATGCGTTGATTATTAGAGAAAAAAATCCAATCGCTGTATGTGGCCCGTTAATATTTGAGCACTTCCGTCAATTCCACAAGGATCACCTTTGGCACTTCATTAGTTGCTATTTAAACGGAATCTTATCAGAATCTGTGACGTACTTTTGTACTTTTAAGTACATAATTGAGGAATTTCATAAGTCATATAATATCATCGTATAATTGAAGAGTTCCCTCAATTCCTCATGGATCCCATCATCCAATTGAATTTTTGAAAAAAATGGGACCCACCTGGAAGCATACAAACAAAAAAAAATTTTACGAATCGGCTCATCAATGACGGAGTTCTGAGGTAACAAACCTAGAAAAAAAAAGAAAAAAAATACAACCGAATAGAGAACGTCCTCCTTTTTTGAAGTTGGTTAAAAAGAGGGCTGAGCCAAGTTGACTTTGGTTGAGAAATGAGCTATAGGTATCCTGGGCCTTCTTTATTCTTAGACAAGTCCCTAATTCCACTACTCACCTCAAGAACTGAATTAACCAGGTTGGATACTCCCTCCGCCCCACTGACTATAGCTTTCCCCGCTAAGTGAAATTTGTCTCCTGTGTTGCCATACTTTTCTTCCTCCCTTATTGTGTCCACTATAGGCTTCGGCTGAAAAAGTCAATACAACGTTAAAGATGGAGTTAAGTAGGTACCTATTCCAGTTAGACGGCGCGCGAGCTCTCGATTTTTCTCGCACTATTTGTCTATTACTTATTAGAACACTTAGAACAAGAGGTGCGTGAAAAATAGAGTATGTCGCCGCCGTCCCATGATAGACGTGTAGATTTTCCCAGTATTAAAAACTTCTGCTAGGCTTCTGTTGTTAAAAAATGAATCGCAATTCACTTTTTAGGGTTACTAACGGTATTAGTTCCTGAGATATAAAGAGTAGACGAGGTAATTTACTACTGTCCTTAGATGTATTTCTCATTCTCATAGTCTTTGAGCGTATGTACTGAAGGTATAGAGTAAATCTTCTACAAGGCATCTTGGTGCACGGTAGAGCTGAAACGTATGAACTCTAAGGCACTAATTATAATTACCACTGTACCCGAGTATTTCAGGTCAAGTCGGCTTTAGGCTAAAATTATGCAATCAATGGAAGTGTAAATTAAATACCTAGATACAATTTAATATAATCATTGGCTAATT